>CM028137.1:959315000-959335000 GCA_016271365.2 Neoceratodus forsteri
GCTATAGACTCCCCTTTGCTGCACATAGGATGAACTTAAATAAGAGTCTTTGTCTTATAAACATATTCTCTATAATGTCTCTTGTTGAGAATGAGTCACCACTCAGTCAGGCAGCTTACGTTTATTTTAGTGTAGAAGATTTTAGTGTAGAAGTAATTCATTATATTTACAGGAAAGATGTCAGGTGTGGGACTAAGGATCTCTTGTTCAGAAGTTCTGTCAACAAGATATCCATACCAGTTTCAACTGAGGTGGTTTTGTCAGTGTGTTGATCATCAGTGGAAAATAGTGAATTATAAATACCTCATAAATTATTCAAATTTAAAACAGGAGACAATAATTCATCATTTTTCACTTGTCCTCATATCAGGATCCAGTTTAGTAATAATCATAAAGTCTAAAATGTATTATTCAGGTTCCAGAGCTTGGAATCACCAACTTTGGATTGTCATCATGGGGTGGAATCTTCCTGTCATGAAACTGAGCAGCCGTGAACGCCCCAAAGTTAAAGCAATCCTCAGTGAGCTAATGCAGGAATGACACTCTTGAGGGAGGGTGTCAGCTGGTGGACCCTCCTGGCTGAAGAAAGCAGATCCAGATTGGAGGGGCAGAGGAAGAACTGAGGATCACATATGTAGAACAGATGATGTGGGCTTTGGGCAGGGCTCAGGGTGATATTTTCCCCAAGTTTTGAGGCCCACACACCATGCCTCACATCTATGAGTTCCACCAACACACCAACCCATGGGGAGCAGCTGATATTGTCTGGATAAAGGTGACATCAGTTCTGCGTCCATGCTCCACAGCAGGAGGACAGCTTGATCAGGTGGAAAGACCCCCATGTCAAAAGCACATTCCCAAGACACTTCTACCTGGGCTTGCAATCAAATCTGAGACACAAACAGGCTCTCTCTCTCTCTCATGGTATTGTAGCTGATTACTTATTGCATGGACAGTGGCTAATGAGGTCCTTGCACAAGAGTTGGGTGTAGGGAGAACCCAGGGAGCCATAGTCACACCAGCCTGACATCAACAGTGGGCCAGTTGTCGGAGTCAACATAAAAGGAACCAATAGCTGACAGAACAGATAGCTGACATCCTAGAAGGAGATAGTCAAAAAAAGAGAAATAAGTTGGGTTCATGAGGCCCAAGGAAGGTTGTGCCAAACAAACTATTGATTCCTTAGACTGGGGACACAGCTGGTAGATAAAGGACTGTGTGGTCAACATTCTGTACCTGGACTTCAGTAAAGCCTTCGATTCAGTGACACACATGAGGCTTATTTAAAAAGTTGGGGGTGGGGGACAGAACCAAGGAGACCACTAACCAGGGGAATTGTCATCTGGTTGTTAGGCAGGAAGAGAGAGACTCTGAATCGCAATTTCTCTTATGTTGACTTGTTGGTCTGAAAGCTAAAGCACTTTTCTTTTTTTTTTTATTTGTTTAAACAGGAGTGGCATACTAAGCTGAAAACTTGTTTACAGGTGTGACCTGGGAGCACAGGGAAGTTAAGTGACTTGCTTAGGGTCACACAGCATGCAAGTGGGGGCTGTGGGATTCAAACCCAGGTCTCCAAATTTGCAGCTCAGAGCCTTAAACCACTGTGCTATACTGCCTCCCTTTGTTCTTTTTGTTACATCTATGTTGGTCCAATAAAAGGTATCAAATAATTTGCTTCTGGATCTGTTCTTACAAGGACCAGTACGGCAAATATTAAATCTAGATATATGATGTCAGGAAAATTACAAGTGGAGTACCCAAGGGTCAGTCATGGGTTAATATTCTTTACATTTATATCAGTACAATCAGGGTGGGCTTACAGTGTAAAATGAGTCTGCTTGCAGACAACACAAAACTTTGTGGGGGGTTGACAATGAGGAGGATTATCAGTATGAAAAGGGGTGCAGTAAAGCTGGAGCAGTGCTCCGGACTTTGCAAGTGAAGTTTAATGCCAGCAATGTAAAGTAATGCACATTAGGAACACAGTTCTACAGACAGAATATTGCATCTGCTGCCCTTTCCTTGGTGGTTCCCGGCATCAGACTCTTTCCCTTGGTGAACCTATGTGTGAGCCCCCTCCCCTGTACTGTAGTTTCAATCCTCCCTGACTGCTTTGTCCATTTTCTTGGCTAGTAACCCCACTCCCTCCTGGTGCAGGTGTAGCCCATGGTGAGCATGCAGGCATCATTTGTCCAACACCACCCACAAGTTGGCCAGACAAAGAAGACACCACCTCTTGCAAAAGACCCTTAGCAAGAGCAAGCCTGCCTAAAGATCCGCTGCTGTTCCTAAGAGATGATGAGAATCCAGGGAAAGATCCCCTTTAAGTACTGTTCAGCACAAGTCACATTAAACTGTTCCTCCGGCTCACTGCTCTTTCATTTGTTTAGTGAGGACAATGCAGTGGCAATTCCAACTGCTTAGCTTGAAATTCTTTTCCAGCCAGTGTTCACGTCACATGTCTTGCACTTTCAGCCTTTCTCTAACTTTCCTGCAGCTCCCTTTCAGTCTTGATGCAATGCAGTGATGCTTGTTTGTCTGCACTGCACTTCTTGTGAGCTGTTAATCTCCTCCCATTCACTGCATTGCACTGCTCATCTGCATGTCTTCTCTCTCCTGCAACTGTGCACAGCACAGACAGCACAGACACAACCATTATCACTCCTGTGCATGTATCCTTTGCAATAACTATAACATTCATTTTAAGCTACAGTACAGTATCCCTTTAAGCCACCCAGGAGCTGTTTATGGTCAGTAGCACCAGTAGGACAAGAGGAGGGAGTAAGATTCAGGGCAACATGCAAAGGTTTTTCTTCACAGAGAGGGTGGTTGACCCATGTTATGGTTCACCAGCTGGAGTCATTGACTCCAAAACAGTAGAGGAATTCAAAGCAGCATGAGGCAGACACAAGGGATTGTCTCAACGGAACTCCTGGGGGTAGGGCTCAGGGCAGACTAGATGGATCTTTGGTCCCCATCGGTCATCAATTTCTATGTTTCTATGTTTCTGTGTTTCTAGTATTGTACCCATCCTGAATGCTTGCCAACCTACTGCTTGTCCATTCATATAGTGCAGGATTGCACTGAGCCACATACTGTAGTAAACTCATTCATGAACATGCTGGGCATTTTTGGAGGCATATGAAAACAACAGTGTTTGCATTAATATAGACTTTACTGAACTCTGCAACTCAATCCCGATTGAGAACGAGCACTGTAACATGTTATGTTTGCCTTCTGAAAATTCCGTGTGACTCAATGCATGTGCATTAGTGTCAATGCCCGGGCCTGGAATCACAGCTTTCAATCTTCAGACAGTGAATTAAACATGTTGTAGTGATCTTTTTCAACTAGGATTAACTTTGCAGAATTCAATAAAGTCTGTACTAACTCAAGCACTTCTTATTTAACATAAGTCAAAGTTGTTCACTAACTAATTGCCTCCGCTGCAACCATCAGACCAATGCCAAAAAATCTGCCTCCTCGGTCACTGCCAGTCCAGCTCGGAATGATTTTAACGAAACTCCACCTCATTGGTTCACTCTCCAGTCTCCGCTACTAAGTGGGATTTCATTACAGAGGTTTGCTATACAGAGGAGCACTCCACCCATTGTTTTCCTTCCTGCTGTATGACATGTCAGGTGTATGGCTGGGCAAAATTAATAAACAAGGCTTTCATAACATAATCACTAATCTCTAAATTCAGTGATTTTTGAAAAACTTGCAAAATTCTACTTTAAAAGGAACAAAACCTTGTTTTTGTAATGTTCAAATAAAATTGGAAGTGTGAGCATGTTTAATGTAAAATAGACAAAACTGATAAATTGGGGGAGACTACTTTTTTTTGAGATTGGCAGCAGGATACAGTGGTAGCTTTCCTAATCTTCTGCCTTAGTACAGAACAGATTTCACCACATTATGTTACTGCATAACAGCAATCACACATCGTTACCACTTTGAGGGAACACCCATAACAGCCAATTAGTAAAACTGCACCTGCCTGACTAACATAATAAGGTAACACTTCAGCTAATGTGGTACCTTGAGGATACTGTGGTAGGAGGAATTTCAGGGTGGTATTGAGTGCGTTGGTTTGCAAATGTACACACAGCTTGCTCCTGGCTGATTATCCAGGCTCTTTTCCAGCTCTTTCAAGCAGAGGGACAGTGATTCTGGAGGCGGCTTTGAAGAGTGCGCTGTTGGCACTGGAGGCCGCAGTGATGGAGAAGAACCAACGACTGCGGGACTGCGAGGGTTGCTTGCTATGCCTCTTTGAGAACTGTGGAAACAGAATGACACAATGCGGTAAGCTGCCACTCACATGACTGAAGCCAAACTTTCAGGGAATAAGAATTTAGGGTGGGGGGGGGAGAGGTTGGAGAAAATTGACAACAGTTGCACTAATGTCATTGCAGTCTCACAAGTGGTGGCAGCATATGGGGACTGGTATGGTGCGGAATGGCCCACTGACTAGCGGTTTGGTTGCCTGTGGGACTACATGCAAACCAGACAGTCCTACTGTGATATTTTTCAATTTTACCAAAACAACCATGTCACTTTGGATGGTAGATGCATGTGAAATACATCTGTTGCATGTGGTGAGTAACATTAAAGTGTTCTTAGTTAGTGGGTCCAGAGTGGCTGCTTCTGGGCCAAATGTGCCATTTCCTGCAAAAAGGTTTGCAGAATCATGGGCATGATTTCACTGCAGTTTGTGGCACTCCACAGGTATCCATGTGGTTCCTTGGAGAATGACGGCACTGGGTATTCAGAAACTGGGGGACAGAAGGGTCTATATAGGACCACAATGAAGATTGAGAGATATTTTAAGGAATTTGAACATCGCTGAGCATTACAGCAGGGGTGCCTCTCCATCTGTGTGATGGGGAGAACAGGTGAGACACTACAGCTAAGAAAAGTGCTGGAGGGGGAGTTTGGATGGTGGATTGCTGAAAAATTGTGCTGGCAGTAAAGTCTCCCCCTTCTGAATATGAAAGGATGGAGAAGGCTCATGAGGCGCCAGGGTGGTGGTGGTGGGGGGGGGGAGTGAGGAAGCTGTTTTTGCAATAAGAGGTATGAAAGCAGAAGGAAGAAGAAAAATGAGAGGGAATGCAGAATGGAGGGACATGGCCAGAGCCTTGAGGTGAGTACTGGCACCTCTCAGGGGTTCAATTGACTCAAAGTTGGGTTGATTTTATCATTAATTCTTGTTATTATAAAATGGGTAGATAAAAATAATGTGATTTGTCAAAAAGCATCACCTGAGCATACATTAATTCTCAATTAATGCACAGTTGGGTAGCTGTATTACGCGTTTTGATGACAGCAAATAAGAAGAAATATTGAAATCACTCTACAGTAGGAAATTCAAAAACATTTGGCAACCATTTTTTTCCTGCTTAGCGAGAGCGATACTATCCCCCTCAGTTTTCCCTGCAAAAAAGTTTTCCAGCCCCCACCCCGAAAATGAACAGCTGAATTTGTGTAACAGCTGCATGTCATGCAGCTGAACAGAACATAAAATACATACTTTAATGTATGCCCAGAATGCACTGTTTCAGATTGCTGCCATGATACTAACCTCACAGCCACCTTTCTCACTCCAAAGGTGCAGCCATTTCACTACTGTTGTGGCTGCTTTTCCTTTCTCCGCTCCTGGGTCCTGCACTATAGCAGTGCTACAACAGAAGGTCCCAAAAGTGTGACTCCAAATTGGAATTAAAAAAAGATGAAAGAACTGAAATGCAGAAATCGTGATTAGGAATCATGGGGGTAGCACAGTGAAGAGCGATCATAAGTGGATTACATATTTAACTTGGGACTAGTTCTTTATAACAGTTCCTAACAAAAGTATTTGACAAAATGGAAAACGGCAAGTGGGTGCTGGAGGGTGTGGGGTGGAAGTTAAAAAGCCGGCCACCATGGAAAACTATAGCTATGGCATCCTCAGTTGGACAAATCCAGGAGGTGGAAATCTACAACTATGGCATCCTCACTGGGACAAATTCAGTAGGCGGAAGAATTGTTTTATTAAAAATGCATGTAGAAACGTATTTTTTTTTAATTTATTTAGGGAAACCTTTAAAATAACGTTACCCATTTTATAAGTGGAATAACCAACTCCAGGGCACAGGTTTATGGACAATCAATGCACTTCTCGATCTCTCTCTCTCTCTTCTCTGAAAGGAGAACACATGTGCAGAGTGTTGTAGAAACCATAAAACATGTATCTTGTGCTAAATGTACATCCGGAATAAGATGAGCTGTCTCATATTGCAGATGCCTGTAGCAAAAACTACTGATAATGACATTTTTGTTGCATTTTCTAGTGGCAGTCTAAGAATAGCTGCTGCCAAAAAAACTTTCCAAACACACACATTAGTAGAATTGTCACTTGTCATTGATTTCCAAACCCTGTAGCAGGCAGACAGGTCTCTGGTGTTTACTGAAAAACATCAATTCAAGTACTGAACCTATTTATTTTTTACTGCCACGGTGGGCTGGGGAATTAGTCAGTTGTTCAGAAGTAGGTTACTGAGAGGATTTTTCAACAGTTTCTCTAGCTGTTCTTACCAGACATGGACCTTGGCAGTATAATTTATTTCCTGCCTTCACTGAGAATCGTATCTGTGACCCTGCTGAAGGCAGCAGCTCGAACATTCAGCTAAATAGGAAATGCTTATTAGCTGGGAGATACCTTTTCATTGCATCAGTCTTTCACAACTAGAGGGCACTTCTGGTACAAAATCTTAGCACTATAGTACCCTGGTGTTAAAGTTTCTAGCAACTAGAGGGCGCTTCTACTGCAAACCCTCAGCACTATAGTACTCTGATGTTACAGCTTCTAACAACTAGAGGGTGCTTCTACTGCAAACTCTCAGCACTATAGTACTCTGATGTTACAGCATCTCACAACTGGAGAGCGCTTCTGCTGCAAAATCTCAGCACTATAATACTCTGATGTTACAGCATCTCACAAATAGAGGGCACTTCTGCTGCAAAATTACAGCACTTTAATGCTCTGATGTTACAGCATCTCACAACTAGAGGGTGCTTCTACTGCAAAATCTCAGTACTATAGTACTCCGATGTTACAGCATCCCACAACTACAGGGCACTTCTACTGCAAACCCTCAGCACTATAGTACTCTGATGTTACAGCTTCTAACAACTAGAGGGTGCTTCTACTGCAAAATCCCAGCACTATAGTACTCTGATGTTACAGCCTCTCACAACTAGAGGGCACTTCTGCTGCAAAATCTCAGCACTTTAGTGCTATGATGTTACAGCCTCTCACAACTAGAGGGTGCTTACTGCAAACTCTCAGCACTATAGTACTCTGCTGTTACAGCATCTCACAACTAAATGGCGCTTGTGCTGCAAAGTTTCAGCAGTGTTGTACTCTGATGTTACAGCATCTCTCAACTTGAGGGTGCTTGTGCTGCAAAGTTTCAGCAGTATTGTACTCCGATGTTACAGCTTCTCACTGACTAGAGGGTATTCCTGCAGCAAAATCTCTGCACTATAGTACTCTCTTTGCAGTCTCACAACTAGATGGCCCTGCTAATAGGCTGCTATTCGCTTACAGCAAGGAAAATAAGTATTTATATTTTTAAACAAAAGTTAAATGAAATGCCTGTTGAAAATTGAAAATAAACATAGAATCAACTTTTCAAAGGTTCACACACTGGGCAGTGGTGGCTCTGCTGATAGTGACACTGACTACCTGGGTTCAGGAACAAGTGTGAAGCATCAGAGGCCAGTCGAGTGAAGGGGATCGAGCATCTCAGAGAATGCTTTTCTTCTTGTGGAAGAAGGGTTTGTAGGCTCTACTGCGTGGTTTCCTGCTTAGGGAGAGACTGAGGGTTCACAAGCTCTGCTGCACACTTTCCTCCTCAGGGAGGAATGGAGGGTTCACTGGCTCTGCTGCTGTACCACCCCCTGGTGACCATGTGTGACAGTGCAGCTGAAGCACTGGGAGAGAAGGTGCCAGTTGGCACTGACATATGCTGACACACATCTGAGCCACTGTTGTCATCCTATGAGGAGTGACAAAACAATAGAAAAAAATCCCAGATGTGGCATCACGAAGCTGCCTCCATTCCGTAGGTCCTGCACCCTCTGCTGAGGCACCTATGTTGGCACTGCATTCGTCTTCCACTGGGGGGAGACCTGTCCCACTGCTCCCCCAGAAGCTGCACCTTGGGGTTAACCGGAGAGGACTAGGAGGTGGGGTCGGTCCAGGAGAAGCTGGGTGATGTGGCTGGGGGAGGAGGGGCTGTTGAAATAGGGCAGGTTGCATACACAGTGGGGGAATAGTTTAATAACTAAAAATAAAGAATTTACTTTTTGACTCTCAGTCTTCTTTGGGGATTATCAAAAAAGGAAAAAAATAAGAACATTAATTATTATGTATTAGAAAATTGTTTTTTTTTTTTTTTTCTATTTTAGTCTTTATCTCCCCCAGCCTGCCTGCTGCCTGGTGTCCTTCTCAGCCTGGTCACAGACCACTGGCTTCTGCTCCCCACAATGGCCTCAGGCCCTCCAATGCCCTGTGGCTTCCCCCCCACGGCGGGGCTGCGGCACTCCCCTCACATGCCGCAGATGTGGAACTTAGTCGGAGGGCTGGCCTGGGGAGCAAATCAAAGCCGTGGTAGGCTTCATTAGCGGCGGCTGGTGGCTAATTTTTTCCTTTTGGGGAGGCAGGTCGCAATGACGCTGACGTCCTGCCCCACCTCCAGTACGCGCCTGTGCCGGGTAGCTACGTGACCTGGCTCCACCAGGGGTCATCCAAGCTCGGACACCTCCTCCCTCCCTCGGAGGAGGAGAGCAGTCCCTAGGATACTCGATCCTTCTCCCCAGCCAGCCCTCCAGCTGACCCGAGTCCGTTCCTGAACCCGGGTCGCCATGGAAATCAACCGGCTGCGCGGGCCAGCCCAGAAAATTGGTTTAAAAATCCTGTTTCTGATTGACTCAACCTCCTTACCTATGGGTAAATTTACAGTACGCGCTAACAAAGCCCAAGTAAAAAGATCCGTGGCAGCAGGACTGTTCACTAAAAGAATTAATGTGCCATGAAGAGAATTTTTACTTCCTTAGCAGGGTTGAATTGGCAGGAGCCTACAGGAACTCAGTTCCATCACCTCTTAAAAAAACTGAATGACAGTTCCCCCACCTCTATCCTCTTTTCTCTCCACTGACTGCTATGGGAGAGTTCCACCACCTAGAAATGACAGTTACACCACTTTAAAATCAAGATGTGAGAGTTCCCCATCTGTGAGAGTTCCCCATCTAAACATTTCTGGTTTAACGACTGTCCTTTAGTGAGCTGAGGAGCTAGCTCCCACCCCAGCTTTGCAGTTCATGCAGCCCTATCTCTCTCACTGCTCTACTCTCTAAACATTAACACCATACCACTGTCATTAACTCTCTCTCAGCTGAGCCACTGATCTGTCCAGTCCACCTGCACGTTCCTGCATATTAACCATGTGTCTCCTCACAGCTTAACTACACCACAGCTGCCTTTTGCAAATGGGCTTTTTCACATCTGCAAGCTAGTTTACCCCCTCCTAGCAAGACAAGTGCCACTTTAAGCAATGCCCCTCTGGACTGTTACAGGGATGGGGTGGGGGGTGGAGAGCTGAACGATCAAACTGAAAGTAGCTGCATAAAGCAGCAAAACACAGAAGCACCCTCTGCTGGCAATTATAGCAGTTCTGGTACTACTTTACAACTATTTGTTTTTATTGGTTTCTATTTAAGGTCTGCACTTTGTTAAATCTTTAAAAATTTTTATTTAAAATACTTCATACATACACAATTTCTAAACACAATGATACCCTCCAGGGTGGGTGGTATGGGCTATTCACACTCTTCTAGGGGCTAGAAGGCCCTCTACCTGTAGCGTCAGGCCTCATTACACCCCTGGGCAGGCGGGTATAGCCCAATGCTGCCCGCCCTCTTGGGTAGTATTGCTAACATAGCAATGCTTACGTTTTTACTTATGTGTTATTTGCAGTCCATGTGCTGCTGACCTAATACCCCATTTTTTGTTCTTACATATTTGAAAGTGTATTTTTTAAAACCTTTTTTAAAACCTTTTAGTGTCCAACATTACCCCAAAATCTAAGCCAGCTGTGATCTCCTACTCCAAGCCCAGTCCATCCCAGACCAGACAGAGAGAAACTGGGCCCTGAGTAAGGCTTGTACGCATTACCAGCACCTAATGCATTTAAGGACCGGATGGCAGAAGGCTGTAGGAACTGGATAAGAGGCCAGTGCAACTTCAGACTGCAGGAGTGCAGTAAGTAATTTGTTTACTTTTGTAGTTTATTTACATTTTCTTACCCCTGTCATAGGTGCAGACATCATTCTCTTATCAGGTCACTCTGGCCCCTCACTGCTGCCCCTCAAGGCAGTAGTCCAATCTCAATCATTCCTGGCCAGACCTGGATCTACAAGGCAACCCCCCCCTCAGGATTCTCCCCATAACAGGGACTGGGCCCATCAGCCAAACACCAGCCCAGGAGGGAAACATCCTTTGTCTGGGGGACCAGGGGAAGAAGACGTGGATCTGGAATGGGAAAGGTGGGAGTGAGGGCTCGGCCATCATTTAGGCACCAGTGGTGTTTTTTTCTTCCCCTTAAAGCAGCAGTATTTGTTAGTTGGCAAAAACATTTTACCATATAGTGTTTTAGTAAAAAGGTATTTCTGACATCCTTAATTTCATCCTTAACGTATTTTTCATTTTTAATTTTCCCAGATATTTTTCAAACAACTTTCATAGCTAATATCTTGTAATTTTTTTATTTGGTAGCTGGGTAAGGCCCATGGCCTATTTTCAGGGGTGACCTGGGAGAACTGGGGAGGTTAAATGACTTGCTCAGGGACACACACTATGCAAGTGCAGGTTGTGGGAATCAAACCCAGATCTGCTGGATATACCAAGTTCATTCAGAGCTTGCTACTCTAACCTCTAGGCTATACTGCCAACTGACTACTCAAGTCATTAAAGATTGCTATCACTTACAATTTTATAAATCTCTTCTGTTGAGGTTACCTATTGACTGTAAATACTAGATTCTTACTGAGGATGTAGGATGGAATTTCCGTTTTTGATGGTAAACAACTCAGCATTGGACTGTACTGAGAAACGTAATTTTTCATGGGGGCATGGCACAGGAGCTGGAACTTTTAAAAACTTCAAAATCCTATATCTTAGTTCAGGAATAAAAGAAAATGAAAATAAAATGGGCATATTGATATTTTGCCAGAAACATAATTGCTGAAAACACTACATAATGACTAGTAAATAATCTTACTTTAATGCGTCTGTCTGTCTCTCTCTCTCTCTCTCTCCCCACGTTACACAACTGTGTCCATCCTATAACAACACTTGCTTGCTGTGGGGGTGTTACACAGTCACCTAATATGTCATGACCACCTCTCTGTCCGCAGGAGGCACTAGTGCAGAGGGAAGACATCATTTACAAACCTGGAGTTTAAGCACACAGATGTTCTGATGCATTGCTCCCCCGAACACAGACCCCAGGGCAGGACTAACCCTGGGACAGCTGATCTTGGGGTAGCACTGACCCTGGGTCAGTACAGACCCAAAGATGGGTCCAACAGCCCCAGATCAGACTGCCCTCAGATCACACTGCCACAGTTTAGTGCTTAGTGGAACACTCTTGTAGGAGCCACAGAGACTCCATGACATGCCCAAAGCCACACGGACTCAGGACTAGAGGCTGAGTCATTCTGCAAACCCAAGTCCCCTGCACAGTGCACTGTGCTGGAACCACTGAGTTGGGTACTCAGCTTATGTTTTCAGATTCATTATGCATCCATAAGAGGAGAAAGGAAAATGTTTTGGACATTCTATGACAGCTCATCTCATCAGTCCAATGCCTCTTGGACACTATAGTATCTGAGCAACTAGACATTATGGGCTGTGCAGGTGTTGTATGAGAGATTAACACTGCACACCTTGAGAGGATTGACATGCCAGGTGAAACGAAGTGTCTTCTCATAACAAACCTCGTGACAGTTATGTTACAACTGCACACTGCTGAGGTACCTCATTGCTACCATGGAGATGTAAGCAGTAGCTACCAAAGTAATTTCTGTGTAACTAAATTATTAAACAACTAACTACAGTGCAATTACAATGTAGTTGCATGTTTGCTAGATTACCTGTTTTCAGAGCTCTTGTATCGTTTATGGGTAAAATTAGTGACACCCTTACTGACTAGGAGTGCCACCACATTCAGTTTGGTTTAGAGGTTTCTGAAGCTAAGTGTTTCTGTCAGCCTCAATCAGCACAAGTTGACACTCTTTATCAGTAAGAAATGTCTCTAACCACGCTAATAAAGAGACCATGGCTCATTCAAGTATGACTGTATAATGGTATCAACTGTATGAAGGTATCAGATATTAATGTCAGTAACAGGTTTTTAGGGTGTTAGCAGAAGAGAAGGTAGGATATTTTTATATTGCATTACATAAAATACAAAAGCTGATGGGGCTGAAAACACAGATATTTAGATAATCTGTTGGGATTTCCAGATCCCCAATTTTCTCAATTTTCATTTAAAGCAGGTCATACAGTTTATGGGAGCTCTTCACTGGACTTGACATGGATACATTTTCCAGAGCTGAGTCTCATTGGATCATTTATGCATGATGTATTGTACAAGTAGACTGTTTATACTCTTAAGTATTAGCCTACTATGATCTGGATTCATTGTCTCAGTAGTACTGGATAATTTTCTGGAGAATGACAAGAATCACACAAATAGCTGCTCTGGCCAAAAAAAAAAAATCCTCACCTGAAATGTAAGTTTTCTGGGTTACCCAAGTATCACAATAATGGATGATGGACCTTGAATACAGATAAAGAACCATGGATGAGGAAGAATTGCCCAGTAAATGTTAACCTCAATGGAAGTATCCAGATGTGGTTAACTGCTACAGCCCTTGGGTTGTTCTTGGTCAGGTTCAACTAGCACTGACGTTCTGTTTCCAAACATAGGTAGCTGACACTGTCTTCTTGTTTGTTTCAGAGTTGGCAGCTAACAAGGAGAAGGGCCACTTCAACACTGCCTCTGACACAGGAAATGCAGGTGATGCTGAGTGAGAGGGGTGGAAGGGTCAGGTTATATGTTGTTTCTATCATTCCCATATATTAATGTTTCAAAACAAAGGCAACTGGGGCTCAGATATCCTGCAACTGGTACAATGGTACATAAGGAACAAGGGGGAACATGTATACAGCCATTGCGTGGACTCAAGACATGAAAGCAGCAAATGAGAGGGTAACCAGTGGTGATATCTCTGTTCTATCCAGACCACTGACCATGAGTCAGTGCTGGCCAGATTCCTTCACTAGGTCATCTGAGATACCCTCCGCCCATTCTGTGCCATAAGCAGAGGATTCCCATCCAGCCAGCATGAACCAGCTTGCCCAGGAGAGGGCACTCATGCAAGTAGAATGCAGTGAGACAGCAAGCAGGTGGGTTGGGGGTACATTTATTGAATGAATACAATGGCAGTCACTGACTGGGGCAATTGGGTGTGGCCAGGAGTATTTACTGAATGAAAAGAAAGACACTTACTAACTGGCAATCAGGCAGGACTGGGGTACATTGATTGAATGAATACAGTGACACTCATTGACTGGGGCAATCATGGGTGACCAGCACAACCCACCTGCCTCCTCGGCCAGCTGCTGTTTTTTGCACTCTTTTTCTTTTAAGTCAGTATTTCCCCTAACCCTCCACCCTGGCAGCACCCACCTCTCCCAACACCTAGTTTTTTGTTAAAGGAATACGGTTAGCATGTGCCAAGGACCAAGGCAACCAACCCAACCCAACCCATCCTCCTCCACAGGCGACCGCCTGCGGTTGAATGAAAGTACTCCTGCACTTGCACATGGTAATACTAGCTGATCACATATCATCAGCTGGTTTTACTCACGCAGCGTTGAGGGAGTTAATTATTTAATAGAAGGCGGACAGCCGTGGAGGAGGGTGGGTTGTGTCAGTCACATTGGTCCTCGGAATTGGGCTAAGGAGGGGAGGCTAGGAGTGCACGCATTGCAGTTCACCACTGAAACTTGTAGTCAGGCTGAGTAAGGACCACCAAGTCATTGACATTGCTAGGGCATTCCGATGCATGTTGAGAGGATTTCAAACAGGATGCATGGAGAAGGGAGGATATATAGATAGTGAGATATCACAGTGCCTCCTGGTGGCAGGAGGGCTAAATACACATGCTAATTATACAGTTCTTTTCACTACAGACCCCAGGTCTACTGCCATCTTGGCCTCTCTTGAACTCAAACAAAGGGATTTGTTTTGTGCAGCCTGACAGGGATATCATCTGGAGAGACAAGTGTCATTTTGGATAGAATAGTCTTCATTTAGATGTGACCCTGAAGTATAAAACAAATGTCTGCACTGCTTTGATCACTGTTTCCTGTTGAGACAATTGACTTTAATTTGCAACTGGAAATCAAATTTGAGAATCCTGAGGGTTGCCTCAGTTGTTTTCAGTAAAATCATCTGATTTTACTATAAGTACACACGCATTCATTAAGACAGCAGCCGGCTGAGGTGGTGAGAGAAGTTCTGTCTGGAGCAATGTCCTCTGTTTGCCAATGATTCTAGTTTCTTAATCCTCTTTGGTTCTGGTGCCATGACAGACCGGGCTGGGTGGTGGTGAGTGTGGAGGGTTGGGGGAGGAGGTTAATATTATTATATTTAAATTTATTGCTGCTCAGCTGACAGGCAGCTGAATGTTAATCTTTCTGTTGGGCAGGGAATGAGGAAGGGTGCATGGGTGCTGAGTGGGTTATGAGAAGGAGGTATGTACTACAAAGATAGGTCTGGGGAGAAGGGTGGGTTTTTGTGTGCTACAATGGGTGGGGCAGGGAATATTGTTTTTCAAAAAGGTTTTAGTAATGAACTGCTGCCAAAATGCCAACCTCACACTACCTGCGCTTTGCACTACCCACGCTTTGTGTTGCCTATGCTTCCCACTACTTCCGCTTTGCACTACCTACATTTTGCACTGCCTATGCTTCATACTACCTGCGCTTTGCACTACCTACGCTTCACACTGCTTAGCCTTCACACTATCTATGCTTTGCACTACCTACACTTTGCACTGCCTATGCTTCATACTACCTGCGCTTCGCACTACCAACGCTTCACACTGCTTAGCCTTCACACTATCTATGCTTTGCACTACCTACACTTTGCACTGCCTATGCTTCATACTGCCTGCGCTTCACACTACCTATGCTTCACACTGCTTAGCCTTCACACTATCTATGCTTTGCACTACCTACACTTTGCACTGCCTATGCTTCATACTACCTGCACTTTGCACTACCTACGCTTTGTGCTGCCTATACTTCATACTACCTGTGCTTCCCACTACTTACGCTTTGCACTGTCTATACTTCGCACTATCTATGCTTCACACTGCCTAGCCTTCACACTATCTATGCTTTGCACTGCCTATGCTTTGACAGCCTACACTTTGCACTACCTACGCCGTGTGCTGCCTATGCTTCACACTGCCTATGCTTTGACAACCTACACTTGCACTGCCTATGCTTCATAATACCTGGCGCTTTGCGCCGCTCATGTTGCACTGCCTATGCTTCCCACTACTTATGCTTTGCACTACCTACACTTCGCACTATCTACACTTCAGTGTAGCGAGTGTCAGTGGCTCAGCAGGTAGCACACTTGCCTCTGAGGCCGGGAGATCAGAGGGCTGTGGGTTCAGTTCCCACATCTGGCACTTGGGTTAATATCCCAGTACTGACACTGTAGTGCAGCACGAGAGGGGTGCTGCACTTTTGAGGTGCCATCTTTCGGATGAGACGTTAAACCGAGGTCCCATCTGCCTGGATTGGTGGTAGCTCAGGTGGATGTTAAAGATCCCATGGCACTTATCGAAAAGAATAGGGGAATTTCCCCGGTGTCCTGGCCAAATTTCCCTCATTCACTAAAAAAATACCACCAACAGCTTAATCTGGTTCAAGGTTAGTTGGCATTCATCTGTATCCCCCTCCCCCGGGTCGTGCCTGAAAATAGGCAGGATTTGTCTAGTGCACTTACCTGGTCAACAAAAGCTAAATAAATAAAATAAACACTGCCCAGCATTCACACTATCTATGCTTTGCACTGCCTACACTTGCACTGCCTATGCTTCATACTACCCGCGCTTTAAGCTCACCTATGCTTTGTGCCGCCTATACTCATACTACCTGCGCGCTCGCACTACCTATGCTTCACACTACCACGCTCACACTGCCCAGCCTCACACTATCTATGCTTTGCACTGCCCACCCGCACTACCTACGCCTGCATTGCCTGTGCTTTAACAGCCTCACTTTGCTGTGCATATTCTTTGCACTGCCTACACCTCGCACTACGTTCTCTTCACACTGCTTACACTTTGCATGGCCTACACTTTGCACTGCCTACGTTTCGCACTACCTACACTTCGCATTGCCTATGCTTTAACAGCCTTCACTTTGCTGTGCATATTCTTTGCACTGCCTACACCTCGCACTACGTGCTCTTCAGACTGCTTACACTTTGCATGGCCTACACTTTGCACTGCCTACGTTTCGCACTACCTACACTTCGCATTGCCTATGCTTTAACAGCCTTCACTTTGCTGTGCATATTCTTTGCACTGCCTACACCTCGCACTACCTACTCTTCACACTGCTTACACTTTGCACTGCCTACACTTTGCACTGCCTACATTTCGCACTACCTACACTTCTCATTGCCTATGCTTTGACAGCCTTCACTTTGCTGTGCCTATTTTTTGCACTGCCTACACATCGCACTACCTACTCTTCACACTGCTTACACATTGTACCACCTGCGCTTTGCACTAACTATGCTTTGACAGCATACACTTCGCTCTACCTACACTTTGCACTGCCTATACTTCGCACTACCTATGCTTTGCACTACCTACGCTTTGCACTGCCTATGCTTTGACAGCCTACACTTTGCTCTACCTACAGTATGCTCTACACTGCCTACACTTTGCATTGTCTATGTTTACACTGCCTACACTTTGCATTGTCTATGTTTTACACTGCCTACACTTTGCATTGTCTATGTTTACACTGCCTACACTTTGCATTGTCTATGTTTACACTGCCTACACTTTGCTCTACCTGCAGTATGCTCTGCACTGCCTGCACTTTGCACTGTCTATGTTTTACACTGCCTACACTTCTCACTGCTTAAGCTTTGTATTGTCTATACTTCACACTACCTACATGTAACGCACAGTTTGGCATTTCGCCAGCAATTCTCCCTCAAAGTAAAACTTCTCAACATGTCTACTGTCCCTCTCAATAGAGGGGGACACTTCAAGTTCTGCCACAGGCATGGTGGCCATTCAGCCAGTCCTTTTAACAAAGAGGGACACTTCAAGTTCTGCCACAGGCATGGTGGCCATTCAGGAAGTCCTTTTAACAAAGAGGGACACTTCAAGTGCTTCCACTGGTGTGGCAGGCATTCTCTGAGTCCCCCTCAGCAGAGATGGACACTTCAAGCACTGCCATTGGCACACTTCAAGCACTGCCGTTGGCACACTCAGCACTGCTGGTTGGTACACTTCAAGCAGTGCCGTTGGCACACTTAACAGTGTCTCCACTCGCACAGTCTGCCCAGTAGTTCCATTTGTACCAGCACACCCACAGAGACTGCATCTTTATTTCCTGTGATCCCTATGGGGATAGCCTTGGGCAACAGGTGGTGGTGGAGGGCACTCAACAGCAGTCCACAATTCACTGGGAATTTTCTGGCTTTATTTTGGTAGACCCACTCTTGGGTGGCCACAAGAAGCCTGCTGGCTTACACCAAGCAGCCTTAAAAAGGGGACAGTAATCACAGTATAGTAAATGTCACAAGTCTAGACTGAGCCATGTCTAAATGTGAAGGTTTCTTTTGGGACACCAGGGGCTCTTTAAATAAGCATTTTTTTGGTCTATGCTTTTTTTAAGAATAACATTCCATGTCCCCATTTATTTTCCAGGTACCTGTGGCCAGAGGCATTCTACTTCCAATGAAACAGCTGCCAGGGGGAAGATCGTGGGAGGGAACGTGGCTGCCCCCGGTACCTGGCCATGGCTGGTCTCCATCAGACTCAATGGTGAACTGATGTGCGGTGGCGTGCTGGTGGATGACATGTGGGTCATGACAGCGGCACACTGTTTTACCGAATAAGTACTTCAAGGATCATTGTTACCGTTCCAGTAACATACTCCCTCTTGTGTTTAAAGATTTTCAGGATACTGACTTATGGAACTGCTTGGGCATGCAAGCAAAGGACAGCCAATGGAGGCAGGAGGAACAGTAGGCAAGTAAAAGGGAATATATATGCAACAACCAAAAGAGGAAAGTGGTTTACACAGAGGGTAGTGTCACTATTGAATTCCTTGCTGGACTCAGTGGTGCTCAGTGAAACAATGAACAGTTTTAAGGCCAGTCCTGATAATTATCCGTACGCACAGATACTGTACATCCATTGTTGAAATGGTGAGCAACCTAAAGACTCTTGTAGCTTGACTCGCTGGTATCTTTCCTATGAAATCTATGAATCCTATGAATGCTTTCTAGTGTTTAATAACAGATGTTATTGATTCATTATTGGAAATTTGCATCGAATCAAGAGCAAGCGGTCCTCATGAGATACAATATCTCATTCTCATGGGAGTTCCTTGACAAAGTGGGGCACAAACAGTGTGAGTTTATAATTCAGTACACAGAGAATAATGCATGGGTAGACATTCAAAGCAAGGCAGTGTTTCTATTGAGGAGTTCTGATGACATCTTAGGGATCTTGAGAGTGAAGCTTGAGATGGAGGCATGACCAAGTTATGTACTGTGGTTGAGTATGGACTTTTTAACTATGCACCCTGTCACAGACTGGTTCTCTACCAGAACCGAGTCCACACTGCAACCAGTTTTCACAACCCTTCAGAATCCTGAATGGCCCCCTTGATATGCTTCCACCTCTTAGCTTGACTCTCACTCTGGCTAACTTTAGGTATGAATCCCACCAGAGCCACTGCTCACACAGTATAGTGACCTTTACCAAAAGGGAAAATGAATCACCCCTTTTGTCACAGCTGAGAACACCTGCTTTAGCCTGCCTCTTTGAAGACAGATCACAGACTTGCCCATGACCCAGGCTACCTGTAAACTCAGTCACAGACAGTATGTAGTATATAGAAATAATATTTAATATGCCACAATACTTACATAAGGTACATGATACACACTAATGACTATAGGGAATACTCCATGACTCAGAAATTAAAAATAAAACAATTGAAAAGACAGAGAGCACACAGACTAAAACTCACTAGTTCTCATTAAATTCTAAGTAGAGTACAAGCTAACTCCCAGCTGGGATCTTGTGAGTTTTAGCAGACTTGGACAGCGTTAGGGAAGCATCTCAAATAAGTAAAACAGACTCCCTCAGAGAAACTCAGTCAGAAATAGCTCTGACAGGCTAGCTGACTTGCTGCATCATTGGCTCTGCCTCTTTGACATCACACCCTGACAGTTTTACATTGCTCCCTGCAAACACAGGACAAGTTTCTCCCTCTCTCTTCATTATACCCAGCATGCACCCTCCTGATCCTCCAGCCTCCCTCAATGTCAGCATAACAAGTAGATTAGCTACATACCAACACATGGACAAGGACAGAATGATGGCAATCTCCTCCGTGGGCATGAAGCCAGTGGCACAGTGTGGGGATATATATGCGCTGAATGGCTAGTGGCACAGTGTGGGGATATATATGGGCCAAATGGCTAGTGGCACAGTGTGGGGATCTATATGTGCTGAATGGCTAGTGGCACAGTGTGGGGATATATATGGGCCAAATGGCTAGTGGCACAGTGTGGGGATATATATGTGCTGAATGGCTAGTGGCACAGTGTGGG
>CM028137.1:962095000-962572500 GCA_016271365.2 Neoceratodus forsteri
AAACAAATAGTCAAGGGCCAGAAATGCTGGGTAAAGCTGTAGGCTGCAAAATCCTGGCAGCATTAGAGCTTCGGGCAACTATGGAACACAAGATGTCGATTTATAGGCTCGCATCGGAATTACCACTCTGATGACTGAGCGGCTAGAATCGTGTACAAAGGCAGCAAACTGAATTTCTGATGTGCAGAAGCAAATCGGCAGCATTTTCCTGCCAACATGTAACTCAAGTATGGCTGCTCATCTCCGGTACGCATGCTCAGCTGTGTGCAAGATGGCCACTGTGCTAAATTGTGCGCACGTGGCCATTCCCAATATGGAGTCCGACCTTGCTATGCACACAGGACTGTCACTGAGGCACAGGTCAGGAAGCATAGGAAAACACAGCAGCAGTTGTAGAATTCACTGATTTATTTATTTACACTATCAGTAACATAAAAAAACAAAAACACACACACACACTTGTTCAGTATAACTATTTACAAAGGCCAAATAAACAGAAAAAGTCCATCTAGGTTTTTCTTCAGTCCGAGTCCATCTTCCTCTTCTTAAGCAATTGCAGCTCAGCTCTGTTATAAGTCCTTCCAACCCTCATTGTTAACAAGCATCCTGTTATAGAATGTTTCAGGCAGGTGCAAGGCAGGAACACAGTGTGCCTGAGCAGAGGCCCCCCCCCCCTTTTTCCCCAGCTCTTCTGCAAAAGGCTTAAAGATTTTCAGTCAAGTAACCTCTTGGGCATCTAACAGCTTTTTACAATAATCTCAAACTACACTTACTGTACTGTGTAGATATATATATATATATTTCAACAATTATATATACACACACATATATACATGACACACACACACATATACATACACACACACACACACACATCTATATATACTATAATGATATGTATATATATATATATATATATATATATATATATATATATACATATACACACACACACACACACACACACATATATATATATATACACACATACACACATATATATACACACACACACACACACACACACACACATGTGTGTGTGTACATACGCATATACATACACACACAGAGACACACACTTTCTAAACAAAGAAATCTTAATATCTGTTTCATTTCCTCATAATGATGTGCATATATTTTTATCAGCAGATATGCAAAGGACAAAAAGACAGCAAGAGAAGACTGGGGGACAGTGAGAGGCAAAGAAATGCAAGACTTTCGGGTGGTCAAATTCTAGATCTCACGAGAAAATGTGGTTGTGCAACCAGACAAGAGACAGAAAAAGTAGAGAATAGATCCTTGCATTTAAACACTTTCTACAACTGGGACAGGGTCCTATTCCACCCAGTCTCACACACACCCACCCACCTCAAGAGGGAACCTGTTTTATTAAACAGGTTTCCAAAACTTTCTATTAATTATCTAGATGATGAAAGGTTTGATACCTTTTATTGGACCAACAAGTGTCTTGTACAAAGGTGGAATTCTACACAAGCTTTTGGGGCCTCACAGGTCCCTTCAGGTGAATAGCAAAACTGAGCAACATAAGCAGTATTTATATCTACTGTGGAGCAATTAAAAATCAGGAAGTGAAATAGGAAGGTGATAAAGGGGACTAGAGATGAAAATCTAAGATGCAAAGCAAAAAAAATGAGAAGAAATGGGGAGGGAGAGAAGTAGGAACAGGTCAACAGGAGAAAGGGAAGCTAAACCCACCTCTATTGTTTTTACTACCTCACACTCTGTTTATCTAGGGCTTTGTTCTTTTGTTTCTCCCAACTTCTTTACTTCCTTGCATCTCCTGTCTATTCTACCCTTACAGCCAACCTCTGATCTCAAATCCTTATCTGTGTGCCTTTGTCTTCCTTTTAGCTTCCTTTCAGCTCCTACTGACCTGTTCCTACTTAGCCCCCTCCCATTTTATTTTTACTTTGCATCTTAAACTTTCATCTCTAGTCCCCTTTATCACCTTCCTACTTCACTTCCTGATTTTTAATTGCCCCACAGTGGATATAAACACTGCTTATGTTGTTCAGTTTTGCTATTCACATGCAGAAGGGACCTGCAAGGCCCCGAAAGCTTGTGTATAATTCCACCTCTGTACAAGACACTTGTTGGTCCAATAAAAAGTTATCAAACCTTCCATCATCTCCTGTTTTCCAAGGACCAATATGGCTGGAATCTCTTTTTATTAATTCTCTACTAATATTAGCTTTAAACTTTTAGAAATTAATATATGCAGTATCCTTTTTTTTATAACAGTACAGCAAACTGTAAAGGTCAAACCCATACATTTGTTTTTCAACCACGATACACATTCATGGTTACCATCATTCCACTCCAGTAACTGATAATGATTCCAGTATTACTAATTTGGTAACTAGCTGCACAGTAATAGCTATCACACCCCATCTAGTACCTAGCAGTATTTCATGTAGTCTAAACTTGCCCTGCCTAAGCCGCAGGCTGGCCTCTATTAGATAAGTCTTAGGGGTTCCCTCTTCCCTCAGGGAACAAATTCTGGTCTTCAGAAGACAATGCAGTGCTGCTCATCTATACCATTTTATTTCAAAGGGGGTAATTTTTTTTTATTTATGGCAGTTTGGATGTTTTGATTTTAAATTTCCTTGATTGTGTCGCCAATTCTTAAGTGAAGGGATCTGATCAGTCATCCATTTTGGGGTTACAGCCTTTCTCGCTGCCAATAAGTAAACTGGGAGCAATGTGCGTGCCCTGCGTGGTCTATGAGGGGGGCTAGATTGATAGAACCACTATTTCTGCTGTCAGCTCAATGTCTTCCCCCAAACATTCTCCCCATTCCAGCTGTAAAACGCACCAAAATGGTGTCAATTTTGGACAAAACCAAAGGATATGGTCCAGATCAGCTAAGCTGCAATTGCACCCTCTCCAACATGAACAGTATGAGGCCGGAAGGTATTTTGCAAGTATTGCTGGGGACCGGGATTTCCATGCAAATTCTCTCCACAAATTGGAGGAAGTTATTTTAATGGCTTTCAAAGTTGCTCCTTGCCACTGTGGAAAGGGAATCTGTAGATCCAAGTCTTTATTCCAAGCTTCTAACACTGACAAAGAAGTGTCTCCCAAAGATCCCTTAACATTTTATATATATGGCCAATTAAGTTTTCCCAGGAATCTCCCTCCAAGTTATCTCTGGATAGAAACCAAAAGGATGGGGGAGAGGAAAAGGGGGGGCAAGGTGTGACCTCCCTCTGCCATAAAATATAATTTCTCACCTGGGTTTATCTGAACAGATCCCTACCTGGGAGGGAGAAGATATTCTGAAGTTCCAAAAAAGACCCGATACCTGAATGGTTAAGAAATTGGTAGTAGTAACTGAGGCCCAATCTCCACCAAGAATTGAAAGTGGTGTCTAAATTAGCAGGAAGAAAATTCTTATCTGCCGATAGAAGTATAAAGAAAAAAAGAATATCTGCTTTAACACTTTTAGTTGTTTAATCCTATGCCAGGTTTTCCAATTTGTGCAGTAAATTCGGTGTACCCCTTACCTGGGGGCACCTTCAGAAGCAAAAATTCCTTTTTATATCATACAAATTTTACTTAAAAATTCAATATCTTTCCAGATGTGTTGAGTTGTGGGCGAGAGACAGATTATCAGATAATTAAAGAAAGCTGTAGATGCGTAGAATCATAAGTTAGGGAGATTTACTCTCCCTTCATCCAAAGAGAGGCATAATAATGAATAAACGCACCCTCAGTCTCTGACCCTCCCATATGAAGGAAGAAATTATTTTATTCCAAGATTTAAAGCAGTAGCTGGCTGGGAAGAGCGGGACATTCTGGAAAAAATACAATCTAGGGAGAACATTCACACATATCATTTATACACGCTGAAAAAGGTTAATTTTAGTCATCCCCATTTGTTAAGATTTTCCTGAATTTGAGTAAAGATAGGTTCACAGTTTACCAATTCCAGATGTAACATATTGATTGGAAGATATACTCCAAGGTATTTTATCTTGGTGCATCTCCACTTCAAGGGGAAAAAGAGTCTCTCAGAGTTTTAGATGGTTCCTGATCCATATCTTGACAGAAAAAAAAAAAAGAAAGAAATCAGCACTGCTATTCTCTTTACCAGATTTGCCTATCACCTTGAATTTAAGGTCTTGTTCACACTAGGGACCGTTTATAAAACGTTACTAAAAACACTTTACATAATCGATCCATAGCATGGTTATCGGAGCATTCACATCCATTTCAGACAACCGTGCCAGGTGGAAGGGGCTCCCAGGTGTGACTGCGGCACCAACTCAAAGTATTATGGGTTCCGGTTGGTGCCGCAGTGCATGACAGGATACCAAAACTGATCGGGACAAAAAATATATATATATGGGCAGAATCGGGGATTCTTCCTCTGCACAGTGGTGCCTGTAATGTATCTTTTTTTTTTATTCTGTGGCTGATAAAATGGAGTTTCTCGCCGTACAGGTTGCCTTAACCCGTGTTACAGCACGGTTTGCATACACACTGCTGTTAACATGCATTAAAGTAATCGTGTTTAGCCAAAACCGTGCTAAAGACCACTTCTTAGCAAAATTTTTGTCTGGTTTTAGAAAACAGTGGTACACGGTTTTAACCATGTTACAGTGTGAACGCAAACCGTGTTCTGAGAGCTTAAAAGTAGTAGTAGCAGTAAGTAAAAAGTTCATTTCTGACATCAGAAACAGGATAAAACCCAATGCAGTTAAACCGTTTTAAGCTTCCCAGTCTGGACAGGGCCTAAATGGCTGTAGTGCCAGGTACCACCTTGTGATTCTGGAATTTTTATCTTTCATTTGGTTAAGACAACAGACAGGATCGTGATCTGTTATAAATACAAAGTCGGTTCCTAGTAAATAACTTAAGGGACTCCTTGGCCCACATTGCTGCTAAACATTCCTTTTCAGTGATGGAGTACCTTTTCAATCGGTCATGCAACTTCCTACTTATGTACAGAATAGGATGTTCCGTCCCATCTATATTTTGACTCAGTACTGCACCTAGGCCTAACTCTGATGCATCTGTTTGTAACAAAAATGGTTTCTCAAAGTCTAGGCTTCTTAAAACAGGGGCTGAACATAATGCAGCCTCAGTGGCTTGCAAGGCTTCATCACACTCTGGGGGTCCATTTCACATTATTTGGGTACCGTTTTTTCATGAGTTCAGTGAGGAGAGTAGTTAATTCAGCAAAGTTAGGAACAAATCTCCAATAATAACTAGCCAGCCCCAAAAATGACCCGGCATGTTGTTTTGTTTTTAAGGACAGGGCTGTTAGGTACAGCTTCTATTTTAGAATCATCTTGCTTAACTTCTCCATTTCCCAACACATAACCCAAATATCTGGTTTCCTGCATGCCCAATGCACATTTGGTAGGATTAATAGTCAGACCTGCATTTTTGATAGCTTGGACAACTGCTCGTAGGTGTTCCAGGTGGCTTTTCCAGTCTAGACGGTACACGACGACATCATCCAGGTACACAGTACAATAACCAGTGTGAGGTGATAAAATTACATCCATGTACCGTTGGAATGCAGCTGGCGCACCACGTAAACCAAAGGGCATGGTGGTGAACTGACAGAATCCAACAGGAGTGGCAAATGCAGTTTTGTCTCTGGATTCTTTAGCTAAAGGTATTTGCCAGTAACTCTTGGAGAGATATAGGGTACCGATATACTTTGCACTCCCCATTCTGTCCACCAAATCATCTAATTCTGTGCACAGGATAACTGTGAAATTCTGACACTCTATTAAGTTTCCTAAAATCAAGGCAGATTCTAACACCCCCTTCTTTTTCGTTTACAATTATCATTGGAGATGACAGGCACTCCTCAACTCCTCTACAATACGCAATTCTTTCATTTTTGGTATTTCCTTAACCACGTCAGCTTTTAACCACTCTGGTAACCTGTATGTCTTTTGCCCAACAGAACGAGCATTCCTTGTCCCCTATAACATGCTCAATCCCTTTTGTGCTGCCTGGTACTGTGATAAAAATACTGTTAAATGTATTTAGCACATTACAAATATCTGCAGTTTGTTCTAAGGTTAAAGAAACACTCACCTTTGCAGCATCAGCATTTACAGTTTGCTCCAATCATAAGCTACATCAATATTTTCTTTATCAGTTTCTGGTAAAACTATCAAAGCAGCTTTTGGAATTTTTTCAACCCATTAGCATGGTATATCTTAGTAGGATTTTTCTCGTCAGGAGTCTCAAATCTCATAGTCAACAGTGCCAGTACATCTATGCACTCTATAAGGCCCTTGCCACTTCATTAACAGTTTATTTTTTGTTGTGGGTAATACTAGCAAAACCATTTCGCCTGGCTCAAAAATGTTTCTTTTACCCCATGGTGACAATATACCTTCTGATGGTTTTGGGACTCTTCCTGATTACCATGGGCAATTTCAATATATTTTGCCAGCTTCTTTCTTAGGGCACACATATAGGAAGTTCTAGATTGTTTCTGAGTGGGGTTATCATCCCATGTTTCTTTCATCACATCCAGTGGCCCTCTTGGCTGCCTACCATACAGCATTTCAAATGGTGAAAACCCTGGTGATGCCTGTGGCACTTCTCTGTGAGCTAAAAGTAGGTAAGGCAAGTATTGGTTCCAGTCTTTCCCTTCCCCTTTTACAAACCTTTTTAACATGCATTTTAAGGTGGGTTAAAATGCTCAACATGACCATCTGTCTGAGGGTGATAGGGGGAGGTTCATATGGCAATGTAGCACCAAAATTACTACCTTGATCAGTGATAATTTCTTTAGGTATGCCCACTCTGCTGAAAAAGTTTGCAAGCTCTGCTGCCACTTTTGAAGCTGTGACATTCTGCATTGGAACTGATTCTGGGTATCGAGTAGCATAGTCTCATACTACCAGGTTAAATCTATTACCCTTTTTACTTTTGTCTAAAGGACCGACCATATCCACTGCAATTCTCTCAAAAGGCACATCTATGAAGGATGGGGGCACCTTGTCTTTTTTTAGTGACTGGGGCTACTTCCTGACACTCAGCACAGAAATTACAATAGGTAGCAACATCTTCATGAATTCCTGGCCAGTAAAATCTATACAGCAATGTGGCAAGGGTATGATCCCGCCAAATGACCAGCCATAGGACTATCATGTGCTATCTGAAACAACTCTGTTCTATACTTCTGTGGTATAACCAATTATTCTATCTGTTCCTGTGTCTGAGGTTTAACTCAAACTCCGTACAGTAACCCATTACATTTTTTTAAACATTGGTCCACCCCGTTTTGGTTTCACCCCAGCTGCTTAAAATAACCCTGGAGAGAAACATTGTTAGCTTGATCTGAAAGAAAAATCACAATCAGTTATCAACTTAGTTTCAGCATTTTCATATGTTAACCCCTTATGTCCATCAGTCATTTGTTGCCACAGTTTCTTCAAGCATAGTCTTTCTTTCCTGGATTTCCAGATCTTGGAGATGTGCTTACAAGTCCAAATCAAAATTGGCTAAAAGAGTCCCCATCTGAAATTTTCTTTGCCTGAGCTCTTGTTACAACATCTGCTGAAACAGCAGGGTTTGGTTCCTCAGAGATTAACTCAGCAAATCCTGGACAATCATTTCCAATAATTACAGGTAACTTAGATGCTATCTCCACTTTCATTTCGTGTGACACACCCTTAATGGGCAGAGTCACTTGGGTGGTGGGATAGTATAGAGTGTCCCCGCGGATGCAGATGACACCAGTACCTGTTCCTTATGCAGAGTGTTCTCCCAGCACTTCAACATGCACTAGGGTCTGCTTCCCGGATAGATGAGTCCCATTACTGTCTTATCCACCACCTTCACATCTGTTAAGTATTTGCCCAAATTTGCCAAAGTCAAGTCAGCTCCAGTGCCACTCTCCTTACTACGGCAGTTTCTTCCAATATGGCCTGGCTTATTACAGTTACAGCAAATAACGTCTTTGGGCACAGACCTGTTATCCCCACTAGAGTTCTTATCAGGCTCTGAGTTTAAATGGCGGGGAGAGAGTGTCTTACCAGTGCTTGGCTGTTACCTCGCTGCTGTGGCATCTGTCTGGCCATTTGGTAGTCCTTGGCCAGAGAAGCAGCCTTTTCCTCACTGTCTGGTCGGTGTTCCTTTACCCAAAGCTGCACATCTGTAGTCAAGATATTGATGAATTGCTCAATGGCAAATGTGTCAATCTGTGGGACTGTTTTGCTCTCTGTTTGGAGCCATTTTATCAGGAGTTCTCAGGTCAGGTGAAGGTTTCGAGGACTGTCGACTGAGTTGTATCTCAGAGATCAAAATCTCTGCCTGAAGGTCTCTCCGGAGATGTCATACCTCTTCAGGATTTCGGTTTTCAACAGGTCAGTTCTCCGACTGTGCAGTGTCCATATTGCTGTAGGCAAGTTGGGCTTTCCCCGTCAGGTAGAGTACCAGTCTGATTGTCCATTGCTGCTTTGGCCATTGGCAGGCTATGGCAACTCTTTCAAAAGTTGTCAGGTATGCCTCGATATCATCCAAAGGACACAACTTTCTAAGTTTTATGGCTCTTGAGTTGCTTGTGTTTTGTTGCTTGTCTGGATCAGTACCAGATCCTCTGCCTTCGATAGCCTGCAAGGCATCCAGCCATCGCTGCTCCAGTCACTGCATCTCTTCTCTCCTCTGCGCTTCTAAATGTTGAATGTCTTCTCTCTGCTTCTCAGTCTTTTTGTTGCATAGCCCACCATCTGAAAAAGTCCATCAGGCTTTCAGGTTCTGTCACTGCCTGTTCTTTTTCCATAACTTGTGCTGGCTGTGCAATCTCAGCTTGGATTTCTGTCTCTGCTAGTTTGGCTGCCATTCTCCTGGTAACCGCTCCAGGACTTGCTGCTGCAGAATCCATATCTTTCTCTATGCTTCCCTAGTACCAGGTCCAGTACCCACACAAACAACTCCTGGATTACAATATGCATGACGTAAATCCCTCTTAGGCTGACACCACCTGTCATCGAGGCACAGGTCAGGAAACATATTAAAAAACAGAAGCAGTTGTAGAATTCACCAAAATATTTACACTAGCCGGAACAAAACAAAATAAACGTTCACTATAACTATTTACAAAGGCCAAATAAACAGAAAAAGTCCATCTGAGTTTTTCTCCAATCTGCGCCCATCTTCTTCTTCTTAAGCAACTGTAGCTCAGCTCTTTTATGAGTCCTTCCAACCCTCACTCTTAACAAGCATCCTGTTCTTGCATGGTTCAGGCAGGTGCAAGGCAGGAACACAGAGTGCCTGAGATAAGGCCCCCTTTTCCCAGCTCTTCTAGAAAAGGCTTAAACATCTGCACTCAAGTAACCTCTTGAGCTTCTAATAGCTTTCTGCAATAATCTCAAACCACAATTACATACATTTTAACAGTAATGCTATGTGTTTTTTTTTTTTGTTTGTTTTTTTTTTAAACAAAGGGATCCCAATAACAGTTTCATTTCCACATATGATTTGCATATATTTTTATATCAGCAGATATGCAAGGGAGAAAAAGACAGACAGCCAGGGAAGACTGAGGACAGTGAAAGGCAAAGAACTGCAAGACTTGGGGTGATCAAATCCTAGCTCTCATGAGAAAAATTTGGTTGCACAAACAGACAAGAGACAGGAAAAGGAGAGAATAAATCCTTGCATTTAAACAATTTCGCCAAATGGGATAGGGTCCCATCCTACCCTGTCACAATGACCATGAGAAAGATGGCCACTGGCTCCCCGTTTTGCAACCTGGCCTTCCAAAATGACAGCTCCTAAGCGCAGGAACCCACCACAGCAACACAATGTGCATTTGCCTGGGGCACCAGCACTCACTCTCCTTCCAAGCAAAATGCCTAGATCCTACCTGAGCACTTGGCGAGGGGCAAGCATGCCTCCAGAACAAAGGCAGGGAGCCTCTGCCAGTCCCCACCAGGTACTGCAACACTGGGCTCCTTCTTCAATGGTCTCCTCTGAAATTCAGCAGCTCCAAACATGAAAGAGCTCCTTTTCTTATCAGGATTTTCTTCAGTGCCACTGGGAGACCCTAAAATCTTGATTTGATGAAGAAAACACACAAAAAAAATCCACAACTGCAGAAAAGTTTGGATATTGGGCACGTCCCAACACTTTCAGACTTTTCAATCTGTCCCAGTTGATGGAGGAAGACCACCCATACTAGTTACTGCCACCTACAGGAATACACACAAACAAAATCTTGCAAAAAAGGTGATTTGAAACAAGGTACCTACTTCTTTTCACTCCATCATTAAAGGGACACTGTCAACTCCCATGGGTCTCAAAGTGTCCCTAGTTTAAAAAACATACTTTATGATTGCCAAAATTGTGTAAAGACTGTTGATGTGGCTGGTAGTTTGATTTTAACTCATATTTACTTTACAAAGTAAAAAACAGATCGCCCAACATACTGGTGTTATCACACCAAAACAGGTTTGTTTACATTGCTTGATCAGCTCCCAATACATATTTCCTGGACTTGGGAATACCCACAAAACAGTCTAACCCCTCATGATGCTATAGGAATTTAGGAGGCTACTTCCTTATGAGTGACTGAACTGTTTGGATGTGTTTTCAATGCTCAAGAAGCATGCAGTAAGAACAGAACCAAGATTGTAAACAAAAACAAGGTTGTTTATAAATGCACATTGCCATGCATTTCAGTTCTATTAAACAAGGAGACAGACAAAACACACAGCAACATCAGTGAATTTTAGAGAGGGTAAGCACTCATAAAATGTGAGGTTTCAACTAGAAATAATATGATGAAAAACAGGTTGACAGTGTCCTTTTAAAAAAAACACACTAGCTCTGTCTCAACCTGTTCATCTGTCCATCAATTTTTTTGCGCTTCCCAGAATGTAATCATCTGGTCAAAACACAATGTTTTATAATTTACCAGTATTTTTCAGTTCCCTTTCGATTGTTATTGACTGTGTTAGTGCTTCCGCTTATAGTTTCAGACATGCTTTGAAAATATATTTATTTTCCAAATGTCAGTATAAATGTTTTACTTAGTACCGTTTGTTTTTTTCTTTTGTTTTACTAATATCAATTTTTTTTTTTTTTTTATATATCAGTCCGTTTATGTGAATGTACTTTTATTTTTAGCACACTGTTCTGGTCGCCCATGAAAATGGTTCTTTGGCCCATGGATTTAACAAATTTTAAATAAACAAAACAAAATAAATGACTTTCTAATTTTGCAGGTATGACAGTCAGAAATGACAGAGTTGCAGTTCTCAATCTTTCTGACAATGAGTTCCAAAAAGAAAAATTACTTACCACAGTAATATTGTTTCTTATAACATGGGGTAGGCAGAGTGCAGTCAGGTGACAGTGCATTAATGCACATTATCGGCACAGTTAGGGTGAAGCGGTCCCCAAGATAGGGTATCCGTGTACAGAACAGCTTTTTTTTTCCCCTGCCTGACAGACTGAACGTCAAAAGCAGGCATCTGTAATAGCCAGCTTAGCTAGAGGTATTCCCCTTCCCACCCACCAGCTTGTGGATCTCCGGTGACCAAGCAAACAGTGAATGGGGAGAGGTAGTGCTGAGTTTTCAGAGAGTGTCTCTCTCTCTCTTACTCTCTGGAGTGACATGACATTGCAGCACAGTGAATGGTGGAATAGCAGAGACAGGCATGTGTCTTACCCAGACGTGACACTGACCCCGTATTTTTCTTTTCTTGCCATGTCCCTCTGTGCAGCAACACTGGCGAGTGATGATCAGCAGAATGGAGCCCTACAAAGCCGCCCCTCATGTGCTTGCAGTCCTCCACAGTGTGTCAGAACATTATCCTGCAGGGTGTCGCAGCATGTGGGGGAGAACCAGAAGAGCAAGTGGGAGAAAGCTCTTACCCACTGTCAGGAATTTATAGTACAGCAAGCAGAGAGTCCACTCTTGAAAGTGCCACCGAGAGCCTGTGTGGTATTCCGCGTCCATGCCACCGTGAGAGACAGGGTCAGAAAACAGCAGGTGCTTAACAGGGAGCCCTGCTGCCTACGTGTTTGTCTCCCGTTATGGTGTTATCACACAAAGCCCTCCTCACAGCGAGAGAGAGGCAGGCACAGACAGTCTGGTGCGTACACGTGCACCTGTACCTGTACCATCAAGTCACTAAAAAGCACATTCGCTGCTGAGAGTGACAGTCTGTACAATCTAAATGTTGGGCACAGAACTGATGGCCAGACAGAGCCACACAGCAGCCAGATAGAGAGCGCAACATATACACACAATATATATATATATATATATATATATATATATATATATATATATATATATATATATATATATATATATACATACACACACACACACATATATACATACACTGCACCTGGTACAGCTTGCTTCTGTGTGGGAGTGTGCGAGAAAAAAGTACTTACTGCAGTAATCTTCCCGATTTCTTCCAAGGAGTCCTTTAGCATCAGTAACTTTTTTGCACTTAGCTGGCTAGGTGTAACTGCCCCGGATGTGTGCCTTTAAGATATTTAAATGAGCGTAAGGGCCAAGCCAATCAAAAGACAGGAGAGGGTGTGAGCCGAGTGAGAGCTGTTGAATGCTTCAGAATTTTTTTTACGGAAAAACGAGGGCAAATGCCCTGAAAAAGAATCAACAGGATTCAAAACACATGCAAATGTCCACAAAAGTGGAAACAGAAACAACAGCAACACAAGCTAAAAACTCATCAATAAGAAACTCCAAATTTGGTAAAAGGTGACATAAAAGCCCTTCTCCGACAGGTGAACCAAGGAGGAAGGGTGGGAGCTTACTGCTGCTAAAGGACCTCTTGGAAGAAAAAAAGATTACTGCGGTGAGTAATTTTTTTCTTCTTACCCCAGGAGTCCTTTAGCGACCAACTGTAGTACTCCTTAATCTGTGTCTCAGCACAGCTTAAAAAAATAAAATAAATAAAAATAAAAGACTAATATGACCTCATGGTTTCCAGCAAAAATTCACAGATAAACTCATATCCTCCTAAGTTTGTATTTTAGAAACTTTGTTTTGATACATATAGCGATACATATACACACACACACACACACACACACACATATGTATATATGTACACATACACACACACACTAGAGAACCCATTCTAAGGTGTGCAGTCACGCTCTGATATATACACGCCCTGGTGTGTGGCCTTATGCGTCAACCACCCAAGGTGTGCATATATCACAGGGCAACTGCACATCCCAGAGTGGGTTATCCATCTTATAAAATGGCAAAATAGTTTTAGGGGGGTAAAAGTGCAGGCGTGTGGTCACACTCGGATATACGCATGATCATGTGATGTGTTATATACAAATAGAATATTGGATTTGGATTTTACTTTGCTATATATAACACACACACATATAGATACATACATACACATACGTATGTAGGGTACGCGGGGGCTGACTGTGTGATAACTCATTTATATGCTACAGTTGTTAGTGACCTCTGGTACCTTCACGAGTGGCGAAGCCACGGGTGATGGTTACGAGAGGTCACTGGCAACTGTATCGCGTGAATGAGTTATCACACAACCTCCGCATATTCCATTTATGCAACAGGCTTTTTGGGGGGGTTTATATCCCTTTTCATGAAAACAGATATTCGCCATTAGCACGGTATTTGCACAATGTAATAGACAGGACTTTGCACACAGTCACTGTACATATAAATAAATTTATACATACAGTGACTCAGATAAATGGATTTATCACACAGTTCATCTCTAAACACCTGTTGCATACATACATACATACACACACACACACACACACACACACACACACACACACACACACATTTTCATTCAAGCAGGATCCTTTTTCCTTTAGAAGTAATCTACTCACTTGCAGAGTCCTACACTGAAATAACAATACCAGGGGGAAAACATTCTACTACTGACTGCCTAAAGGAGACTACACAAAACCTTTGGTTTATAACACTACAACCTGCTGCCAGGAAAGACTTACAAAGACTAGGAACCTCAGAGCAGGAACAAATGATAACTTGAGTGGCGGGGACAAAATAAGTCTGCATGCCAACAAACAGTCTGTAGTAGTAAGGATGGAATGCCTTGAAATTTAACACTGTTTGGAGTGTTAGGGGGATCAGGGCTCCTCGATGCAAACTACTTTTTTCTGAAGGATACTAGAAACTTGTTCTACCACTTTACTCACCTGTATTTTACTCTGCTGGTAGTCAATGTCTGAATCCTCCTGCCGTTGTGCATTTCTTGGTCCCACACCCCTGTACCCAGGACTAGGTATAACATAGTCTTTTCCCAAGTCAATATCTTTCATCCTCGCAGTGAATACCAGGACTCACCAATGGTGTAGCACACTTCAATGTTCTGCAAGATATAAAAAACACAAAATCTTTTATTTATGATCAGTGTGTATATTAAAAATGAAGATACTTTAAATGCTGAAGGATCAAACAGGTTTCTATGTATCTCTCCCGTAGAACCAAATAAAACTTTGCCCATTTTAGGTAATCAATAAATGTCAGTGTCAGTGGCTCAGTAGGTAGCACACTCGCCTCTGAGGTCGGGAGATCAGAGGGCTGTGGGTTCAGTTCCCACATCTGGCACTTGGGTTAATATCCCAGTACTGACACTGCAGTGCAGCATGAGAGGGGTGCTGCACTTCTGAGGTGCTGTCTTTCGTATGAGACGTTAAACTGAGGTCCCATCCGCCTGGATTGGTGGTAGTTCAGGTGGATGTTAAAGATCCCATGGCACTTATCAAAAAAGAGTAGGGGAATTTCCCCGGTGTCCTGGCCAAATTTCCCTCATTCACTAAAAATACCACCAAAACAGCTTAATCTGGTTCAAGGTCAGTTGGCATTCATCTGTATTCCCCTCCCCTTGGTCGTGCCTGAAAATAGGCAAAGATTTGTCTAGTGCACTTACCCGGTCAACAAAACTAAATAAATAAATTCTTCTTAAGTACTATTCTGGTCATCATTTTATAGCCAGGTTGATCTCCTCCCAAAGTATAATGCAGTTCAGAGAACCAGGGACTCGGGGTCCAGTCTACTTCCAATACCTCTTTTTAACTGCACTTGTATCTGCAACCCAAAGACATTTTGCAAGAATAGGAGTGTTATTAAAAAAAAAAAAAAAAAAAAAATTTACACAAGTGGTGGCTGAACCAATCTGTTAATAACAAACTGGGCAATGATTTGCAGTTGGAACAGGCTCCCTAATGACCAAGTAACAATTCCACCCAATAACTGCTTCCTTGAAACCCTGTACTTTCCACAATCTGCACTTCTGTATTTTGGTTAACTGCACCAGTAGGGGGATGGGTACGATTCCACTGCACTAGACAATGCAGTTATGAAGATCTGCTATTTAAAAAAAAAAAAAAACACCAACAACACACCACAAAAAAAATACCAGCTGTACAAACTGGAACACCTGAAAATGACCTGTTTTGCAACCCAAATCAGACAACGTCCAAAATCCAGTTAACCTCTGCTCCAGCTCTACTAATCACTTCCCCCCACCAAAGGTGCCCTTGATCCCTTTGACAAAATCCAGGCTGCTGGGACAGGCAGGATCTGTGACTTGCAGTTTAACACCTCAGTCTCAACAGTACAGGCCAGCTTGACACACTACAGATAATGAAGTACTAGTCCAAGGGGGAGAAGTCTGTGCACCAGCTTAGGGGAAGGCGGCCATGAATGCACCCCCTCCCAAGGCTGCACCAACGACTGCAAGGGGCTCCCCAGTCAAATATTTAATGGTGCCCTACCTCCCCATCAATAAGCCAAAATACTATTAGCATATATAAAATACTTAGAATGTAACTTTCTAAGCATCGATAGTTTGTCAGTGCCTCCCCCGTACCATGACTGAGGAAATGAACAATGCAACTTATGCCTGCTCCTGAGTACACTGGCATCAAGATCAATCTCAGATGTTTCCAGTAATACACCCAACTGCTTCTTTGTTCTGTCCCATGAAACGGGAGTTGGAATTTACAGCAGAAACTCCACTGCTACCAGCTCCAATTTCAAATGACTAAACAATTAATAAAATACATTTACAAGTTAGTGACATTTTTTTTGTTTGTTTTTATAATGATGACGGACCTCTGACAGTGTTATCCATACTGCAATCGCATCTCCTGGCTGCAACCCCCGGCCCCGGTCACACACACAGTCATTCGTTCGTTAAAAGCATTTTTTGTCTCCCACCCCATAAATCCTCGGTGCTACATGCCCGGGCAGAGAAACGGATTTAATACCCCTCTTGCATATTCCATTCACGTCATCACAGCCCTCCCTGAAGGGGTTTTAAAGCCGCTCCTCCTACCGGACACCAGCAATAACAACAACACCGGGAGGGAGGGACGAGGCCGAGGAGCATATCGTTAGGAGGTGGCAGCGGCACCGCCAGGTACATACAGCTGGATGGGGCTCAAAACACGGTCAGGTGACAGTAGCACCCGCAGGTCCGGTCCCGGTTCTATCACTGTGCACAGGGCAATGGGATGTGGGGGCGCACGTACTCTCCCCATAGGAGTAATCAAGTCGGTATTCCATTATAACAATCACCCTCATTCTGTCACCGACACAGGACCCCGAGGCACCGCCGCACAGCACCTCCCCCCCACCCTACCGTAGGCCCGGTTCCTGTTGCTATAGCAGCAGCGCTTCCTCTTTTGTTAAACATTTAAATGACCCCCGAGAATGCCCCTCTCTCCGTGTCTCGGCCCGTTATTCCCGGATAGTATTTATCCCCACTCTCGATTTTAATTCGCTCCCCTCAGGTAATACACGCGAGAGCCGCCGCCAGCTGTCATTACCTGTCTCGAAGTACCGCAGTCGCTGCAGAATGGTGAATGCAGCACCACCGCAACAACAAGCCCGTTATAAAACCCGACTGCCGGCTCATTCACTGCGCTTGCGCACTGTCCGCACTCTCCACTGCAGCCCCCGCCCAGCGGTCCTGTCCGCAAAGCACTCCGGAAGTTGTAGTCTACCTTTTACGACCGCCCCTTCTGTTCTCCCAGAAGGCTCTGTGGGAGCTCAGGACTACGGTCCCCAGAAACGCTCGCGGCAGCTCCCGGGAGCACGGGTTTTGCCTCGTGCAGCAGGACGTCGGGTCTGGAACGTTCTTGCGCTTTCGCTGTGCACAGCTGTCGTCTGCTCGTGACCGCTGTACTGTGGTTCTAGCGGGAGCGCGCCTGGCGACAGGGGACTTTGTGTTCTAGGTGGCTCAGTGAGAAAACCGCAGTGTGAGATGGCATGTTACTACGTCAGCGGCTCAGCTTTTCTGAAATTAAAAAAATTGCCGTCAGACCAAATTTGGAACATATGCCGGCTTTTTTTTGTTTGGCAAATCGGGATATTATTGGTTGGTGCTGGGAGCTCTACCGAGAGTCCTAGGTTTTAATAAACTGCTCTTTCTGATGCTGTTATGTTGCCAAAATTATGCTGTAGCTGAGTAGGCATGCTTAATTCTAAATGAAATACTGTTGTTAAAATCGTATTGTTTGTTTCTTTTCCTACTACGTATTCCTTATAATGTATTTCTGTAAATCTGTTGTGAATTGGACTCTTATGTAAGACATGGGATCCCATTGAAAATGAGCGTCGGCTAATTTGGGCGATCTTTTCTGGAAACTTCTTGGAATAAAGCTTTTACTGCTTTTTACTTCTCATGTTACAGGAGGGACAGCAGGCCAGGATAATGTTTTATTCAGACCTTCAACCCTTTGTAGTTGAAATGAGGGAGCCAGGATAAATGTAATGCTTTACTTTATACAACTGTGCAAAATATGGGTTAATGAATGAGGAACATCAACAGTTGCTCATTACTAGTCTGTGACGAAGAATTCCAAGTAGGTTTCGCCCCTGGCCGTGCGGTAAAATATGTTCCATGCACACCCTGTCATGTCTTATTGCACTTATAAAATGGTCATGCATTTTTTTGGTTTAAAAAAGCAAGGAAAACTTTTAAGTTAAGTGCCAAAAACTTTTATTTTTGCTGAAAAAATTACTACGCAGCATAAAGTAGTTCTACATAGAATGAAGGGTAAAGAAGTGGTGCTGGCAGTTTTTAAATCTATTTTGTAGTTTTTTGCTGCTTTCCAATCATCAAAAACATTTATGGCCCAGAATGTGTTTTTTTTTTGTATTCATTTCATGTTTCCCGTCCTCAATTGCATCGGACAGCATCACTGCTTAGTGCTATGCTTGATGTGCTTATGGCGGGCTTGTCAGTTTCACTGAAATTGACATTTCCTGCGGTTTTGGACATTTGCAATTTGATGTCAGTTACAGCTCCAGCTGTCATATTCTGTGATGAATTGGCCATCGGGTTTACAGTTTTAACTGCATGTATTGCCCTGTTTGCAACTTTTGCTTTATTTAGATGTGTAGGCATAGCAGTCACTGTCATTCGCGGTGGCATCGTAGTGACACGTTCTGTGTTAATTACACTTATTGTTGGACTTGCTGGCTTTTTCTCCACAACAGTAAAACTTTCCTCTGGTATGCTAAAAATCCTCTCCATCTCCTCATCCGACATGCTAATATTGAAATCTACCTTGTTTTCTCTAAGCATCGTTAAGGTTTTAAGACCGTACGCTGACTAATTCAAAATTAGTTTTTCTCGCACTTGTCAAATGCAAAGATGGCAGACAGTAAAAATGCCAACATTCCATGACTTATGGATATTGGCCCTTTTACTGCCAGCACCTTTTTTTACCCATGCATGGAACATATTTCATGCATGGGTAACTAGCCAATGACATTCCTTGATTTACCCTACCCATTTTATAACAACAGTTGCTCATTACTAGTCTGTGACTAAGAATTCCAAGTAGGTTTGGGAACCTGCCTGCCTCTGCAGTGTGAATTGTCAGGAAAGTGAATTATAAGTCCAAATACTGAATGTGGTTCTCCAGCCCCATTGGCTAGAGTCCAACCTCTGGCAATTTATGTAAAATAAGATTGAGGCTAGAATTTCAGAAAAATTACTAACAAAAAAGCATATGTCAATGACAGATGTTCGCTGCTGGTATTGATGTGCTTGGTCTAGGAGCAGATCCTTGTGCCAGAAGACTAACATGGGGGGGGGCAGTTACAGCAGGCAGCAACAGACTCATTTAAATCAGAAATTACATGCATAAAGCTGAACCTGATTTAGACAGCAGGGGAAAGTAAAGTAGGCATTTTTGCACTAACCACTGAGCCACTTAACTTCGCTTCCTAATTGCTGTGATACACACATGCTAATACATATACACATATATGCATTTAGAAAATTGCTTAGTAATGTGCAATCTGATTGGCTGAAACACTCATCAGAGCAGGCAGGTATTTTTCAATAGATCCTGCTTAGACATAGAAACATAGACTTTGACGGCAGATAAGGACCACTTGGCCCACCCAGTCTGCCTATTTCCCTACCTACTGGTTAAGCTACAGATTCTAGTTAACCAACAGCCTACTTCCTGCAAACCCCAACTATAATTGCCTTGTGTCTGTCCCATGCATGTTTGAATTCCCCCACTATTTTAGACCCAACGACCTCCTCAGGAAGGCTGTTCCATGTATCCACCACTCTCTCCGTGAAAAGAAATTTCCTCACATTACCCCTGAGCCGCCTCTATCTTTAAATTGTGCCCCTTGTTCTTGCATACATCTCTTTTCTGAAAGATGCTACCTCCTGGACTTTGTTGATTCCTTGAGGTACTTGAACGCTTCTATCATGTCCCTCCTTTCATCAAGAGTATACATATTAAGCTCTCAGTCTCTTCATATGGCTTCTGCTGCAGACCCTGCACCATTTTAGTTGCCCTCCTCTGGACTGCTTCCATCCTGTCTATGTCCTTGCGTAGATGAGGTCTCCAAAACTGCACGCAGTACTCCAGATGGGGTCTCACCAACTGTCTGTACAGAGGGGTAACAACTTCCCTTTTTCTACTTGTGATGCCCCTTCCTATGCATCCCAGTATCCCCCTGGCTCTCCTTACCGACTTTTCACATTGCTTACCCACCTTTAGGTCATCTGATATGACTACCCCCAGGTCCATTTCCATTTTGTTGTTGTTAGTACTCCTCCTGCAATTGTGTACTTTTCTCCTGGGTTTTGTTTCCCAGGTGCATTACTTGCACTTCTTTGTATTGAATCTAAGTTGCCACATGTCTGACCATTCCTCCAACCTTGCCAAGTCCCTTCTCATCTTTTCTACCCCCTTGTGTATCAACTCTGTTACAGATCTTTGTGTCATCTGCAAAGAGGCATATCTTTCCTCCAGACCCTCTGCAATGTCACCTATAAAGATGTTAAAGAGGACTGGACCCAGTACTGAGCCCTGAGGTACTCCACTAGTAACCCCCCTTTCTTCGGAATGTGTTCCATTCACTATTACCTTCTGTGTCCTGTTGTGCAGCCAGTTTGCTACCCAGGCTACCACCCTGGGACCCACTCCCAGGCTGGCTAACTCGATTATTAATCTTTTGTGCGGGACTGTGTCAAATGCCTTGCTAAAGTCTAGGTAGGCCATATCCACAGCCCCTCCCTGGTCTATTACTTTGGTCACCCAGTCAAAGAAATCAATTAGATTCATCTGACATGACCTTCCTGCTGTAAATCCATGCTGCTTTGGGTCCTGTGCCCCGCTGGCCTCTAGGTACTCAACAATTTTTTCTTTCAGAAGTAATTCCATCATTTTCCCTACCACTGAGGTCAAACTTACAGGTCTGTAGTTTCACACTTCTGCCTTGCTCCCACTTTTGTGAAGGGGAATCACATCTGCCCTCCTCCAGTCCTCAGGTACCACCCCATCGTTCCATGATCTGTTAAAAAGCGTGGTCAGTGGTGTCACTAGGTCCTCCCTTAGTTCTTTTAGGATTCTGGGGTGAATCCCATCAGGCCTCATTGCTTTGTCCACCTTGAGTTTTAGGAGTTCTTTCAGGACTCTTTCTTCTGTGAATGGACTGGTGTCAACCCCCCTACCCAGAGTGCTTCTATTGTGTGGTTTAGGTAACTCCTCCTCATCTTCTTTTGTGAATACTGAGCAAAAGTATTCATTCAGAATCTCTGCCTTTTCACTATCTCCTTCTGCCCACCTCCCCTCTCCTTTATTAATCTTCATTATCCCTCCCTTAACCTTTCTGTGCTCCCTAATGTACCTATAAAAGGTTTTATCTCCCTTCTTAACTGAGTTGGCTATTTTTTCTTCGGTTTGGGCCTTTGCTAGTTTGACTGCCTTCCCCGCTTCTTTCTGCTTTAATTGATACAGTTCCCTGTCGTGCTCCTTCTGTGATTCCTTATACTTTATGAATGCAGCCTTTTTCTCCTTAACCTTCCCTGCCACCTCATTTGAAAACCATAGTGGTTGTTTACTCCGCTTTGTTTTCTTTATTTGCTTCACACAAAGGCTTGTTGCCTCTATGATGGCAGTTTTGGTTTTTCTCCATTGTTCTTCCACCCCTCCTTTTTGGTCATTTGCTAGTGCATTTTTCAGGTATTCACCCATTTTGCCAAAGTCAGTTCTTCTAAAGTCCAGTATCCTTGTTTTTGTATGGCTTATTTCCATGGTTGTGCTCATTGTGAAGCACACTGTGCAGTGGTCGCTTGTTCCCATTTGTCTACTGACTTCTAAATTTGTGATCCTCTCTCCATTTGAGAGTACCAGGTCTAGTATTGCTCCCTCCGCGTGGGTTCCAAACAAGCTGTCTAAGGCCTGCCCTGCAGGGCATCGAATGACCCTGCTCTTGGACGTGGCTGCAGTACCTGTTATCCAGTTAACATCTGGCATATTCAGGTCCCCATCAACAGTATCTCCCCTTTTTCAGCCATTTTGAGAATGTCCTCTATCATTTTGTTGTCCATTTCCTCCCCTTGAGACGGGGGTCTGTATACAACCCCTGTGCGGATTGTGATGCTATTCCCTGTCTCCAAGGTGACCCAGAGTGCCTCTTGTCCTCCCCCTTTACTTTTTAGTTCTGTAGCTTTGATCCCTTCGCTTATGTATAGAGCTACTCCACCTCCTCTTTTACCTTCCCTGTCCCTTCTGTAGATTGTGTACCCTGGTATGTTGACATCCCAGTCATGGTTCTCGGTGTACCATGTTTCCGTGACTGTCACAATATCCAACTGTTCATCTTCCATTAGGGCTACTAGCTCAGGAAGCTTGTTTCCCAGACTACGGGCATTGGTACTCATTGCCCTCCATTTAATGTTGGCTTTATCCTTTTTTCCCCCATCCCTGCTCTTACTGTCCTTGTCTATTTTTCTATTTACCACTGTCCTGCCCTGTGTTGAGCTTTGTACCTCAGTGTTTACCATAGAACCTGCCATGTTTTGTGGGGGGAGGCTTGAAATTTCCTGTCTTTTATCAGCGCCTCCCCCTTGGCTAGTTTAAAAGCTTGCCAAGGAAGCATTTAAACCTATCACCTAGGAGCTTGGTTCCCTCCGTGGACAGATGCAGACCATCATGCCAGAATAGACCTTTATCTCTCCAGGTGGCCCCCCAGTCCCCAATGAAGCCAAAGCCCTGTGCTCTGCACCAGTTTTGCAGCCATTCATTAAACTGCATGGTGTGCAGTACCCTAGCCTCACTCCTGCCCTGGACTGGTAGCACCTCTGAGAAGGTTACCGTGCTTGCTACCCGTCTGAGGCCCCTCCCCAACTCCACAAATTCATTCTGCACTGCACTGATCCCATGCCTAGCTAGGTCATTTGTCCCAAGGTGGACTATGATATCTAGTTCCCTCTCCTGCGATGCTGCTTCTGCAATCCTGAGGATTCGCTTCCTGTCCCTCCAAGCCATGGCACCAGGCAGGCACCTTACTTCCTTCTCCTCTCCCTTTCCCAGGTTTACCCCCTAACAATAGAGTCCCCTATCAGAAGCTGTTTCCTTCCCCTGTGGTGTCCCTTGCCACCCTTTTGTGGGTCTCCCTTGTGGATGTTCTCAGCTTTCTTCTGGGTCTCAACTGAGGGTGCCATCATAGAGGAACCTTGCTCTGCCAGAATGGCAGAATAGACCCAGCTGTTGACAGAAGAGGGTGCCCAATCACCAAAAGGAATCACACTGCCACACAAACTCACCTCGGAGAGCCAGCACGAAGTAGCCGCTTGAACGACCATTTTTTTCCCCACCACGTAATCTGTGACCAAGGAGGCCCCCCTCCCCAAACAGCATAAGTCACCTCCCAATATCCAAAACCACTCCCATCCCCCCAAAAAATTCAGCTTAAAAGAAAGTAAATTCTTTTAAAACAGTCCACTGTTTTAAAACACACACAATCAACGTAGGCGCCGAGTCCTGAAAAGCCGCCTGCTGTGCCAGTCGCACCAAGCCGGCTAAAGATTTCCATCTCTGGGCAGGCAGACCTACAAAAGTCCCGACTCTGGTCTGTGGTCCTCATCAACTTTCAACCCCGCTAACACTCATCCTGACCTTCGCCACAGAAATCAATTTCCTCCTGACCTGCATGCCGGTTTCTGTCCTCAAACTGTGACTCTCCATAATACATTCTTATTTTTACGCACCGGCCCAACTCGGGCATTACCACCGCTCCCAAGTCACGACAATACACTGTCCGCCTGGTCTAAGATCCACGGCCTACTGCCAGTGTGGCGTAAAACTACGACTCCCATGAATCCATGAGGAAACCGCACAAGTCTGGCAAACAGGATTTTCTTAAACAGGAGTGCCCTCTCCTGCCTTGTACTGCACACTACATGGACTACTTGACCAAAAAAATGAATCCACATTTCTTTCTAAACATTTAAAACACCTCTTTGTAATAATTTAATTCATTTTATAAAAATGTTACTGATCAAGTCATTTTCTAAGAGCAATAATACTCTCCAGGGTGGGTGGTATTGGGGAATACCGGACCTTCCAGGGGCTATAAGGCCCTCTGTCTGCGGTGTCAGGCCTCATTACGCCTCTGGGTGGTCCGGTATTCCCCAATATCACCCACCCTGGAGGGTATTATTGCTTATGTGATCCCCACGCCACTTATGGCAAGTTGGCACCCCATAATATAGGATTAGTACCGACATATGGCTGTGCCAGCAGAAACAGACCACCCGATCTATCTAAGTCTGCTCGAGTATACAGCTAACACCCCTAGTTTGCAGCTGCTCCACCCCATCCCCTTTGTCATCTCACTGCCGCCCCCCCACCTCTCCCACCCTCACTCTCCCTGTCCCTGTCCCATGCCCTTTTAAAGCTGTTCACAGATTTACATGATGCCACCATTCTGGTAGTGCGTTCCATTTTGCTACCTCCCTCTTGTGAAATAGTGTGTCCTCATTTCCTTCCTAAGTCTTCACCCCTCTATTCTTAGCCCGTGCCTCTTGGTGTCCCTCCACCTCCTTCGCTTAAAGACCCTGTCTGCCCCATCCTTATTGATTCCCCTCAGATACTTGAATGTCTCTATCATGTCCCTTCTATTCTCCAGGGTGTACATATTCAGGTCTCCCAGCCTGCTCTCATAGTCTGTCCCCTCCATTCCACATATCATCTTTGTTGCCCTCCTCTGCACCCCTCCAGTAGCCTAATATCACGCTTCAAGTGTGGCCTTCAAAACTGCACACAATATACCAAGTGCGGCCTTACCAGTGACCTGTAGAGGGACAAGATCATCTCTCTTCACCTGGATGAAGTCCCCCCTTGCTATGCACCCCAGCATTTTGTTTGCTTTTGCAGCCACTCTCCTGCACTGGCCAGTGTTGTTCATGGTCCCTGTTACCATTACCCCCAAGTCCTTCTCCTCAGTGATCCCCAGTTTAACCCCACCCCCCCAGCCAGTACTCTCTCCTTGGGTTCTTTGCCCCAAAGTGCATAACCTTACACTTTTTTGCATTGAACCCCAGCTGCCACTTCTCTGATCATTCATCTAGCTTGCTTAGGTCCCTCTGCAGCTGCTTCCATCCCTTCCCGCCATCCATCACTGCTCCCATTTTGGTGTCGTCTGTGAACAGACTTGCGTTGCTCACCACCCCATGCGCAATGTCTGAAATGAAGAGCCCAAATAATACTGGTCCCAGAACAGAGCCCTGTGGCACCCTGCTTGTCACCGGCCTTGGAGTTGAGAGCTCCCCTTCCACCACCACCCATTGCAGGCTCCCACTCAGCCAGCTTGTAATCCAGTTTGTCATTTTTTCCCCAGCACCAGTTGGCTTCCCCCCAAGCTGCCCATGAGGCACTGAATCGAAAGCCTTGCTGAAATCCAAGTAAAGAACATCCACTGCATGACCCTTATCCAGCTCACCTGTCACGCAGTGATAATATTGTATCAGATTGGTTTGACAAGACTTCCCTGAAATGAACCCATGCTGCCTCACATCTTGAAGGATGTTGTCCTCCAGGTATGACACCAGTCTTTCCTTTAGTATAATTTCCATGAGTTCACACACTATGAAGGTGAGACTTACCGAACGATAATTACCCGGTTTGTCCCTTGGTCCGCTCTTGTGTAATGGCACTATATGTGCCATCCTCCAGTCCAGTGGCACACATCCCGACTCCAGCGAGGTGATATACAGATTAGCCAGTGGCTCCGCCAACACCTCTGCCATCTCCCTCAGCATCCAGGGGTGGATACCATCCAGCCCTGGTGCCTTGTCTACCCTAAGTGACCTCAGTCCCTCTAGGACTCTACCTCCCTCAATTCTTCCATTTCTCACCTCCCACCACCCTCCCAGCCCATGGTGGTAGCGGTACCCCCTTTTCTTCCATGAACACTGAGCAAAAGTATACATTCTGTGCTTCCACTTGTTCTTCCCCCTTTTCCGTCCACTCCCCACCCTTTTTTATCCTCACTATTGTCTCCCATATACCATTTACTTTTAGCAGAAATTCTAAGAATGGTACCACTCCTAGCATTAGGATGTATACCAGGCTCATTATCTAGAGGAAGAGAGGTGGGGGTACAATAACCAAAAATGAACCTTTGTAACTACAGCCAGGTCCAGGGGAGAGGATGCTAGGCGTATGCTAGACCTACTTGCCAAGATGGACCCATCAGCTTCACACAGAAGCAATGCAGCAGCTAGGATTGTGCAGTATGGCTTTATTCACCGATGTTACTAAAGCATCAGTAGACTCTGTCATCGAGGCACAGGTCAGGAAGCATAGGAAAACCAGGAGCAGTTGTAGAATTCAAACATTTTTATTTACACTAGCAGTAACATAAAAAAATAAACTTGTTCAGTATAACTATTTACAATGGCAAAATAAAACAGACAAGAGCCATCAGAGTTTTCCTTCAATTTCTGTGTTCATCTTTTCTTCTCTCTAGCAATAGCAGATCAGCTCTCTTATAAGTCCTTCCAATCCCCATTCTTAACAAGCATCCTGTTCTTATAAGTATCAGGCAGGTGCTGCAAGAATATAGTGTACGTGAGCTGAGGCCCCATCTCCACAGCTCTTCTGCAGAAGGCTTAAAAATTGAACTGTGATAACCCCTTGAGTTTCCAATAGCTTTCTGCAATCATCTCAACCTATAGTTATATACATTTCAAAAATTAACACTGTATAATTTCTATACAGAGGGATCCCAATATCAGTTACATTTCCACATAATGATTTGCATATATTTTTGTATCAGCAGATATGCAAGGGAGGAAAAGACAAACAGCAAGGGAAGTCTGAGAGACAATGAGAGGCAAGTAATTACAAGACTGTCGGGGTGATCAATTCCTAGGTCCCACAAGAAAATCGGGTTGTGCAACCAGACAGACAAGAGACAAGAAAGGAAGAGAATACAACAGATCCCTGCATTCAGACTGTTTCTTCATAACAACTGGGACAGGGTCCTATTCCACCCTGTCACATACACCCCCTCCTTAAGAGGGAACACGTTATATCAAACAGGTTTCCAAAATTTTTCTGTTAATTCTCTGCTAACATTTGCTGCTAACTTTCAGAAATTAAGTACATGTGCATCATCCATTTTTTTCTATAACAGTACAGTAAAGCTCAAACCCATATACTTGCTTTTCAACCTTCAGAGCCCTCAATTCCTGATCCATATCTTGACAGAAAATCAGCATTGCTATTCTCTTTACCAGATTTGTATATCACCGTGAATTTAAATGGCTGTATTGCCAGGTACCACCTTGTGATTCTGGAATTTTTATCTTTCACTTGGTTAAGCCAACAGAGAGGATTGTGATCTATTACAAGTACAAAGTCAGTCCTAGTAAATAAAACTTAAGGGACTCTACAGCCCACTTTGCTGCTAAACATTCCTTTTCAATAGTGGAGTATCTTTTCTCTCTGTCATGCAACTTCTTACATATGTGCAGAACAGGATGTTCTTTCCCATCTATATTTTGACTCAGGACTGCACCTAGGCCTACCTCTGATGCATCTGTTTGTAAAAAGAATGGTTTCTCAAAGTCTGTGCTCCTTAAAACAGGGGCAGAACATAGTGCAGCCTTAATGGCCTTAATAGCTTCATCACACTCTGGGGTCCATTTCACAGTACTTGGGAACCATTTCTTCATGAGTTCAGTGAGGGGAGTAGTTAACTCAGTGAAGCTGGGAACAAATCTCCGATAATAACCAGCCAGCCCTAGAAATGACCTGACATGTTTCTTTGTTTTAAGGACAGGGCTGTTAGCTACAACTTCTATTTTAGAAATTTCTGGCATAACTTCTCCATTTCCCAACACATAGCCCAAATATCTGGTTTCCTGCATGCCCAATGCACATTTGGTAGGATTAATAGACCTGCATTTTTGATAGCTTGGATAACTGCTTGTAGGTGTTCCAGGTGGCTTTTCCAGTCTGGACTGTACACCACAACATCATCTAGGTATGCAGCACAATAACTAGTGTGAGGTGATAAAATTACATCCATGTACCACTGAAATGTAGCTGGTGCACCATGTAAACCAAATGGCATGTTGGTGAACTGATAGAATCCAACAGGAGTGGCAAATGGAGTTTTGTCTCTGGATTCTTTAGCTAAAGGTATTTGCCAGTAACCCTTGCTGAGATCGAGGGTACTGATATACTTTGCACTCCCCAGTCTGTCCACCAAATCATCTATTCTGGGCATAGGATAACACTTAAATTCTGACACTTGATTAAGTTTCCTAAAATCAAGGCAGATTCTAACACCCCCTTCTTTTTTGTTTACAATTACCGTGGGAGATGACCAAGCACTCCTCAATGATACCCAATTCTTTCATTTTTGGTATCTCCTTAACACATTTGTTCCCATAGACTCTATATGGAGTCGGAATTATCCATTGCTAGAGACCCAAAATGGCCACTGGGAGCAAATGAGTTAACCACGTTAGCTCTTAACCTCTCTGGTAACCTGTATGTCTTTTGCCTAATAGGACGAGCATTCCTTGTCACTGTCACATGCTCAACCCCTTTTGCTCAGCCTGGTACTGTGGTAAAAGTACTCTTAAATGTCTTTAGCACATTATGAATGTCTGCAGTTTGTTCCGATGTTAAGGAAACATTCACCTTTATAGCATCAGCATTTACAGATTGTTCCAGTCTGTCATAAGCTACATCAATATCTTCCTTATTGGTTTCTAGTAAAACTAGCAAAGTAACTTTTGGCATTTTTTCAACCCATTTCTTGAGGAGGTTTGCATGGTATATCTTAGTAAGATTTTTCCTGTCAGAGATCTCAATCTCATAGTTAACAGTGCCAGTACATCTAAGCACTCTGTAAGGCCCTTGCCTCTTCATTAACAGTTTATTTTCTGTTGTGAGTAACAGTAGCAAAACCTTTTCACCTGGCTCAAGAACTTTTTCTTTTACCCCATGGTCATAATATACCTTTTGCTGGTTTTGCTCCTCTTCCTGCTTACTATGGGTAATTTCAACATATTTTGCCAGCTTCTTTCTTAGGGCACGCATATAAGACATTCTAGATTGTTTCTGAGTGGGATTATTTTCCCACGTTTGTTTTATCACATCCAGTGGCCCTCTTGGCTGCCTACCATACAGCATTTCAAATGGCGAAAACTCTGTTGATGCCTGTGGCACTTCTCTGTAAGCAAAAAGTAGGTAAGGCCAGTATTGGTCCCAATCTTTCCCTTCCCTTTTTATAAACCTTTTTAACATGCGTTTTAGGGTTTGGTTAAAATGCTCAACAAGACCATCTGTCTGAGGATGATAGGGGGCAGTTCTTGTGGCAGTGGTACCTAGTAGTCTGTACAGCTCCCTAATTAATGCAGCACCAAAATGACTACCCTAATCAGTAATAATTTCTTTAGGTACAGTAGTAGCCACAGACATTGCCAGCTATTTCCAGATATTTTTAATGCTCTCCAGTAGCTCGGGACTTGTCCACATTGGTATAGCTATAAAGAACATCCATTAGTTAGGCATATGGGCTTTTAAATAAATAAATAATATCATAAAGTTTCCCAAGTAGGATCCTTATTGAGGGCCAACTTTGACTGTAAATATTGCCACTAACAGTGATCTTTTGTGATAGTTTTTTTCTAGGTAATGTAGGTCACTTCATGAGGAACAGGTGGAGACACAGGAATATGAAGTACTGTTTTGCTTATCCTATATCCCATAGATTGTAGTAAACCATGTTTTGTACAAGTAGTATGCAATTAGACTATATGTTTAGGTTTTTAGTGATAGGTTTTGATATAAATGTAATGTTATGTACAGAATTTATACTGTATAAGGTTTGGCTATGAACTAAGTATATATGAGCCATAAATTGATGCGATGTAGTACTGTCACATTAATAAAGCTGCTATTTAAGAGCTTGGGCATTTACTGTTTGTACTTCTCCCTGATAACATGCATGAAACCGGTCGGGGAACTTTTATGTTCTGAGTTTCATGCTTGGAATGGAGCAACATGTTTTTATCTGCTATTTTTCACAATAAAGCTTTGTATTTACAGTGGTGAGTGTGGTTTTGCTATTTTGGTTTTAGAAATGCAGTAAGCAGGAGAATTCTCTAGAAATATCACAGAAATTTCCAGGAATAGCTGGCAATGTCTCTGACTACCACTGTATGCCCACTCTGCTGAAAAGTTTTGCAAGCTCTCTGCCACTTTTCAAACTGTGACAGTATGCATTGAAACAGCTTCTGGATATCAAGTAGCATAGTCACATACTACCAGGATAAATCTGTTACCCTTTTTTTTTTTTTGTCTAAAAGACCAACCACATCCATAGCAATTCTGTCAAAAGGCACATCTATCAAGGGTAGGGGCACCTTGTCTTTTCTAGTGACTGGGACTACTTTCTGACACTCAGCACATGAATTACGGTAGGTAACAACATATTCATGAATACCAGGCCAGTAAAATCTATACAGCAATCTGGCAAGGGTGCGGTCCCTCCCCGAGTGACCAGCCATAGGACTATCATGTGCTATCTGTAACAACTCTGTTCTGTACTTCTGTGGTATAACCAGTTGTTCTGTCTATTCCTGTGTCTGAGGTTTAACCCAAACTCTGTTCAGTAACCCATTACATTTTTTAAACATTGGTTTACCCTGCTTTGATTTCACCCCCAGCTGCTTAAAATAACCCTGGAGAGAAACATCGTTAGCTTGCTCTGAAAGAAAATCACAATCAGTTATCAGCTTAGTTTCAACATTTTCATATTTTAATCCTTCATGTCCATCAGTCATTTGTTGCCACAGTTTCTTCAGGCATCGTCTTTCTTTCCTGGATTTCTAGATCTTGGAGCTGTGCTCAAACAAGTCCGAATCAAAATCACCGAAAGGAAAAGTGTCCCCACATCTGAGATTTTTTTTGCCTGAGCCCTTGTTACTGCTGCTGAAACTGCAGGGTTCAGGTCCTCTGAGACTAATTCAGTAAATCCTGGAAAGTCATTTCCAGTAATCACAGGTACAGGTAACTTAGGTACTACCCCTACTTTCATTTGGTGTGACACACCCTTAATGGTCAGAGTCACTTGAGAGGTGGGATAGTATCGAGTGTCCCCATGGATGCAGATGACACCAGTACCTGGTCCTTTTGCACAGTGTTTTCCCAGCATTTCAACATGCACTAGGGTCTGTCTGCTTCCCGAATCAATGAGTTCCTTTACTGTCTTATCCCCCACCTTCACATCTGTTAAGTACTTGTCCCAACTTGCCAAGGACAAATCTGCTCCAGTGCCACTCTTCTTATGGCAATTACTTGTAATATTGCCTGGCTTATTACAGTTTATAGGAGATAATGTCTTTGGGCACAGATTTGTTACCCCTACCAGAGTTCTTATTAAGCTTGGAGTTTAAATGGGAAAAAGAGTGTCTTACCGGTGCTTGGCTGTTACCTTGCTGCTGTGGCATTTGTCTGGCCATTTGGTAGTCCTCGGCCAATGAAACAGCCTTTTCCCCACTGTCTGGTTGGTTTTCTTTTACCCAAAGCTGCACATCTGTGGGCAAGATGTTGATGAATTGCTCGATGGCAGATGTGTCGATCTGTGGGACTGTTTTGCTGTCTGGTTAGAGCTATTTTATCAGGAATTCTGAGTCGGGTGATGGCTTCTCGAGGATTGTTGACCTAGTTGTACCTCAGAGATCGTAATCTCTGCCTGTAAGTCTCTCCAGAGATGTCATACCTGTTCAGTATTTCAGTTTTCACCAGGTCATAGTTTTCTGACTGTGCAGTGTCCATATTGCTGTAGACGAGTTGGCCTTTTTCTGTCAGGTAGGGTACTAGTCTGATTGTCCATTGCTGCTTTGGCCATTGGCAGGCTGTGGCAACTCTTTCAAAAGTTGTCAGGTATGGCTGTATATCATCTGAGGGGCACAACTTTGTAAGTTTAATGGTTTTTAAGTTGCTTATGTTTTGTTGCTCATCTGGATCTGTGCCAGAGCTTCTGCCTTTGATAGCTTGCAAGGCATCCAGCCATCACTGCTCCCATCACTGCATCACTTCTCTCATCTGCTGCTTCTATCACTACATCTCTTCTCTCTTTTGCTGCTCCTGTCACTGCATCTCTTCTCTCCTCTTTACTTCTAAACATTGAATCTCTTTCTCTCTCTGCTTCTCAGTCTATTTTTGTTGTATAGCCTACCATTTGAAAAAGTCCATCAGGCTTTCAGGTTCTGTCACTGCCTGTTCTTTTTACATAACTTGTGCTGGCTGTACAATCTCAGCTTAGACCTGTGTCTCTGCTAGTTTGGCTGCCATTCTCCTGGTAACCACTCCTGGACTTGCTACTGCAGAATCCATACCTTTCTCTGTGCTTTCCTGGTACTAGATCCAGTACCCTCAAACAAAACTCCTGTCTTTGGGTATGCACAGCGTAAATCCCACTCTCACACCATCTGTCATCGAGGCACAGGCCAGGAAGCATAGGAAAACCAGGAGCAGTTGTAGAATTCACCAAAAATATTTATTTACACTAACAGTAACATACAAAAAAATAACTTTGTTCAGTATAAGTATTTACAAAGGCAAAATAAAACAGACAAAATCCATCAGAGTTTTCCTTCAATCTCTGTGTACATCTTTTTTCTCTCTAGCAATTGCAGCTCAGCTTTCTTTAAGTCCTTCCAACCCCCGTTCTTAACAAGTGTTCTGTTCTTGTAAGTATCAGGCAGGTGCTGCAAGAACACAGTGTACCTGAACTGAGGCCCCATCTCCACTGCTCTTCTGCAAAAGTCTTAAATATTGAACTCCGGTAACCCCTTGAGTTTCCAATAGCTTTCTGCAATCATCTCAAACTATAATTATATACATTTCAAAAATGAGCACTATGTAATTTCTATACAGAGGGATCCCAATATCAGTTACATTTTCACATGATGATTTGCATATATTTTTATATAGGCAGATACGCAAGGGAGGAAAAGACAAACAGCAAGGGAAGTCTAAGAGACAATGAGAGGCAAATAGTTGTGAGACTGTCGGGGTGATCAATTCCTAGGTCCCACAGGAAAATCTGGTAGCGCAACCAGACAGACAAGAGACAAGAAAGGAAGAGAATAAAACAGATCCCTGCTTTCAAACTTTTTCTCCATAACACCTGGGACAGGGTCCTATTCCACCCTGTCATAGACTCCCAAGGGTCGGTCATTGCAAACAAGTACATTTCCTTCCACAACTCTTTTCTAGGCAGTACAATTCTCCACAGAAACAATTCCTTTCTCTTCCCCATGGTGTATGCTCGTGGACTGTGCCACGCACCCAAACCAGTTCCATTTCCTAAGAGTGTATTCATGTGGTTTGTTTGCCACATACTCAGAATATCTTCTTTCCCAATAGGTGTATACTTGTGACTTTTATCATCCACCTCATCCTGCAGCAATGGCCTTTGTTTAGGGTAACCTGGTGCCCATCAACGAATCAGTTAGCCCTGCCTTGTGAGCTTCCCAGTGGCGTTCCTCCCACCCTTAGCCCCAACCAACAGGCTCTGCCATTCCTACAGGGTTACACCACAGAAGTCTCCATTCCCCACTGAAATGCTAAAGACTCTGAACTTTACTTCAACTTTCCATACTTAGGTGAACAAGGGGTACTGACAGGTGTGAGCTGGCCTTATCTTTGGGTACACACACCCCAGAACAAACCCCTAAATGGAGAACTTGTCCCCCATTATGTACTCACAGTTAAGTTGATCCTTCATCTAGGCATGGAAACAACCCCAGAAGCACACTTTTCCACATATTAGTTTCCACTTCCTCTAGGCATGGGAACAACCAGAAAAAGCACCCTTTTCCATGGTAGTTTGTCAGAAATCTCACACAAAAGTTCTCCTCAAAGACAGCTGTACACACATAAGGACCTTCAGGGATTGCCCCTTGGATCCACTGAACTAGCAGCCCCTGTCACTTCTCCTGGAGTGAACATCAAGGAATCCTGCTGAAGAAAGGTCTCCACCACTTGACTGGACATTGGTAATTGTAATCCAAACTAGGATGAGAAACCCAGGGCCCTCTGACACAGAGCCCCACTGGCAGAGCTCCTGCCACTCTAACTTCCACACTAAGACTCAGTGAACATTCTAAAACTTCCCCAGAGCACCTGACTCAGAAATGGTTATGCTGCTGTGAGAGTTCTAAATAACATAATCACCCTTCCCTCAGGCTAGGTGAGTAAACTGATGTCATTTAGTAAGAAGCCCTTAAGTGAGTGCCTTACCAGTTGCCTTTTCAACATACCTAACACTAGTACTAATGGGATTCTAGTAACCCAGGGGACTGGTTGATTACACTTACATATATTCCAGTGAGTATAACATAGCAGTGCACCATCTACACACACGTTTACAGGTTAAAAAAAAAATGTCAAGGGACCGTTTTCTTCTTTTCAAGCTCTGAGGGACCTCAGAGGGCAGGGAGCTGCCACTAGACACCTCAGTTAAATAAGCAATAACATGCAGAAGACTGAAACTGATCTAGATAGTAGGGAAATGGAGGCTAGCACTTGTTGCTTTAACCAAAGAGCCACTTAACTGCACTTTCTAATATGCTGACTAATATAAATACACATATATGCATATACATTACAGTATAACATAGCACTGCACTGTCTGCACATGTAGAGAATTGCTACACTAACGCGCATGCACACTAACACACATACACTGCCTTATATGGTGTATTCCGTTCAAACATTGAAGTTTCAACATCGACTCCCTGACATCGAAGGATTTTGCATCGACAGGGAGATTTTTCATAGATGGGGGTAAGCACCTAACTCTACTGTCTGTGTGATGTGGAGTTAGATATTTAAAGTAGGGGGGATGTGGGGGCACAGCCCCTCATGTGGGGGGTGCGGCGCCATGTTGGCGATCTCAGTGGGATTGCGTTGATGTGAAGGATTGAGACGAAATTTCTGTAGCTTGCTGGAGCCATTATATGGCATTTATTTATACAGCTAAGCCTGACTTTTACTGTATTTAGGATAAGCACTGTGTTTTGCACTAACTCATTGTACTAGTCTACTGAATGGGTGACTAAGGTAGGACCAATGAGTTGCGGTGGATGTGGCCCATCTGGACTTCAGAAAGGTCGGTTGACACTGTCCCCCATAGAAGGCTGATTAACAAACTGCACAGCCTAGGGTGGATCCTAAAACAGTTCTGTGGGTGGAGAACTGGCTGAATGGCAGGAGTCAGATGGTTGTGATAAACAGGGAGTACTCTAGAGAGGGAGAGGTGATGAGCAGGGTACCACAGGGGTTGGTGTTGGGCCTTGTCCTCTTCAGTGTCTTTATTGGGGATATTGCAGAGGGACTGGAAGGAAATGGTATGCATTTCTCTTTGCAGAGGATACAAAGGTATGTAATAGAGTAGACATGCCAGGGGGTGGTAAAAGAATGATGGAAGACCTTAAAAAACTGGAGAGCCTGCCCGGTGGCATTGAGGGTTGAACCGCTGGATGCCATATCTCATGCTATGCCAACGACCAAGGTTTGGGAGTGAGCCTGGGTTGTCAAAGGCTAGAAGGGAGGGAGCAGGATTGAGGAGCCACAAGGCAGCTCTCTTCTCCCAGGAAGGGACCCTGTCACCCCCCACAGTCCAAGTGCCCCCAGGTGTAGACCTGAGGGTAGTGCAGGCAGGTGGCAAGCAGAGGGAGGGAGCTGCGGAACCACAGCATGTGTGAGCCTCCACAGGTACATGCATGGCTGCGGCATGGGGAGTCAGGCAAAAATGGGGGCATAACACAGTTAAAAAAGAACTAGAGAAATGGTCTGAAGAATGACAGCTAGGATTCAATGCAAAGAAGTCCAGGATCATGCAGATAGGGCACAAGAACCCAGGGGCAAAGTACAGACTGTGGAGAGATACTGACAGTCACAAAGCAGGAAAGGGACTTGGGACTTATCATCTCACAGGACATAAGATAAACTAGGCAGTGTGATAAGGCAGAAGGAAAGGCTAGCCAGATGCTTAGATGTACAGGGAGGGGTATCAGGAGTATAAAGAGGGAGGTCATCTTGCCCCTGTATAAGACACTCATGAGATCGCACCTGGACTACTGCATTCAGTTCTGGTGGCTCCATCTGAGAAAAAACATAGACAAGGTGAAGGGCAACTACAATGGCGCAGAGCATATGGGATAAGACCTCTGTGGAAAGACTAGCCAAGTCAATATTTAAAATATTTATTTAATTTGGGTAAACCATTTAAGCCATTTTAAATATTGATTTTTTACAGGCTGTGCCAGCTGAGATTCGATATATGATATACTGAATCTCAACTGGCATATACTGAAAAAAATATCAGTTACAGTGTGGTCATGGTTTTACCCATTATTTCTAATGAATTTGCACAATGCAGATCTGCTGAGAGGCAGTTTCAGTGTGATCTTATTTTTACAATGTGTTTTCCTAGAATATGCCTGTGGATTGCTATATATTTAGCCTGGATAGTTCACAGAAGACGTGGCATCTTATTTTCTGTGGGGTTCTACAACTACACAATATTATGCTGCATTGCATAAAATCAGAATACGCTGAAAATATTTTACCTGGACTAGGCTACCCTGAATAAATACATTATAAAAACAGTAAAATCATGACCCCACTGAAAACAAGATATTACATCTAATCTGGGACATCCTGAGTAAATACAGTGCAAAAATGTGTAAAATGAAGATGCCTGTGAGAATGAGATGTAGCATCTCTCCTGTGCTATCCAGAATATAAAATATAAGATAAGAAATATTTAAAGGAAACCTACTGTAAACTGAACTTTGCTGTGTTTCACATAACCAAGACTGACATAAACAAACCATTTCTTGTTGTTTTATAACATATTAGATCGCAGTATTTATTTTGAATGTTGTGGCCACGAGGATGGTGTGTACAGTGTGTGTGCGTGTGTGTGTGTGTGTTTGCTGTAGCTCAATATAAATATTTTTCCCAAAAATCATAGTAAAAGGAGTAACAAATTACATAATTCCTTACTTGTCTTATGGGTTAAAGTAGCAGCTATTGGCCCAGATATTCAAAGCTTTGCGCGGTGCGCAAACCATTTGCACGGGTTTAGCGTGGGATTAGCATGGGTCTGCTATATTCAAAAGGCCAAATAGCGCGTTCAAATCGTATTCGCACCTGGCAAACCATAATTATATGCAAGGGGCACACTGAACGTGAATATAGGCACTATGGGATATTCGTCGGCTAGTGCCGCGCTAAGGTGTTTAGTGTGACCCTTATGCAGGCCAAATTCTTCCCAGGAAAAGCTGGTCTTAACCCTGTGCAAACAGCTTTGCATGACATTGTTGCTGTGCGGTGTTTCGCTGACATGACCTAACATGAGTAGCGCAGGGAGACCTGGGAGAGGCCGGGATTTTCTGTTGCTTATCAGTGCCTCCCCTTGACTAGTTTAAAGCTTGCTTCATTGGCAAGCCTTTAAACTAGTCAAGGAGAGCACTGACAAGCAGAAAAAATCACACCCTCCCTACAACAACAGGGTACTAAATGAGAAAAAGACCAGGTAGAAAGGTCAGTGGGGGATGCTGCAACAGAAGGTAAAGCCATCAAAAATGGAGAGCAATGAGTACCAGTGCCCGTAGTCTAGGTAACAAGCTTCCTGAATTAGTGGCCTTGATGGAGGAGGAACATCTGGATATTGTGGCAGTCACAGAAACATGGTACACACAAAACCATGACTGGGACGTAAACATACCAGGATACACTATCTACAGGAGGGACAGGGAGGGTAAAATAGGAGGAGGAGTAGCTCTTTACATAAGGGAAGAAATCAAAGCAACAGAACAAAAGGGTAAACAGGGAGGAGAAGAAGCACTGTGGGTAAATTTGGAGACCGGCAATGGCACCACAATCCGCACAGGGGTTGTATACAGACCCTTCTCAGGGAGGAAATGGACAAGGAAAATGATAGAAAGTATACTTAGAATGGCAGAAAAAGGGGAGATATTGCTGATGAGTGATCTGAATATGCCAAATGTTAACTGGAGTGCAGTTGCACAGCCACTTGAAGAGTGGGGTTATTCTAGATGCCCTACAGGGAGATGCCTTAGACAACTAGTATTGGAGCCCACTCGAGAGGGAGCAATCTTAGACCTGGTTCTCTCAAATGGAGATGAAGAGGATCACAGATCAGAAGTGGGTAGCCATCTGGGAACTAGCGACCATCAAACAGTATGGTTCACAATAAACACACAATAGAGTCAAGCCATACAAAAGCAAAAGTACTGGACTTTAGGAGGCTGACTTTGCCAAAATGGGTGAGTGCCTAAGGAATGCACTAGCAAATGGGCAGGAAGGAGGGGTGGAAGAACAATGGGGAATAATAAAAACTGCCATCACAGAGGTAACAAGCCTTTGTGTGAAGCAAATAGACAAAATGAAATGATGTAAGAAACCATTATGGTTCTCAAAGGAAGTGGCAGTGAAGGTTCAAGAGAAAAAGAAAGATTTCAGGAAGTGCAAGGAATCACAGAAGGAGCAGGACAGAGAACTGTATCAGTTAAAGCAAAAGGAGGCTGGGAAGGCAGTCAGAACAGCAAAGGCCCAAACCGAGGAAAAGATAGCCAACTCAGTTAAGAAGGGGGATAAAACCTTTTATAGGTACATCAGGGAGTGAAGGAAGACCAAGGGAGGAATAATGAGGCTTAATAAAGGGGAGGGAGGGTAGGCAAGGTGACTGTGAAAAGCAGAGATACTAAACAAATATTTTTGCTCAGTATTTACAAAGGAAGAGGGGAAAGTACCTAAAACAAACAGTAGAAACACTCTGGATACAGAAGTTGATACCAGCCCATTCACAGAAGAAAGGGTTCTGAAAGAACTCTTAAAACTGAAGGTGGACAAAGCAATGGGGCCTGATGGGATTCATCCCAGAATTCTAAAAGAACTAAGGGTAGAACTAGTGACACCACTGATTCTCTCTTTAACAAACCTTGGGAGGATGGGGTGGTACCCGAGGACTGGAGGAGGGCAGATGTGATTCATCTTCACAAAAGTGGGAGCAAGGCAGAAGCAGGAAACTACAGACCTGTTAGTTTAACCTCAGTGGTAGGGAAAATGATGGAATCACTTCTGAAGCAAAGAATTGTTGAGTATCTAGAGGCCAGAGGGCAGGGACCCAAGGCAGCATGGATTCTGGCCAGGGAAGGTCATGCCAGACAAATCTGGTAGATTTCTTTGACTGGGTGACCAAGTAGTAGATCAGGCAGGGGCTGTGGACATGGCCTACCTAGACTTTAGCAAGGCATTTGACACAGTCCCACACAAAAGATTAATATACAAGTTAGCCAGCCTGGGAGTGGGTCCCAAGATGACAGCCTGGGTAAAGAATTGGCTGGAAAATAGGACACAGAGAGTAATAGTAAATGGAGTCCACTCTGAAGAAAGGGGGGTTACTAGTGGGGTACCGCAGGGTTCAGTATTAGGACCGATCCTCTTCAATGTCTTTATAAGCAACATTGCAGAGGGACTGGAAGGAAAAGTATGTCTCTTTGCAGATGACACAAAGATCTGCAACAGAGTTGATACAGAGTGGGGTGGAAAGGATAAGAAGGACTTGCAAGGTTAGAGGAATGGTCAAATGTATGGCAGCTTAGATTCAATGCTAAGAAGTGCAAGGTAATGCACCTGGAAACAAAAACCGGGGAAGAATACACAATGAGGGGTGAGATACTAACAACAACAAAAATGGAAAGGGACCTGGTGGTAGTCATATCAGATGACCTTAAGGTGGGCAAGCAATGTGAGAGGGCAGCAAGGAGGGCTGGGGGGATACTGGGATGCATAGGGAGAGGCATCACCAGTAGAAAACAGGAAGTTATCCATCTGTACAGACAGCTGGTGAGACCCCATCTGGAGTACTGCGTCCAGTTCTGGAGACCCCATCTCCGCAAGGACATAGACAGGATGGAGGCAGTTCAGAGGAGGGCAACTAAAATGGTGCAGGGTCTGCACCGGAAGACATATGAAGAGAGACTTAAGGAGCTTAGCATGTATAGCCTTAAGGAAAGGAGGGAGGGGGGGACATGATAGACACTTTCAAGTACCTCAAGGGAATCAACAAAGTCCAAGAGGGTAGCATCTTTCAAAAAAAGAGGTGTGCAAGAACAAGGGGGCACAATTTGAAGATGGGTGGGCAGCTCAGAGGTAATTTAAGGAATTATTTTTTCACAGAGAGGGTTGTGGATGCATGGAACGGCCTTCCGGAGGATGTTGTGGAGTCAAAAACAGTGGTGGAATTCAAACATGCATGGGACAGTCATAAGGCAATTCTAGGGGGTGGAGTAGGAAGAAGTAGGCTGCTGGTTAACTAGGATCTGCAGCTTATCCATTAGGTATGGAAATGGGCAGACTGAGTGGGCCAAGCGGTCCTTATCTGCCGTCAAATTCTATGTTTCTATGTTAAAATGCCAGACATGGAGGACACATGCTGCTCACTGATGGCACCACCATGATGCCAACAGCTGCCACCAGTCCCAGCCATGCCAGGCAGTAAGGGGTGATCTGGCCCACAGGGGACATCATGGTAGTGTGGCCGTACAGCACACCTGCAGACCATATGTCTGTGATGACCAACAGATGCCCGCACACACATGCAGCACTGTGGACATGGTGGCCATTGAGGGGAGGGTGTACGGGTGGCCAGACCTCACCACAGGCCAGGTGTGGCCACAAGGCTTGGACACATCATGCAGTGCACATGGACCAGTAGTGAGAATACCCCACCACCTGTGTGCCTATCGGATCTTACGTGCCCCCCAAGCTACATACCACACAACTGTGCAGATGCCACCGCACATACAGCCAGCCATGTATATGTCACTGTGAGCATCCCATGCCAAGGAGCAGCATCTGTGGATCACGCAACAGTGTAACAGTACTGTCCACTGTCAGTAATCACCTGCAAGCTGGGCCTGTCACTGTGTACATTGCAGTGGTCTTCACTGCCCTACATACCATAGGCATTGCCATGTCCCTCACACTACCTGCCCACTTGCTACTGTAGTGTCTGCTGTGCACTGTTGCATGACCTACAGTGTGATGGTTGCATGCAGCCATGCAGCACCACCACCACCTGTACCTATGCTGTGTTGTCCCCTCAGGTACAATATGCTATGCTATGCTGTACTGTTTACATGTAGCCTGCAGCTATCATCATGCACTGCCTGACTGACCTACAAGTGGAGTTGCGGTCAGACCTGGCCAGCCCCTGTACTTCCAGACTGACCTACAGGTGGAGCTGTGGGACCCTGCAGTAACGCTGGGCAGACTGTATGCAAATCAGGGCATAATGAGATGCTAATGTCGATGTTTACCCAGAGACTACCTAAGTAGGCTCATTTGCATGTCACTTTTGAATATGGCAAAGTTTAGCACCAGGCAAACATGTTTGCATTAGGCAAACTGCTTAGCTCAGTGCTAATCCCGCGAAAACGTGTTAGCTCCATGCAAACGGTTTGGGGAATATTATACTGTTTTGCACACTGTACTGCCCATAGGCTGCTCCCTGCAGCTGTACTGGGTCCACGCATTTGCTGGAACACGCATTGGCCACATAGGTCGCCTCTACCTACCTTCACGTCACTGTGCACTGTGTTGCTGTTGTGGTCTGCACTTCCTGGTTGCTATATTCAGAGCTGTCATATTATAGGGCTACATTTGCCTTGCACTCCCATCCCAGTTTACCCAGCCTCATTCCCATGCTATATTGTGTGACGACACACCGCGTCGTCAGCTCAGGTCTTCTCCCTGATTCCATTAGCGACCACCACCTAATCTACTTAGTCTGCAAAATCCACAGAGTTAAATCCCCTCCCAAATTTATATTCCAGTGTTCTTACAAATCCCTCAACCTCTCCCCCCTTTTGGATGATCTTCACCACTCTAATTGGGTCCCAAGCGCAAACCGCTCTAATATGGATTCAGCCCTTACGCACTTTCGGAACACCTTCCTCTCCACCTGGGACAAACACACCCCCCTACGCTGGGCTAGAGTCCATGGTTCCCACCTACCCTGGATCACCCCTGAGCTGATTGCTTGTCACCAAGCCCGTGATAAGGCCTGGCGAATCTACAAATCCTCACTCCTCCCAGGCGACCATACCTCCTATCACATGCTCCGTAATAGGTGCACTAAGGCCATCCGCCTAGCTAAGTCTGAATATTTTAATAACACACTTAATGCAAACCTTGGAAGACCTTCCAAATTCTGGAAAGTCATTAACTTCCTTTTCTCCCCCCAAACAGCTAGCCTTCCACATCTTCTCCTTGCCCAAGGGTCTCTTCTTTCTGATCCCCTGGAAGTCACCACCGAGTTTAATTCCTATTTCACTACCTGTGCCCTGGCCCTCCTTGAAGCCCTTCCACTTGGAAACACTCCACCTCCTCAGTCTCCTATCCCCCAACTATCCGGCATGAACCCCTTCTCCTTTAGACACATTTCCCCCACTGAAACCTTAGATGTCTTCTCACTTAAACCCCTCCAAAGGCAAATCCCCTGATGGTCTTGACAACAAACTCCTCTTCTTATCTGCTCCCACCATCGCTAACCCCTTGCAGCCCTACTAAATCTTTTCTTCACTACCGAGTCACTCCCCTCTGAATGGAAGCATGCCACAGTTCTACCCCTCCCTAAAGGTGGTGACACTACCTCTGCATCCAACTACTGCCCCATCTCCCTCCTCCCCACCCTCACAAAACTCCAGGAACACCTTGTGCTATCCCAACTCTCCCACTTCCTCACAGAAACTAACTTCTTCACCCCTTTCCAGTCTGGGTTCAGAAAACACCACTCCACTACCTCCTCCCTGCTCAGACTCACAAACCACATCCTCACTGGGATGGACAAAAGGCTAATCACTGCTGCTATTTTCATTGACCTAGCAAAAGCCTTCAACACTGTTTCCCATTCTCTCCTACTATCCTGCCTTTCTGGAGCTGGGTTGGCTGAATCTGCCATAAACTGGTTCAGTGCCTACCTTCTAAATAGAACCCAATCCACTAAAATAGCTGACCACATCTCCCCCCCAATCACCACTGGCGTACCCCAAGGCTCAGTTCTCGGCCCCATCCTCTTCTCCATCCTGCTAAATGACCTGCCAAACTCCTGCTCCGCTTCCACTATCCACATGTATGCAGACGACACAGTCCTCTTCACCTCCTGCCGGACCCACGAAGAAGTCACCTCCAATCTTCAAACCGACTTCAACAAAATCCAACACTGGTTCAATAGCAACCAACTCTCCCTAAATGCTAAGAAAACCAACTCAATGACTTTTGGCACCAGACAGCGCCTATCCAAACTCCCCTCCCCTCTGAGATTCCACACCCTAAATAATACCATCCTCGAAGAAGTACCCTCCTTCAGGTATCTCGGGGTTTGGCTTGACTGCCACCTCTCCTTTTCCACTCACGTCGATGCCATCATTTCCAAACTGTGCCCAAAACTTGGAGCCCTCTATAGAAACCGCACTAGTCTCCCACTTCCTGTCAGACGTGATATTGTCCAGAAAATGATTCTACCCTCCCTCGATTACTGTGATGTGGTTTACAGTTCCGCTGTACAGACCACCCTAGCCAGACTAGACTCCCTCTTCAATGCTTTCTGTCGCTTTGCCCTCGATGCCCCCCCTCGATCACATCACTGCATGCTTTATCGTTCCCTGTCCCTAACTTCCCTGAGCAACCGTCTCCTAATTCATAGCGCTAAATTCACTTCTAACTTCTGACTTGGCTCCTCCCTCCTCCCTACCTCGCATCTGCCTTATCCTCCCCACCTACCCCTCTCACACGCCCTCAGGTCCGCTGACCCTAGACTACTATTCATCCCTCACTGTAGGACCGCAACTGGCCAATCTGCATTCTCTTACTTCTTCCCTAAACTCTGGAACAGCCTGCCCACCCAGATCCGCTATTCTTCATCCAAACTCTTCCTTTCCTATGCCCTCTCTAACTTCCTTGCATCTAATTGCTACTGCCCCTGACCACCCTCCATTAGCTCCTCCTCCCCCGCTCCCCCCTGTGCCTGACCAGTGGCCCGACCATCACCCAATTGTCTGGCATATATGCTACCCTGCACACTTATACCCCCTCTATTACCTACTCTTCGCACTCTCAATTTCTCCTCTCCCCCTTCCAAATCAACCTAGCTCCCCAGCCCCTCCTTCCTCCTCCTCACCTAACCTCCCCTATACACCTACTTCTACACCCTGCTTCTCAACCCCTCCTTGCTCTCCAAATCCTTCCTTTCTACTTGATGCATCTCCCTGAAGCTCAACCTCCATTACTGGCACTCAAGTTCTGCAACTCCCACCCCTGTTCTGTAAACTGGCACTTATGTATCTCATGTATTACCTTGATGTGTACCCTTGTTTTGTATTCCATGCCCTTACGATCATGTTCTGTACTGTTCTTACCTTGTTGGGTAACCATGATTTGTATAACCTGTACTTGCTGATCCGGTGCTGTTTTGTACTGCTCTGCCTATGCAACAAGTTCATATGTAATCCCTCCCATCTATGTACATTATCCATATTGTGCTACTGTAAATTCAAATACTGTATGTATATCTGCCTCCTCTGTAACTCCCCCCCCCCAGGTCACACCGTGAGACAAGCATCTTTTTGCTCAGTGTGCCTTTCCTGGTGAAACATTTTCAATAAATAAATAAATATTCAGAGGCTGTTTGCCCTGGGCTATTCCTTCTGAATATAGCTTGCTTTGTGCTCCGGATTAACTTTGCCCACCAGAAAGTGCTAATTTAGCCCCGGAGCAAAGTTTTGAATATCTGGCCCATTATCTGCTAAACTAACATGTATTCTAGATACTGCTGGTTGTGCTATGCTCTTAGAAACCACAAAAAGTGTCTGTTTTCAGGGCTAAAAGTTTCACAATGTGTTTGCCATCTAAAGCCCAATATAAGTATTTTTTGCAAAAAGCATAGTAAAATTAGTAACAAAAGATAACAGTTCTTTACAGGTGCCTTCTGCTATAGAAAACTATGTGTGAAACAGTGCTTATTGGATAGTGTCCCAAGAAGTTAAAAACACAGTGTAAATCTTTTTATGAAATTCCTTGCTGGGAAAGGGTGACATTTATGAGGTGTGAATCTTTCTTTAAAGAGAATACCAGCTCAACTGAAGCTAGTAGCAAGAACATTTTCAAATGCGTAGTATTTAAATGTGCAAGTTGTTGCATTTTTGAAGGGTGTAAACTAATCTACAGTTTAATAGGCAACCAATATTTAACAAGCTGTTTCAGTTTCTATTGCTGTAATGTTGAGGAGGAAGGAGGGAGCAGGCAGGCTAAGAGCGCATGGTCAGATCAGTTGTGCTTGCTGAAAGAACTGATTTATAAATGTGTCTCTCCACACATTGTTTTGAAGTACTGTACATGCACTTTCATGCCCGAACAGTGTCATGATCAGGCTTGCTGATTATTGATCAAGTCCCTTGTAGAGTCTCCTGCATTGGATCACCGTGACACACCTCTCAAAACACTGTATATAGCAAAATGTTCAACTTGCGCTAGCGTGCACAGCAAACATAAAAAGGAATACCGGTATACTTTATTTATTTATTCAAGCGTTTCATCAGGAAAGACACACTGAGCCAAAACAGCTCATTTTCAGATGTGTCCTGTAACTAAGAATTCCCAGCCGGTTAGGGAACCAAAGTTCCCAGGCTGCACCCCTCGTTACCAAAGTTGCAGTGTGAGGACACACCAGGTATAAACCAGAACAGATCAGTCAGCAAATTAGAATATGGAACTGTTATCCATGGACCAGCACCCCTGATTGGCCCCCTACCTTGCAGTCAGTAATACTTAGGATACAGGCACTTATTGTACAAGCATAAGTCTCAGGATCTGAGTTCTACTGTATTCTACTAAGAAGTATAATGCTTTGCTGTTATGCCAGTTGTACCACTTGGGAGACGCTTCTTTTTGGACCATTGTATAATCGTTAGTTAGGCAATACTGCCATCTTTAGGTTTAGTGCAGAACTGCAATTATCTATGCAAACCATATGTGTAACCACAAGTGACCTCCATGTATACAGGTTCTTTGTTTAGTTTATCTTGTTTTTATGCTAGCTCAGCTGTGTGCGGCCTCCAGTACTGCACGCAGTACTCCAGATGGGGTCTAACCAGTGTCTTGTAAAGAGGGATTATTACCTTTCTTTTTTGATTTGTGATGCCCCTGCTAATACACCCCAACATCCCTCTAGCCTTACCTACTGCTTTAGTGGTCTGCTTGGATAATTTCAGGTCATCGGTGAGGCTGACGCCCAAGTCTCTTTCTTCCCTTGTGACTGCCAGCAACTCCCCTCCCAGCCTATAGGTGACTTCAGGGTTTCTCTTCCCTATGTGCATGATCTTGCACTTCTTTGTGTTAAACCCCAGTTGCCACTCTTCTGGCCATTTTGCTAGTTTATCCAGATCTCTTCTCATTCTGCCCACCCCATCTGGATCATCTACTCTGTTGCAGATCTTGGTGTCATCTGCAAACAGACAAACCTTACCCTCCAGTCCATCTGCAATGTCACTGATGAAGATATTGAAGAGGAGTGGCCCCAGGACTGATCCCTGAGGTACCCCACTTGTGACCTGCATCTCTTCTGACTGTATATTGTTTACCATCACTCTTTGTTTTCTGCCCGTCAACCAGTGTGCCACCCAGTTGACCAACATCTGACCCACCCTGAGCCTACCCAGCTTATTAATTAATCTTCTATGTGGAACAGTATCGAAAGCTTTGCTGAAGTCAAGGTAGGCAACATCAACTGCTCCCCCTTTTGTCTACCACTCTGATTACCCAGTCAAAGAAATCTATGAGATTAGTTTGACAGGACCTTCCATTTGTAAACCCATGCTGTCTTGGATCCTGTGCTCCTATGGATTCCAGGTGTTGCATGATCCTTTCCTTAAGGAGTGTCTCCATAATCTTGCCCACTACTGAGGTAAGATGTCTGGTCTATAGCTCCCCGTCTCCTCCCTACTACCACTCTTGTGGAGCGGGATCACATGAGCCCTTCTCCAGTCTTTTGGGACCTCGCCTGTGCTCAGAGACTCACTAAACAGTTCTGATAATGGCTCTGCTAGTTCCACCCTTAGCTCCTTTAGTACCCTGGGATGTATGCCATCAGGTCCCATTGCCTTGTCCACCATGAGCTTATCGAGCTCTTGTAGGACCCTTTCTTTTGTGAAGGGACTAGTGCACACCTCCCTCCCTCCTGTGTCCATGGTGCTGAGCTGTGGGCCCCACCCTACCTTCTCTTCAGTAAATACTGAGCAGAAGTATCTATTTAGGGTAGATGCTTTTACACGGTCCTCCTCCTCACACACCCCCTTACCCCCTTTCATCTTAGCAATACCCCCTCTGGGCTTTCTCCTTTCACTAATGTATCTATAGAAAGCATTGTCACCTTCTTTTACTGTTCGTGCTAGTGTTTCCTTGGTTTGGCCCTTTGCCTGCCTCACTGCCTTCCCTGCTTCCCTTAGGGAAGTTTGGTATGCCTCCCTATCTTCATCATGCTGCGTTCCCTTATATTTCCTATAGGCCAGCCTTTTGGCTCTGACCTTTTCTGCTACTGTGTTTGAGAACCAAAGTGGTTTCCTTCTTCTTTTGTACTTCCTTTTCTCACTAACACAATGGGATGTTGCTTCAAGTATTGTATCTTCAATGCTTGCCCACTTTGCCTGTACTCCCTCACCTGTATTTCTTTTTACCAGGGCTAGCTTAACTCTGTTGGCCATCTTATCAAAGTCAGCTCCTCTGAAGTCCAATATTTTTGCCTTGGAATGGGATGATTTTGTTCTAGTGGCCAAATTGAACCATACCATGTGATGGTCACTGGCACCCAGGTGACCTTCTACCTGAAGATCTGTGATCCTTTCCCTATTAGTCAGTACTAGATTTAGGATAGCCCTGTCTCTTGTGGGTTGTTGTACCAGTTGCTTGAGGCCCTCCCCCTGCAGGGAATCCACCATGTGTCTAGTTCTGGCAGATGTCCCTGCTGGTATTGATCAATCTGTATCTGGCATGTTGAAGTCTCCCATTATCAGAACCTCACCTTTAGCTGTCATGTTTTGTATATCTTCTAACAGTAACGTGTCTATGTCCTCCCCCTGGTCTGGAGGCCTGTACACAACCCCAGTTCGTATGGCTGTCACATTTCCTGTTTCCAGGGTGACCCACTGTTCTTCTGGCTCCTTATGTGTATTCTGAATTTCTGTAGCTTTGATATTTTCATTGACATAAAGGGCCACTCCACCCCCACTTTTTGCACCTTGGTCTCTTCTGAACAGTACATAGCCAGGTACTGAAGTCTCCCAAGTGTGTTTACTGGTAAACCATGTCTTGCTAATGGCTACTATGTCCAGTTTAGCCTTTGTCATTATTGTCTGCAGGTCTGGGATCTTGTTTCCCAGACTGTGAGCATTTGTGTACATGATTTTCCATTGGCTAGATTTCAGTGTGTTAGTTGTTGGGCGAGGTCCAGTGTTTCCTCATGTGCTCCGTATGTGGAGCTGGACCTTTTTCTTTACCTGGTGTTGCAAATGAACTACAAACATGCTGAACTCCTGTTTGACCACTAGCTGGGGGGGGTTCTTCCCATTCGACGTATGGGGTGCTGCACCCCTCTCCCCATTTGCTAGTTTAAATATTCTGCAAAGACATCAAACTTCTGCCTCAATGCACTGACTCCCTCCTTAGTCAGATGCAGTCCATCAAATGTAAAGAACTTTCGCTCCTAAAAATGTTGCCAGTTCCCTACACATTTGTGTCCTTTTTCCTGGCACCAGCCCTTGAGCCACATGTTTAGCTCCCTTATCTCCCCTTCTCTGACCTTTCATCCATCTGTCCCCCTCTCCTAGAATGGCAGGATCTCAGAGACGGAGATGCCAGATGAAATGGATGATAGTTTGTCACCCAGCCATGTCAGGTGTTCCTTGGTCTCCACAACTGACCAGCTGGCGAGATCATTAGTCCCTATGTGTACCAGGATGTCAACATTTTCTCCTGCTTCCTGAACAGTTTTAGCAATGCAGTCAGTGTCTCTCCATGCCAATGTACCTGGGAGACATCTGACCATTACCCCTGGCTGGAAATACGTATCAGCTCCCTGAATCATGGAGTCTCCTATGATCAGAAGTTTTTTGGATTTCCTTTTTGCTTTTTTTGTATTGCTTCCTGTTTTGGGTGAGTTTTGTTGTGCTAGCTCCTGCTCTGCAGTGTCCTCTGCCCCTTTGTTTGATTTCTGAGATAGAGGCAGATACCTGTTTGTAGTTTTTATATGGTTTGTAGAGGTGATATGTTGGAGAGCACCAAGTGATGGGGCACCCGATTTGCCCCTCCTAACCACCTGCCAACCTCCTGGACCAACTACCCTCTGCAGTCGAGGTGCTTCTGGTGAATGTTGGGGAAATGGCGGGCAGTTCTCATAATATATTTCCTCTTGAATATGCAATTTGAGGCCCGCACTCTCTGCCCTTGCTGCCTGGAGCTGAGCCCTTAGATCTCCAGTGGCCCAGCATGTAGGACAGTATCTTAAATCCTGTAAAACTGCCCTTCTAAAAACTGTTCCGCAGTACCTGCAGTTAATGATATGTTGTGTACATTCCAGATAATTTACTGGGTTTATAACCTGGTCAGAAAAAATGTTGTAGGTGCCGTATTGGTCCTTTTAAAAACAGATCCAGAAACAAATGATTTGATACCTTTTATTGGACCAACATGGATGTTACAGAAAAAAACAAAGTGCTTTAGCTTTCGAACCAACCAGGTCCTTCTTCAGAAGCTTTGTGGCAGTTTTTTCAAATATCCCATACTATTAACACCAGATTATATAGAAAAAGCAGAAATAATTCTCATTGGTTTAACATATATACATTTAAAACATAATAGAAGATTACGTCAGAGAAGCTAATTAACACCAGTATGCCTTTAACTGAGGAGCCTCAGAAGGGCAAAGGTTATCAAAAATTCTCTACAACCCAGAGTTCTTGTCACATAAATTTTAAATGTCTCAGTATGCCAAGAAAGCATTCTAGTGATAAAAAACCTTGGAGTAGCATTCTCTCTAATACGTGTAGATGAGCTCACAACTTACATTCCAATTGTCCTGGTATATTAAAGGACAGATAATGAAAGACAAAATCCTGAAATTAGGTATAACTGCAAGTTGAAAGCAAGCCTCAAATTAACCTACACATATAAACATGATGCATGAAAGTATCATTTGTAAGTGTAAGTCCAAAATAAATAAATAAAAAATACTTGTCAAGGACCCCCAAGAAAACGAGACCATGAGCCTGATAAATGCAGATTTCAACACAGAGTCTGTGTATAACAAAAATGCACAGAATCAGTCTAAGCAATCTAAATGAAAACCCAAAGGAATTACACCTTTAATGAACCCCCAAGTAAATGAGATATGCATCTTAATATGAGCAGTTAAAAATGTGACAGTGTGAAATCCACCCACTGACAACTAATAGAAGGAAATAAATGCACACTATATGTGAAAACTAAGTGTTCTAGCCACATAACAACTGCCCCATGCCACGCCCACCCACACATATGTGTGTACATACACCACCACACTCCCACACACACACACACACCTGCACACCCCACACAACCACAACACACACAAATATAGCAAACACATTCCACACACACTACACCACACCACGATAAACAAACAAAAACATATACACACTATACCCACAACACACAAAAACACAACACACACAAAACACACACATACATACATACATACATACATCAGTATACACACACACACACTCAAACGCATTCACCACAGTGTTAAGGTGAAAAGTCAACAATGTTGATAACCATAAACTTACAAAATCAAAGGTCCGCTGAAGAACTAAACTGTTTATGTCCATCTTTTAAAGTAAAGGTCTGTGTAAGTTTAAGTGGAATAATGTGTCATGTACCCAACATCAATATTCAATCCATCCGCCACCATACTGAGAAGTAAAATAAGTCTAATTTCAGAAGCCCGTCTCTGTTGTGTACTATTGAAATGTCCTTTTAAGACCATCACAGACATATCTGAGGTTGAGTGGTCATCCTAGGAGAAGTGCTGGGCTACTGGTTTCTCAATCATCTTGTGATTAATAGAATGTCTGTGTGTATAAAGCTTTCCCTAGAATATTCTGCCACAAGTGTACATTTTCTGGATACCACTGTCACTATTAAGGATGGTACCCTACATACTTGTCTTTACAGGAAACCAACAGACAGACAGAGATACTTACACAAGAAAAGTAATCACCCGAGCCACACAAAGAAATCTGTTATATATAGTCAAGCACTTCGGTATCACCGCCTCTGTTCAAATGAGGAAGACAGAGACACACATCTGGCGATGTTGAAAAACACCTTTATTGAGCAGGGACACTCATCCAGGGAAATTGACAGAGCAGTGGAACGTGCAACACAGGTCCCAAGAGAACAGCTGCTGCAATATAAGGAACGGATGACTACCAACAGAATACCCTTAGTAGTCACATACCATCCTGACCTTGAACTCCTACGTAAGATTACTAAGGATCTCCATCCAATAATTAGTGAGGATGAAACCCTTAATGGTATTTTTCAAGAACTACCACTACTATCTTTTAAACAACCACCTAATTTAGCCAACCTGATTATTAGGAGTCAACTTGAACCGGAACAGAATACCATGACATCATATGGTACACGACCCTGTCATCAACGCACATGTAAGACATGTAACCTCATTTCCACTTCAGACTGTGTGGTTACATCACAAAACAGACTATTCAGGATACAGGGGAATTATACATGTACATCAAGTAATGTGGTCTATTTTATCCAATGCAAGAAATGTCCTCACACAGGTTATGTGGGGAGACAAGCCAACAACTCCGCACTAGAATGAATTCACACAGACATTCTATTAATCACAAGATGATTGAGAAACCAGTAGCCAGCACTTCTCCCAGGATGACCACTCAACCTCAGATATGTCTGTGATGGTCTTAAAGGACATTTCAATAGTACACAACAGAGGCGGCTTCTGAAATTAGACTTATTTTACTTCTCAATATGGTGTGGATGGATTGAATATTGATGTTGGGTACATGACACATTATTCCACTAAACTTACACAGACCTTTACTTTAAAAGATGGACATAAACAGTTTAGTTCTTCAGCCGGGCCTTTGATTTTGTAAGTTTATGGTTATCTACATTGTTGACTTTTCACCTTAACACTGTGGTGAGTGCGTTTGTGTGTGTGTGTGTGTATACTGATGTATGTATGTATGTATGTGTGTGTTTTGTGTGTTGTGTTTTTGTGTGTTGTGGGTATGGTGTGTATGTGTGTTTTGTTTGTTGTACGTGGTGTGTGTGGAATGTGTTTGCTATATTTGTTGTGTGTTGTGGTTGTGTGGGGTGTGCAGGTGTGTGTGTGTGTGTGTGTGTGTGTGTGGGAGTGTGATGTGGTGTATGTACACACATATGTGTGGGTGGAGCGTGGCATGGGGCAGTTGTTATGTGGCTAGAACACTTAGTTTTCACATATAGTGTGCATTTATTTCCTTCTATTAGTTGTCAGTGGGTGGATTTCACACTGTCACATTTTTAACTGCTCATATTAAGATGCATATCTCATTTACTTGGGGTTCATTAAAGGTGTATTCCTTTGGGTTTTCATTTAGATTGCTTAGACTGATTCTGTGCATTTTGTTATACACAGACTCTGTGTTGAAATCTGCATTTATCAGGCTCATGGTCTCTGTTTTCTTGGGGTCCTTGACAAGTATTTTTATTTATTTATTTTGGACTTACACCTACAAATGATACTTTCATGCATCATGTTTATATGTGTAGGTTAATTTGAGGCTTGCTTTCAACTTGCAGTTATACCTAATTTCAGGATTTTGTTTTCATTATCTGTCCTTTAATATACAGGACAATTGGAATGTAAGTTGTGAGCTCATCTTACATGTATTAGAGAATGCTACTCCAAGGTTTTTTTATCACTAGAATGCTTTCTAGGCATACTGAGACATTTAAAAATTTATGTGACAAAGAACTCTCTGGCTGTAGAGAATTCTTGATAACCTTTGCCCTTCTGAGGCTCCTCAGTTAAAGGCATACTGGTGTTAATTAGCTTCTCTGACGTAATCTTCTATTATGTTTTAAATGTATATGTTAAACCAATGAGAATTATTTCTGCTTTTTCTATATAATCTGGTGTTAATAGTATGGGATATTTGAAAAAAACTGCCACAAAGCTTCTGAAGAAGGACCTGGTTGGTTCGAAAGCTAAAGCACTTTGGTTTTTTCTGTAACATCCATGTTGGTCCAATAAAAGGTATCAAATCATTTGTTTCTTAACCTGGTCAGAGTAATTAGAAAGAAGAAAATGAAAGCAAAAGTTTGATTTTGTGTTTTGTTTGTTTGTTTTTGTATAACTTGTTACAACAAGTTAAAGTGCTAGTGCCCCTGTAAATGAGGTCACTGTGTGGATGCCGCTCTGATCTGCCCCTTCCTGCTCTGCTACAGGAAATGTTACGACTGTGCTACCCTATAAAAGGAGTGTAGTGTGGGGTGGTTGGGGATGGGGTGGGTGACTGGGACCTTCCCCTGCCAAAAAAGAAGAACCACGAACAAAAGAAACAAGGAGGTAAGGGCAGAAACAACCAGCCAGCAACAAATGCAGTAGCCCTGAAAGCTTATCCTAATGATAGATAAAACTGTAAAACCTGTAAATCACCACCTGTAATAATTTCACAGAAGATATACCCTGTAAGAAAAACTTTGCTACAGAGGAAAATAAAGCAGTAACAGAAGATATACCTTGCAAAAGACAATATGAATCAGAAGATTACAGCAGTAATCTGTAAGCACACACCTGTAGGCACACTCTGTAGTAATGCAGCAGAAGGTATACCCAGCAACAACAATTTGAATCAGAGAAAATAAAGCAATAAAATGTTAGCAACAAACAGTAACAATCCCTGTGAGTACAAAATAAAAATAACACACAGTAAATCTGCCTAGCCAAAAGAAGCCTTAATCCTTATCCTTGCTCTGGTAAGGTATTATGGCACTTCGGATCAACGGCCACAGCCGTGGTACATCTCTTGTGACACACAGTACCGAACTTAGGTCCCTCTGAAACGGAGCTGATACTAGATCCAGATTTTATCGGTGATGGCAGCAGCTTTGTTTCTCTGGACAACTTAAAACGTCCTTCTACACTACCACCCCCTTCAACTCAGTAACAGGATTTTAGGCTCTGGCTTTGCGAAAGGCTATTTTGGGAGACATGGCTCCTTGCTCCAGAAATGCAGCTTCGCATTTCACCGCCCCCCTTTGCAGACACTGCATGCTTCATGCAGGCAGCCACTCCACAGACCCAATGAGGAATACTCTGCAGTCAGCGCCCACATCACTTTCTGCAGCTCTGCGGGGCTGAACCATGGGCTCTAAACCTTTCCAAAAGATGACTTCCCTCTGGTAGACATGGAAACATGGCACAATTGAGTGGGGGGATGGACCACTGGATAACAGGGAATTATTAATACTATATGGGAACGGGTGTCGGGAGGGGGAGAGGCCACTAGACACCAGGAACATATTAATACTATATGGGATCGGGTGGGGAGAGGGATCACTCGACACCAGGGATGTCACATAACTCTGCCAGGACTGGGATCGAAGGGGGAGTGCCACTAGACACTAGGGCCTAATGTGTTGGGGGTGATGCACTACCTCTGGTCGCCACTAGGGTTACACTGGATTAAGACTAGGTTTCAGTTGGCGGTATTTTCTGCATGCAAGGGGACTGCGCAAAGTGCCCTTGCACAGAGCAAATACACTGAATATCAGACTGCATCGATATCCAGGACCCACCCCCCCCAATTTGCATACTTTTGCCTTGCGCACTCCTCCACTTTTTGCCTGGTGCAGCAGTAGTGTGCCAATACAAAATAGGTTTCTTCAATATGTGACCTCTTGCAAAACCCGGTTAGTGTGGGTAAATGGGTTTTGTGCTGGGACAGTCTTTTGAATATCTGGCCCCTAGTCATTGGTGTAATGTGACCTGGATCTGTTGTCTTTTTTTGGGGGGAAGGACATTAAGCCCCCTTTATGTTGTGGAGAGCACATGTTAAATTAATTAGTGTTTTGCAAAGTTTCAGGACTGTTGAAGCTATGGCAACCCTAGTGTGGCCATTACCCGTTCGAGCTGGAAAGCATGGTTTCAACTTATCTTCGACTCATGATTATAAGTTATGAATGCCAGACACTAGGACTTTACAGTTCAAAGTAATATTATGAGAGTGACACTTTGTATTTGCTGCCTGTTTTTTTTTTTCAGTTTAGTAAAGATTTTTTAACTGTACTTAAATTGAAAGCACACTACAGCAATAGAAGAAAGACTTGCAGTTTTGTTTTTATTTTTTTTTTTAACTTGTATAGATTTTTTATTTATAGTTTATCATGCTGATATATCTTAGGCAGAATTCCATTCTTATTACATCACCACATTGTAGCAATTAATCGGCTTATATATCCTTTACAGATTTTTTGTTTTTTTGTTCCCCCCCGCCTCACAATAATTGCTTTCCAATGTCCTGCTTTTAGTTATTATTTTCATTTACAATACAGCAAACTATAACAGTAGTGTAACATATTTCTGAAAGGTAGATAACTACCTCACTGTCCTTCAACTACATAAACTTTTTTATTCAACGTGGATTTAATTCTGTACCGCTTATCTCCCTCTTCCCCAGAACTACCTTGTTCAGACCTTATATTACCTTTGATTTTCACCACCCCTGAGTCCTTACTAGTATTTAATGACCCATCTCTTGGACTATGCCCCTTATTTCTGAAGCAGTTGTTCTAACACTGAAACACCCTCGGTCTCTTAAATATAGTTATACAATGGTAACCACCTCGCATTATGTTGATCCACTTTAAGATTTAACTGTGCAGTGATCGCCTCCATGATTTTAATTTTCTTAATGTTACTCATCCACATACCTTTAGTCAACAGATTTTTTTAAGCCATTGCTGGGTAATAACCTTAAGGGCTGCAGTTACCAGTATATAAAACAAATATTTTTGGTTCTTTGTTCTAATTTCCATTGGGGTCAGAGTTAATATCACATTAACAACTGAGAGATTTTCCAGAAGATGAAAAATATTTTGTACTGCCCGCATAATTTCCTGCCAAAAATCTCTAATCCGCTGGCAGTCCCAGAAAATATGAGTAAATGTCCCCTTTTTCCCACACCCCCTCCAACATAAGTCTGTAGAAGAAGTAGCATAATGTGCAGAGATCACCGGAGTAATAAAAAGCCTGGCTGTGACCTTCCACTTAAATTCTTTCCATCCAGGAGTGCTTGTGGTCTTGGAGATTCCTCCCCATATTTTACCCCATTCTGCTTCAGTTATTCTGGTGTTCAGTTCCTTTTGCCATTCATTCTCTATCTTGGCCACTAGAACGTTCCCTACATCTTCTTGTAGAGCCTTGTAAATGAGTGAAATATAACCTTTCTGATCAGCTAAAAGACTTTTTTGATGGGTGGCTATTAAGGGAGGGGGAGGGCGAGTTTTTAGGGCTTCCATCCCTACCATAGTGGAGATATAATGCCTGCATTGCAAGTATTTAAAAAAATCTGTTTTTACGAGATTATATTCTCTCTGCAGGTCAACAAAATATTTGACCTCTTCTCTCTCTATAAATTGGGTAAGTCTATTCAACCCGGCCCTTCTCCACCTGGAAAAACAATTGTCTCCTTGATTGACAGGGAATCCAGGGAGATGATCTAGGGGAATATACTCCCAAACCGGACTCGGGATCTCCCACCATTGCCTTGTATCTAACCAAAGCTTCAATGTATGTTTGGACCATCTAATCTGGATTAGTTTGATATCTGGTTGAGTGGCTATCCATGGTAAAAATCTCAAGGGTACCAAGGGGTGTGCTTATGCTTCCATTGAATACCAACTTCTGCTTCGATCTGCATTTAGTATTTTGAGAATTGGAAGAACTTGTGCTGCTCTATAATAGTTATAAAAATTAGGTATCCTCCTCCCCCTTGGCTCTTGTCTACCGTGAGAAGCTCCCATCTCTTTCTTGGCCTTCTCCCTGCCCAGATGAATCTAGAAAGTTTGTATCTAAGCTCCTTCCAGTCTTTATGTGGAAAAGGGATAGGCAAATTTGTGAATAAAAACAGATACCTGTGTAATACATTGACCTTGACGGTGTCAGTCCTGTTCGTAAAAGTCAAAGGAAGTGTTTGCCATCTGTTTATATCTTCAAAGACCTTCCTTTGAAGTAGCCCATAATTCAGCTGATATAATCTCGAGATCCTGGTTGGAATTTGTATTCCCAGATACCTAATTTTCTCTTTCACCCATTTAAACGGGGTCCTTCCTTGGAGTGTTGAGATGGGCTCCCCTATTAACATGATTTCAGATTTATCTTTATTTATTTTGAAACCCGATATTTTGCCAAAAAATGTAAGCAAATCCATCACCGGGGGAATCGATGTATCTGGGTCTGATAAATAAATCAAAGTATCATCGGCATACAAAGATATCTTATTCACCGTTCCCCGACCTGGATCCCTTTAATATCTGTTCTCATCCTGATTGCTTGGGCTAGATAGCAATGGCAAACAATAATGGGGATAATGGGCAGCCTTGTCTGGTGCCCCTTTCAATTGTGAATCCCTCTGATAATGTCCCATTTACCCGTACCCTGGCTTTGGTTTGTTGATATGCTGCCATAATCCACTGCATAAAAGCCCTTCAAACCCCAAGTAAAGAAGTACTTCCCGTAAATAAGCCCAGTTTAGCTGATCAAAGGCTTTTTCTGCGTCTAAAAAAATCGCTACTTGGGGTGCTATTGATTTACTTTACTTACTAATTATATTAAGAAGTCTTCTGATATTATCAGATAAGTGTCTACGAGGAATAAATCCCGTTTGGTCTGGATGGATTAGGTTTCCAATATGTTTCTAAATTCGACTGGCCAAGATCTTAGTCCATATTTTAAAATCCTGATTCAACAAAGATATTGGTCAGAACAACTCACAACATTCAAGGGGTTTGCCTGGTTTAGGGAGTACTGTGATGATTGCATCCTACCAGGACGAGGGAATTTTATTCTCCTCCAAGATAGCATTCATGACAGCGGTCAGTTTTGAGATTAAGGAGTTCTTTAGTTTTTTATAAAATTCAGCTGGTAGCCCATCAGGGCCCGGCGACTTACCGGTTGGAAGGTTCATGATAACCCCTCGAACCTCCTTCTCTGTAATGGGGCTGACAACTCTTTCTTTACTTCTGGGGTCAGTTTAGGAAAATCCATAGCCTTTAAGAAATCCCTGTGTCCCTTTTAACTTCCTTGGTTTCTATTTTCTGTATACAGTAATTTATAATATTCTTTAAATACTGCAGCTATATCATTTGGTTTCACCCATTTTCTTTTATATTTAGTGTTGTCTAAAATGAATGGAACATATCTACTAAGCTTGTTCTTTTTCTCAACGGAAGGCCAGTAACCTGATTGCCCTCCCCCTCCCATAATACTTTTGGTTTGCAAATCTTAGAATGCCTTCTGCCTTTTCATTGTCCAACATCTGTAATTCCTCCCTTTTTTTGAGTAGTTCTTTTAGAGTTCTTTCTTCTTTCCCTCTGGGGTGACTCTTATGTTCTTTTTCCAATTCTTCTATGGCTTTTAATAACCCCTCCCTCTTTTTTTCCCCTAAGCTTTTTTTTTGCAGAAGCCAGGCTAATTAACTGCCCTCTTACTACTGCCTTCATAGTATCCCACCAAAGCAGGGGAGAGCAGTCTGACATTGGGGAATCAATGGTTAAATTAGCAATAGTCTGCTCTATTTGCTTTATTGTGGATTTTTCATTGAGTAGTGAGACATTTAGTCTCCAGCTAGTACGTTTGGAACCTGTCGCCCACCCCACTTTGACCACAACCGGGGTGTGGTCTGATAAGGTAAAAGACCCTATTTTAGATGATATAAAGTAATGAGCATTGACCTTATGTGTCAAGATGAAGTCTATCCTCGAATAGGATTTGTTAGCTGCAGAGAAACAGGTGTAATCCCTTTCCCCTACATGCTGATGTCTCCATACATCTACCAGTCCACATTCTTCCAACCTGGCTTTGAGTATTTGATCTACCGGCTTTGGAGAGCAAGCTTGCCCTCCTGGCAGTTTTGTTTTTAATGTTTCAGCTACGTTCATATATAACGGGAATGTCTGCGGATGGGAGGGGAAAGTGGCAGCCTATGTTTGATAACTATTTATTTGTTCTGTAGACAACAACAGCTCAAAAGTGGCTGTGGAAAAATAAGTGTAAGCCTGTTTTTGCAATTCAGTCTAGTTCCACTATGGCTAATGCTATCTGATGGGTGAAAAGATTTCATTAATTACTCCTTTTCATGTGAGTGCCCTCATATGAAGAAAACCTGGGTCGCACATATACAGTGTGTACCCTAATGTAATGATATGAATCATCTAACTGTATTATGAAATATGTGCCAACTGTGGCAAAAGTCTGTTTGTTGTTTTCTTATAAAATTAATAAAGATGGCTACTGTGCAGTAAGAGAATCACTTCTGAGTGGTGGCAGCTACTGGGGTGCCCGTACAGGTGTGGAGGGCTGAGAAGATTGGCAAGCTGTTGCAGACTGCATGCTGAGTGTGGACAGATTGTGACAAAGAGCATCAGGCAAATCTTGAAGGTGATCTGCCATCTAAGCAGAACCCAGTGCAGATTTTGCAACATGGGCCTGTTATGATGAAAAGTGCTACAGCATTCTGAGTTAGCTGGAGATGACGCATCAAACTTCCAGAAAGACAGAGACATAGAGCACTACAGTATTCAAGTTGGGAGGACACAAAGGAGTGCACCACAGTCACCAGGACCTCATACTAAAGATAGGGCTTCATTGGGGTGATAGTTCTCAAATGGAAAAATCCACAGCGGACCACAGCTGCTAGCTGAGATTCAAATGACAGTCTGCTGTCCACTATGAGACCCATATTTGTAACCCTAGCCACAGCTTTGAGGATGTTACCTCCCGAAGAGGGTAATATGATAGTGTTCCTCTTCATTGCTCGCTTCTGGAATACTGGTTCTATGAAAAGCAACACCATCATGCCAGAATTACTGGAAAATTGAACTCAAAATTTACAAAGAAAATGTGCAGTGTTTCTATTTGTAGGTGTACTCCTAGTAAGTCCTTCCCTTTATTTGCCGAATGAAGTTTTTTTTTTTAATTTGCTTGCTCGTTTTATGGCCCCAGGGATCCCCGTGTTAGCAGTTCTTTAGCATCAGTAACTTTAGCAGTTAACTGGCTAGATGCAACTGCCCCGGAGGTGTGTCTTTAAGAGAAATTTACATGAGCTTAGACAATAGCCAATCAGAAAACAGTAAGGATAGTGAGCTGAGTGAGAGCTGCTGAAGGCTTCAGAATTTTTTCTCCGCTGGACTGAGCAACATTGCCCCTGAGGTGTCTCTCAACTTTCCTTGTTGACAGCCTCCTAGTGCTTATCTGGGTTACTTTTTCCTCATATTTCATTTTTAATAGTGTGCTGAGTGAAAGTTTTACAAATTAGCGACATGATAATTTTTTTATTTTTAGCACAACCGCGTTATTTTGACTTTATTTTTACCGTGCCTGTTCATTTTAAATATTAAATTTATCGTGAGTGCTTAATTTTGACAGTTCCTCTCTTTAGTGACCAAATTATTGTGGGAACCATCAAATTAGGGACAGTTGCCTTGTTTTTTACCTCAGACCTTGCGTGTTTTACTGCGAGGAGCTCCATTGGAATTCAAATCTTAACATTACCGGGGGGTATCTCTTAGGATTGGCATATTAAAGCAATATATATATATATATATATATATATATATACACACACACACACATATATTTATACATAAGGAACTGGACCTAAGGTATCATCTGTCACTGGACTGTCCATAAGGGTCCAGCAGCCACCTCTGGCAATTGAAAAGTATTGCTGGATTTTCTATTAAGATTGGCAGTGGTATAGATCCCAGTTCTACAACCACAAAAAAAAAGGCACAGGCAACAGACAGGTAATTAACTGGGGCAGGACTGGCTGGTGGCATTTTCACAGAAACCTGCACTCAGTTTGTAAGGTACAGAACTGGTTTGCTTTGCTTGAATTGGCAAACTTAGCAGACAAACCTTTGATTGTTATGGCTGAGGACATATCAAAGGCTTCTGACTAGGGGCCATCCAAAAGTAATAAAAGTGTAAGAATGTGCTGAGGAACCCTCCAGAACCCAGCCAAAAATAAAGCTTCCAAATATGAAGTTCCTCACAAATTAAAAAATAATAGAAGTGACGAAGGAAAGAAGGAAGCTTTATCAAGCCGTTGATGAAGGGGCTAAAAAGGAATTCTGTCTAGACATAAATACTCCGGTTGCTCATGGGAAAGCCAATAGGCAGCTTAAAGCATACAGAAAAAACAAAGTATTTGCCAAGTCTGTGCAGTATTCCACCTGTGCAAAATATGGAAAAAGCATGGCAATTGTTTCAGACCCTACAAAAGATTGGTCCTTTCTTTACTGGGAAGTGATGATAAATAATTTTATGATGCCCCTGCCTACAGAGGCTGCTAACACTCTTCCACAGTTCTTGCCCCAGAGACTGTGAGGGTGATACAGTGGATGGTAAATAATTTATTCTGCCCCTGCTTGCAGGGACTGCTATCACTCTTCCACAGTTCTTGCCCCAGAGACTGTGAGGGTGATACAGATGATATAAGCATTTTTATGATGTGGAGGGTCTAGAACCCTATGTATCTAAGGAGGTTCTCCCTCTGTGCCTTTGTTTATCCAAAACATATTGGACACCCTGGACCTCCCTTCTCAGGAGTCCTTCCAAGGTGAGGATAAGGATAAGAAAAGATTATTGGGAAATGAAAGGTTCCGCCTCCTAAAAGCCCTGTCTATAATGAAAAAATATAAATAAAAATACCACAAAACTGCTTCAAACCCCCACTTCTGAGTCAGGGATTTACAAGCGGTCTGGAAGTGTTAATAAATAAATACATAAATGTATCAGTTGTTTAACAATACTGAGTGTCTGTACATCCCAGCCATGTGAGTATAGTGCATCAGGCATTTTGTGAAAAAGTTGAGGTCTCCTTGTCCTCCTTACCTCTCGGGATAAAGACTCCATGAAAATAGATTTCTTAGTTACCTGCAGATGCTTGTCAAAATTTTTACCTACTTGTATTTTTGGTCAAATATCAAAAAAAAAAGAGCACTTCAGAACTCTGTCCTGGTTCTGGTGAGGGAGCCAGTGGATATGGCTAACTTGCTGTGGAAGCTATGTAGTATCAATTCCACAGGACAACAACAAGGATGCCGCCTTCAGAGTCGTGATCCCTTGTCATCTCTCTGAGGCACTCTGTCTGGCCTAGAACTACTGGTCTACCCTCAGACTCCCAGTTTAAAGCCATGGGTTTTACTTGTGATCAAAACTTACTGTTCGATTCCAGAACATCTCACTGCAACAAGGCCTCCTGCCCCACTGAAATTCCTTCCAAGGGCATTGGGGCAGAGGTTTTTTTCCAGCCTTCTCTCAGTACAGGGGTGTTTTCATAGTCTAAAGCCTGCCATTAGTGTGGGCAGACCTCATGTGTACCCAGGTGTCTAAGCCTCTATCCCCAACACAGACGTTACTGTTGGAGTGGGAGGCAGAAAACATTCTAGCTTTGCGAATGGTGGAGTGGGTTCCTGGCCATGAAAAGAAGAAAGGGCCTCTACTCCATGTAATTCCTGACACAAAAGACAACTGAGGAGTGGCTTTCCATCTTGTTGTTAAAACTCAAATTCAAGAAGGTCACTCTGTTACTATTCATACAGCCCTTACAGTAGGGAGATGGGCTAGCCTTCCTGATCCAAAAAAGGACCCCTTTTTTTTCCATATACCTTTAATGAGGTCTCACACAAGGGCGGGCTCACTGTGGTTCTTTGGTCGTCCTCAGCCCCAAGAGTCTTTACAAAGAGTTGGGCAGTGGTAGCAGCACGCCACATGAATCTGGACATCTCTAGTTACTCCTAAGCTGCCAATTAGCCTGCCAAAGTCTCCTTGCCAGGTCAAGGGCCCCTCCTCCCCCCCCTTACAGGGCTCTATCTGTAATCTCTGGGTTTCCAGTTAAATCTAAACAAAGTCTCACCTGGAACCCTCCCAGCATCCAGGAAGGATTTGCCTTCCTTCTGCAGGCAAGAATTCAAGATGTTCCTCATTGGCAATTTTCTTCATCCAGGGACAGCAAGACCAGCCAGCAAGTGCTTGACTAGGTTTGAATCATTAACCCTCCTGGTTCAGTATATGACATGGTCCTGAGCAAAACACATAACTTTGACATTTCCTCAGGCTATTGGGACACACGGCTTCAGTGCCTGTAGTGGTCCCAGGATTCAGATCCAGAATGCATCACCCTCAAGTCTCCTTGTACCTTGCTGGTCTCAGAAAGCAACAATTTTCAAAACTGAAAACCTCTGACAGAGCAGTTCCACAGACACCTTCCCTCTGTCCTGGGAAGTGCTTCTGTACAGTACCTCAGTAAGTGGCACCTAGACTCTCCAAGAATCACAGTTAATCGTATTTCTTTTGGAACTCAGAGAAATCTTTCTAGCTCAAAGCATTTGCTCCTGTCAAAAAAGGACAGACTTACAGAGTCGAACAGACACTACTGCAGTGGCCAGACCAGGAGTACTCTGTTCGCAGGTGCTATAAAAATTGGTCTCTCACCTTCTACTTGGGAGTCCACCTTTCAGCGATTCACCTCCCAGGCAAACACAATACTCTGGTAGAGGCTCTAGTCACATCAGTCAAGGCCAGAGTTAATGGACTCTGAACAAACAAGTACTAGTCATGGTATTCAGGTGGTTGGGCACCCAGAAGTGAATCTGTATGCCTCTCCCCTCAGTTTCCAGTTTCCTCAGTTCTGTTGCAGGTGCCAGTCCTGGTATTGCCTCCTCTGGATGTTTTGATCCTGGTCAAGCCTGGACCAGGGAGGTTCTTATATGCATTCCTTCCTTTTCCCCTGATTCTCAGGGTAATTCCGAATCTCTTACAACAGCCTGCACCTAAAATCCTGGTGGCTCCAGATTGTCCCAAACAAGCCTAATACCCTTTCCTTCTCTCAGTGCCCTGCAGCAGTCCATTCGCCTGCCTCCACCTCACTCCCTGCTGAATCTTCCTCAGACAGGAGTACAGTATCCAGGCATACACTCCTTTCACCTCAAGGCCTGGTTCTGGAACAGTTAGAGTCTGCATCCTCACAGTACTGTACTAGTAAAGAGCTACTGACGCCTCTAAGAAAACTTTAAAAAACCTAATAATTGGGTGCAATTCTGCTTGCATTTCATTTATATTTGATATAGGAGGCAGTATAGTGCAGTGGTCTAAGGCTCTGAGCTGCAAATCTGGTGACATCCAGCAGACTAGACTTGGGTTTGAATCCCACAGCTTCCACTTGCATACTGTGTGACCCTAAGCAAGTCACTTAACCTCCTTGTGCTCCCAGGTCGCTCCTGTAAAAAAGCTTTCATCTTAGTGTACTATACCTGGTTAAACAACTAAATAAAAAAAATAAATAAATACAATATATTTCTCCTCCCCATAATTTATTACTAAGAAAAGGTGTATGAATATATGATCATTATCCCTTAGAGTTTATTTGGAGTTCATCTGTCTCGATAGCTTACTTCCTACTCCAAGTCATAATCCTCTGTTGTGACATCACTGTCTGTTGCCATGGGAGTAACTAGGCAGTCACAAGCAGTGCTCTATGACTTCAGGTAGGGAGAAAGCAGCAGGAATAGATGAACTCTTCAGGAGCAGAAATTCTGTTTTCATATAAATTACCTCAGTAATAAATAATTGGGAGGAGAAATACAGAACTAATGAGAAATACAAGCTGGATATTGTCTAAATATTATGTTTTATTTATTTATTGAAATTGTTTTACCAGGAAAGGCACACTGAGCAAGAAGATGCTCGTCTCCCGGTGCAACCGGCGGATGGGGGGTGGTGGTGGTAATAGAGGCTACAGGATACATGATTATACAGTGACAACTGGTACATAGTATACACATTGTGGGTTCACAAATTTAGCAGTACAGGCATGGACTATCAAACAATCATAACACAGATCAGAGCAGACAGAAATAAAAACAATTTGAGGACAAATAAGTGCCTAGAGGGCAAGTGTGTGTGCTTAGCTGGCAGTATACAGCTTAGGAGTAGTTTCAAGGCCATTGGTCAGCTGGGAGGGGAGGGGAAGGAAGGAACAGCGGCAGTCAGGGAGTTTACCATGTCAGCAATTTACCATGAAGTAGTTTGTGGGGGCAGAGGAGAGGGAGTTAACAGAAGAGGAATGTCAGATTTGTGGGGGCAGCTCATTCCAGATTTTGGGGAAACAATGAGAGAAAGTTGTTTGACCAGCTGAGGACTTCTGCCAGGGGGTAACAAGTAGGTGGTAGTCAGTGGATCTGAGGGTTTGAGAGGGTGGGGGGGAGGAACACGCAAGGAGGAGAGGTAGGGCACCTAGCCAGAGCTTGGAGGTGAATTTAGCGCAGTGAATGAGGTGTCGGATTTCAAGGGATGGTAAGGCCAAGAAGTGGTATAGCTTGCAGTGATGAGTTGGGGGGGGGCATTGAGAGCAAAGCAGCAGAAGGCATTGAACAGGGTGTCAAGTTTGGATAGGGAGGACTTCAGGGCCAAGCTATATACTATATCGCAGTAGTCAAAGGAGGGGAGAATCATCTTCTGGATCAGCTCGCAGTGTACAGTTGGAAGGAGGCTTCGGTGGTTTCTGTGCAGAGCACCTAGCATGGGGCACAGTTTTTTTAATAGTAGCATCTATGTGAACACTAAAGGACAGATGACAGTCAAGCCAGACCCCAAGGTATCGGAATGAGGGGACATCCTCGAGCACTTGCCCATCAAGGGTTTGGAAGGAGGGGAGGGATGGGAATCTGGATAGGCGTTGTCTTGTGCCAAAGGTCATGGAGACTTTCTTTTTGCATTTAGGGAGAGCTGATGGGAGTAGAACCAGTGTTGGATGTTGACAAAATCAGCTTGGATGATGGAGACTATTGCTTCTGGGGAGGTGTCTGAGGAGAAAAGGATGGAGTCATCTGCGTACATGTGTATGGCAGATGACTGTCAGACAAGGAGTAGATTGTTCAAGAAAATGGAGAACAGTATAGGCCTGAGCACTGAACTCTGGGGGGTGCAGGTAATGATGGGAAGGGGGGCAGAAATGGTGTTGGAGATTCATACAGATTGGGTTCTGCCTGTGAGGTAGGACCAGAACCAGTTGGTGGCAGAGGCAGAGAGACCTGATTCAGCAAGCCTGGAGAGAAGTAAGGCATGTGAGAGACAGTGTCAAATGCTTAGCTAGGTCAACGAAGATAGCAGAGGTGATTTGTCCATTATTCATGCTGGTGAAAATTGCGTCTGTGAGCCTAGTCAGGAAGGAGGCAGTGGAATGTCCCTTTCTGAACTCAGACTAGAAGTCTGTGTAGAAATTAGAGTCGGAGAGAAAGGTGGTAAGCTGCGAGAGTACTAAGTGCTCTTGCAATTTTGCAAGCGTCGGGAGGAGAGAGATAGGTCGGTAGTTTGAAGTTGTAGTAGGGGGCTCACCTTTAGGCAGGGGGATGACTATGGTATGCTTCCATGCCTGGGGGACTGCTGCCTCAGTGAAGGACAGGTTTAGGAGGGTGGCAAGTGGGTCAGCTATGGCAGGGGCTGCGAGGTGGAGGAGTTTAGGGTCCAAGTCATCAGGTGATTTGCCTTTAGAAGGATTGAGTGAAAGCAGGGCTGTTAAGGCATCGGTTGCTGAGATATCTTTGAAAGAGAAGGTGCCGGGCACATACTGCTTTTTGTGATCCTCGATGGGTCTGGATGGAACAGGGGTGGGCAGAGATGAAAGGAGGGAGGCTGCACAAGTGGAGAAGTACGAGTTGAACTTGGTGGCAACAGCACGAGGTTCCCGAGAGAAGGGAGTTATTAATGTTTAGGAGCAGAGTGGGGGTTGTGGTGGCTGGGGAGGGAGAGAGAGAGAGTGGATGACCTTCCAGAATTTTGAAATATAGGTTTGTTTGGAGGGTGGAGTTAAAATACTCAGCTTTGGCCAGCCGGGTTGCTCTAGTCCACTTGTTTCTAAGCATACAGAGAAGTCTTGTGGGCAATTAGAGGATTTGTGGACACTCCAAGCTTGGTCACGGGCACTATGGCATGCTAAGAGTTGAGGGGTGATCCAGGGAAGATGGTTGCCACGCACCCTTGTGCATAGGGGCGTGTTTATCCCAGACATTGAGAAAAGTGCTTTTGAAGTGATGGAGGGCAGCGTCAGTTGAGAAAGTAGAAGAGGATTGTACCCAGTTGGCTTGGGCAAAGTCATTTAGAAGGGGAGTGATATCAAGAGACTTGTAGGAGCGTTGGACCAGGAACTTAAGGGGTGATTTGGGGTGGGGAATTTTGTTTTGTTAAAGTTCACTTGAACATGTCACCAGCTCTTTAACAGGTCCTTAGGATACCGAGGGTGGTTAAAAAATCAAACACTAAGAAAACTTATGTAGCCAAATGTAAGGGTTTTCCCTATGGTGCAAGGGCAAAAAGGTCAAATCCCATTCAGTTTCAAACCCTCAGCTACTAGATTGCCTGGTACTCTTACAGGTGTCAGGCTTGAAACCATCTCCCTCAAGCTACACCTGGTGGCAATTTCAGCCTACCTTTCGGTAGGAAAGCAAAAATTGTTTTTTTTGTTTTCCCACACCATATTTAAACAGTTTTTCAAAGGCCTCTTGCACTCCCAGCCTCCAATCTGGAGTTCTGTTCCTCCTTGGAGACCTAACCTTTGCACATACAGGCTGATGAAGCCAACCTTCAAGTCTATGTTCATGGCCCACATCTAGTTAACTTGGAACACAGACTTCCTGGATTTCCTCTGCCAGGAGGTTTTCAGAGCTATAGGCCCTGTTCACTCAACCACTTTACATCTTCCCTCACAATGATAAAGTTGGGCTCAGGACAAATAGGAATTTCTGCAAAGGTGGTTTCAGAGTTCCGCTTGGACCAGTCCACTACTCTGCCTGTCTTCTTTACTGAGAAATCTACTCCTGGCCAGCAACATGCTCCACAGCTAGGTTGTCAAAAGAGCCATCTTCTGCTGCCTAGAGCATACTAGACAGTCCAGAGGCTCTTCCTCTCAGTTGTCCCCCACCTATGGGTATGTAGACAGTGGAAGACCAGCTACCAAGAGAACTATTTCCTGTTGTAGGTCTGTTGTATAGATTCAGCTATGAAAAGACTGGTCACCAACCTCCAGTGGGGCTCAGGGCCCACTACATCAGGGGTGTGGCAGCCTCACTTGCAGCAGCAAGGGACACTCCACTACTGGATGTCTGCAAAGCAGCTATGTGGAAATCTGTGCACACCTTTGTGAATCACTACAGTTTGGATGTGCAGACCAGATCAGATGCCAAATTTGGCAGGGTGGTTCTGCAGAACTTCTTTCTTAGTAGGTTCTCTGCTCACCTCCCATTCAGTACTGCTCAGTAGTCTGCTAAAGTTACTGATGCTAAAGGACTCCTGGGGTAAGAAGAAAAAGTTACTCACTGCAGTAATCTTTTTTCTTCCAAGAGGTTCTTTAGCATCAATAAGCTCCCACCTTTCCTCCCTGGTTCACCTGTCAAGAAGGGATCTTTATCACATCTCTTACTGAATTTGGGTTTTGTTATTGATGAGTTTTTAACTCACGTTGTTGTTTCTGTTTCCACTGTTGTGGACATTTGCATGTTTTTTGAATCCTGTAGATTCTTTTTTGGGGCATGTGCCCTCATTTTTCCTTTTAAAAAATTCTCAAGCCTTCAGCAGCTCTCACTCAGCTCACTACCCTTCCTGTTTTCTGATTGGCTATTGCCTAAGCTCATTTAAATTTCTCTTAAAGGCACACCTCCAGATCAGTTGCACCTGGCCAGCCAACTGATAAAGTTACTGATGCTAAAGGACCCCTTGGAAGAAAGAAGATTACTGTGGTGAGTAATTTTTTCTTATGTGAAAGTCAGTGCCCAGTTTTGTTTTTTTTCTCCTGGGCCCATGACCGTACAATGGGTGGAGCAGCTGGCTCCGCCTCTGTGGAGGCAGCCTAACACCCTGGACATGGGCCTTCTGCATTCTTGGCAGCATGCCTGTGCTGGCAGCCAGCCATTGCTGGGTGTCAGTCTTAAGGTATTTGGTTCATTCATGTAACAACTGCAGATTGAAGAATGATTTCAGACATGAAGTGAGTTATTACTATGAAAAACTTCAAATCTGTACCTAGCCGAAATTCTCCTGTCTTTTGGATTGATAATAATTGAGAGATAAGGCTTCTTACTATGAGTTTTCTTTGTAGAGGTGTTGGTTATCTGACTGGATGGCTGTCAGCAGGCTAAGCCTTAAAGAAAAACTGAAGTCAAACTTTACACCTTGTTCATTCCCAAATGATCATGCAAAATTGTTTCCACTGATCCCACACTAATGCCCAAAATGTCAGCTTACTGAGCAACAGTAACACAGTGGTCTTCCAAATTATGTCTTGCACAGCCTTGATATTTTCCTCATTCACCACGGTTGTGGGCCATCCTGACCTGGGGTAAGCTTCAAAAATCTTTCTGTTGCAACGAAATTCTGCAGCCCACCTTTTCACTGTTGCATATGGTGGTGCATTGTCCCCATACACTTTCAACATGTATTCATAAATTTGCTTTGGTTCAGTGTTCTCTAGCATCAAAAATTTGATGACAGCACAATGCTTGATTTTCTGATGTTCAGCATCCATCATGGTTAACCCGCAACTGACAAAGCATACACAAGCGACAAAACAATCTAGAATGCTCTGCCCACACTTTTTTCTTTTTTTTCCATTAAAATGTTATTGAGGTTTGAAATAAAAATTACCCAAGAAATGTTGAACAGTTCTATAAAAAAGCTCTATAAAGTAATTTTTAACTAAAATAATCATACAATATTACAATTTGTCAGTGTGAAACATACTGTTAAAAGAAGATCAGTATTCTATTTATCTAAACTGCCTGTCCAACCAAACTAGGCTACGGCCTGGATATTCAAAAGGGTTGCGCCATGCGCAACAGGGTTGCGCGTGCGCAACCCTGAAAATGCGCCATTCTGTGATATTCAGAAGGGGCCAGTTGCGCCCCCGAAAACATGCTGAGCAACAGCGCAATGGAAATGAAGGGATGCGCAACCGAAGGGGGCGGGTCCATGCATAAAGTGCGCAATGCAATATTTGAACACTTGCGCAATGCGCAAGAGTGGCTCAGCCGGAGGATGCGCAGTACCGGATGTGAGCCAAAATAAAAAGGCTCAAGGGAGCAGCGCAAGAACCCTAGCAGGCCGCAAACTGGGGGAGAGAGACAGAGAGACAGAGAGAGAGAGAGAGAGACAGGAGCAGGAAGGGCAGAGAGGGACAGTGGGTCCTGGAGGACAGAGAGGCCAGTGGGGGGTGCCCGGTGCAGTGGAAGCAGCAGTGGGGGTAGTGGGGTAACACAGGAACAGCAGCTGGGGGCAGAAGCCAGGAGATGGACAGTGTCAGCTTCACATGGAAGCTGTAATGAGGGGGTGAGACAGCATGCTGCAGGGGGCGTGGCCGCAGAGGAGCCCGTCGGCGGTATGCCCCGACAGGCGGTATCGTGCCCGCATCAGCTTCAAGCTGTACACAGACATCGAGATTGTGGGCCGGTACCGCCTGAACAGGGCAATACTGAGACGGCTCAGTGAGCTGTGCAGTGATGTGATGCAGGCACCCTCACGACGGAGTCATGAGCTGTCCGTGGAGACCAAGGTGACAGCCTGCATGTGCCTGCTCGCCACGGGCACCTTCCAGAGGCCGACAGAGGACACCACAGGCATTACACAGTCGGCCGTCCGCATCCTCACCCAAATCCTCAGCGCACTGCTGCCTCATGCTGCGGAGTACATCCATTTCCCCAGCACCGCGGCAGGCGTGCAGCAAACATGCAGGAGTTCCACAGGGTAGCACATAATCCTGGCGTGCTGGGGGCCGGAGCTGCACCCATGTGGCCATTCGCACCACCTGGCCCGATGGCCAAGCCTTCGAACCGAAGGGCTTTCTAGTGTCAACTGCCAGGTGGTGTGTGATGCCACTAGGCGCATCATCAATGTCTGTGCACACACCTGGCGGAGCACATGATGCCTTCATATGGCACCAATCTGCACTGTGCCATCGATTCGAGTGGGAACATCCCCACGGGTCATCTAGTGGGTGAGTACACATGTATGGAATGCAAACTCTGTGCAAGGGTGGAATGACACAGGTGCCATGGTAGTGGCACACAAGGATATGGGCAATATGGACCTGACCTGACACTGATCTCCACTATCTCCACACAGGTGACTGTGGTACCACTCCATCCCTGGCTGCTCACACCATACGGTGCCCCACAACCCCAGCGCAGCACGGTTTCAATGAGGCGCACACGCAACACGGAACATCATAGGCGGGTGTTTGGGATGCTCAAAAGCGCGCTTCCGATGCCTGGACACCTCCAGCGAACCCTACAGTACAACCCCAAAAGGCCTGTGGGATATTCCTGGCCTGTTGCATCCTGCACAACATGGCCAAAGACCATGGGATAGCCGTACAGGTCCAAGAGGGGGACAGCGATGGGGACGCCAGTGGCGCCGGTGATGTGGGTGATGAGCTGCCCCCCCTAGGACGGAGGGACCCCCGACTGACACGGCAGGCCCAGCTGCACCAGGACACCATTGCAGAAGAGCACTACGCACAGCACAGGTAAGTCAAGGGGACATGTGCAGGCAACACTGTCCATGCGCAAACCACAGGCACACAGGGGAACACACCGTGCATGAAGGTCAGGGGAGTTGAAGGGTCCAGGCATACCAACACACCATCAGAGAGGGGTGAGCACTCATATGGACACACACACACACCAGGCAGCATACAGGGGCAGCAGCACGGCACTGCGAGAAATGACATCGCCAACACACAGCACCACCAACCACCCACCACCTGGACTGTCCCACGTCGTGTGTCAGGACCTGGGCAACCTTGCACCTTGGTGTACAGTGCAATGCAGGCATCATCATCCACACACACCTGTGGACAGCAGTTGGGAGAGTGTGCAGGTGGTCCGTGTGTCAGCCTGAGTGAGCAGAGCACCCAGCAGTGCACTGCCCACCCGGCACACATTGCACACAGGGCAGCACCAGACAGGGCCTGCATTGGGAGACAGCTCAGTCAGGGAGCACTGTCCCACGGCCACCACGGATGCGTGGGTGGCCCCGGCGTGGCCTAGCAGCACTGGCAGGCTGAGCAGGGGCCACATCGGGTGGCGCTAGTGCACCACCAGGGGTCCCAGTGTGCGACCGCGACCTTGCCCGCACAGGGGTCTGCATCCCGCCAAACAAACTTGCACCAGGGGTGCTCGGGATGCCCACAGCAGAACCCGGCATCGACAGGCCTGGTGTCGCACGACGCCGGGAACGGGGAGTGGAGAGCGCACTGTGTGGGGTGTGTGGTACAGGGGCACCTGACAGTGTGGCCAATCGTCCCGCGACAGAGACCACTGCCTGGGTCAGCCTGTCAATGGCAGCGGTCACATCCGTCCAGGACCAGCTCGGCTCGGTCCGAGCACACTCCCTGCCATGCGCTCCACAGACACAGACAGTGCCTCCACGGACCTTGCAACCCGCCCCTGCAGCTGGACCGACTCCTGCAGCAGGCGGGTGTGCCACATCCAATGGGTACTGTGCCCCAATAGCATCGTGACCCCCAGGGTGTGGGCGGTCCTGGTGCACCCCTTGAGGGGTGGGCGCTGTTCGCCAGGACCAGGTATGGGCGGACCTAAGAGGCGGTGGACAAGTGCCACTGCTTGGCGCTGTCCCCAGGCCTGGTGTGCAACTGCTGCTGCCCCCCTCCAACTGCTGAGCCCCCAGGTCCACCTGTTCAACCCCTGTGCTGTCAACAGTGCCAGACACCTGCTCAGCCACCAATGCTGCCCCACCGGTGCTGACAGGCACAGCCTGTGACTGTGCCAGCATGCTGGTACACAGGTGTGGAGCAGGATGGCCCAGGGGCACGTGCTGGCCTGCCATGTGTCCATCGTGGGACACACACCTAACACTGGCCATGCAGGCCTGCTATCATCAGTAGTGCCGGTGCGTGCCACTGCCATAGGCACAGCATGCTGGCATACCTGCATGCCAGACTGCTGTGACACAGAGCGGTGCACCCCTGCACCATATCACTGCCGCCCGGAGTTGTTGGGCCAGCCTGCATGCCGCTGCAGTGCCTGCAGGCTGCTGGCGGAGGTGGATGGCCCCTCCTCCAGGTCAGCAGGTCTGCCTCACTGTCAGCACCACCACCACCACCGTCTCCTGCAGGCGAACAGGATCTGAAACAGAAGAGGTACATGTGGGTGCATGTGAACAACAGCCCCCACAACATCACCATGTCATACCGTGCAGTGATGGGCTTCCACCTGTCTGGAATCCTCCGCCTGGAACACCAGCAATGGCACTCGGCTGCATGGCCGTGACCAGTGTCTCCTCAGTCGGGGTCAGCTGCAACACCACTGGTGGTCCCCCACCAGTGGCAGCACGTGCCACCCTGAAGGCTGCCACCTTCTCCTTCAGCCTCCTGCGGTCAGTCCCCATCTTTTTCCGGCATTCCAGCATGGAGCGCTGGTGGCTTCCGTGCAGGTTGACGGCCAGAGCTACCCCCTCCCATGCAGCTGCATGCTGCTGAGGGGTGCCCCTCTGCCCACTCAAAAGTGGCTCATCCTCAAGGTAGGCCTGGAAGAGGGCCTCAGTCTCTGCTGTGGTGAAGTTCGGCCTCCTCCTGCCCGCCGTCCACAGCCTCAGCCTGGTTCCCGTCAGTCATGGTGATCTGTATGGGTGGAAGTGGACACCTGTCACTGTGCAGTCCACAGCATTTCCCCATGAGCATAGCTGCCGGCCGGGGGAGAAGCCCCCTTTCCTCTCCGCATGGCAGATACTGATGGAAAGGGTGCCCTCTGCCCCTTTCTAAGTGCCCTCATCATGCTCAGCCCCCTCAACCTATATCATCCTCCAGCACCCCTGCCCATGAGCATTGTCCTGAGCATCACACAGCATGTAACTCACCTCTCACCTGCAACAACCAAATCTGGCCGCCACAACCCAGTGTCACATATTTATAGCGCAACACATGCAAATGAGGTGTGGCGCAACTTTAATGACATGCTAATCGCGCCACTGCGCCTTTGAATGGCTGATCGACTGATTTGGCATATGTCGGCTGAATATCGCGTATTTGCGCTTAGCGCAATACGGAAGGTCCGGCTGAGCCGATGGCGCATGTTTGTGGCTGTGTGCTACACTGCATTGTGCATGCCCAGACATGTTACGCATGCATCTATCGCACTGCAGACCTGCTGAGCGCGATAGGCGATTCCGGCCATGGCCACCATTGTGCCAGTGGCGCTACAGCACTGGGAACTATATGGCGCTGTGGCACTTCTGCGCGATAGTCCACTGTGGCACTGGTGCTCTGCTTAGCAGTCGCGCAGGATGCCCTATACATCCTATGGCGCTGTCACGTAGCATTGCGTCATTGCCGTGACCTTGTGTATGCCCTCTGACCCCTGGCGCTGTTGACATGCCATTATACGTCCTGTGCGCTGTCTGGGTGACAGCGCCATGTAAATGACGGGCGCTGTTCGAACAGCCTGATTGGACCTGTGCTGGTCTATTGTGCAACAACTCCACGTGGGGTTACAGCGCAGCGGGCGCCATATTGCCTGCTGTAAAGTTGGTGCCATGGCTGGGAGGAGGCGGTGTCCTGGAGCCCGCTTGAAGTGGCCAACCTGGTGGCCCTAGTGGAGCCCCACTGTGAGGCACTGTATGGTGAGGCCCCCCTCACCATGCCTAGGACCCATGTGTGGCAGCAAGTGGCCACTGACCTGGTGGGGGTCACTGGCCGGGGCCGGTCTGCTGAGCAGTGCCGGCACCGGTACAGTGACCTCCACCGGAGGGAGCCGGACCTGCTGACGCGGCTGCGTTCACGTGCCAGGCGGGGCCTGGTGCCTAGGCCACGTGAGTGTACCATCTATGCACCTATATTCTCTGTAGGGGTGTGTGTGTGCTTGGGTGGCTGTGCATAGGTGTGTCACTGTGTGCAGCTGTGCGATGGATGGTTATGGCTGTGTGGGCAGGCACTCTCACTGGGGCAGGGGGCACTCTGCTTTTGAGTCACACTGATGTTTGTCTCACCATATGTCTCCCACAGGCCGGATTGTGAGGACACCCGACCGCCGTGATGTGGGCCATGCCAGGGCCCCGGTGCCACAGGATGTCATGCCACAGCAGCAGCAGCAGCAGCAGCGGCAGACCGAGCTGCTGGAGGAGTGTGAGTATCATTACGTCATGGATGCTATTGCATGCTGGGGGGGCAAGACCACCAACCATGCTGGACACAATGAAAGGGGAGGTCATAGTTCCACTATACGAAACACTAGTGAGTCCCCACACTGGGGTACAGTGTACAGTTCCGGAGACCATACCTGCGTATGGACATGGACTGGGTGGAGAGGGTTCACAGGAGGGCGACATGGATGGTGCATGGATTGCATCACAAGTCCTATGCAGACAGGTTGACGGAACTGAACATGTACTCCCTGGAGGGGGAGGAGGGTGTGGGGATATGATGGGGACATACAAGTATTGTACAGGGGGGAACAGAGTGCAGGAAAACAATATTTGTAAGCGTAAAGGATGTTCCAGGTCTAGAGGGCATGGGATGCAGTTGGAGGGGGCTCGTTTAAGAGGTAACATGGGAAGGTATTTCTTCACAGAATGGGTGGTGGACAAGTGGAACACCCTGCCAGAGGATGTGGTGGGGGCTGACTTGGTTACGGGATTTATGTATGCGTGGGTTAGCCATGAAGGAATTCTGGAGGTCAGGGGTGAGGGGGGAACGGACTTATAGGACAACAGAGTGAACGTACAAGGCCAAATGGCCAGACTGGGTGTCCCATAGGCCCTTATCAGCCGACACTGTCTATGTATCCATGTATGTAGGCATGACACAGGTGACCTGCATCACAGTGCAGCATCACGACACGTCTGTGTATGCATCACAGGTGGTCCAGGCATGCACTGGGCACATAGCTGTGTAACTGGCATCGCACCACGTTGCCACATCACTTGACAGCCTAGTTTGTACTGTGATTGACGTGGGCAGTGTGTGTGGGTGGTGGTGCGCATAGCTGGTGCCGCCTGTTTGTGATGGCCATGTGCATGTTCACTGTGGGTGGGTGCATGCCATCACAGGTGCAGGACATTGGGTTATATGGGTTGCAGGTTGGGTGGTGTTCAGGGTTGTGGTCAGTCTCAGCCATTGACTGTGTTCCCATTTTCCTAGGCCTCGGGGTGCTGAGACACATGCAGCAGGATCTGCGGCGCCTGACCCAGGTCGGACTTGACAACCGGGAGCTCCTGCAGGCCATGCTGCGCCAGGGTGAACGGCGGAGGCGGCACAGAAGGGGACGCCAGCAGGGGGAAGACCAGGAGCCAGCTGGGCTGTAGCCCACATTCCGTTCCCACTTCTCCCATCCCTTTCACCCTGCCTTCCCTCTCCAAGTTTTTATTCCCTCCCCCTTGAACACCCCTGCCTTTTACCCGTCCCCCCCCACCTTGTACATAGTTTCAGCTGTTATTGTTTATCTGTTGTTTTTTGAAATATACATTTCTATTTTGATACAACTGCTGTGTTGGTGTCTGCTTTGCAACTGGCTATGGGTGCTCCGTTGCAGGGGTGTACATGCCATCTGGGCTGCTATGGTCCTGGGTATATGTGTGTGTGTGTGTGTGTGTGTGTGTGTGTGTGTGTGTGTCCATGGGGAGGTATCACCAGCATAGCATTGCCTTTCTGTAGTTCTTGCCATCTGCTGCCACCCACTGCTGGGTGCACAGGGTGGGTCTGGCTGGTATGCTTCTCTGCAGCATGGGGTTGACATGTGGCACAGGGGTGCATGGTGTTTCCTGCAGTGCCTGTCACTGCACATGAGCGTGTCTTGGGGCACGGTGCACGCTGTGCTGTGCGTGATGGGGACTGATGAACTGTGGTTGTCAACCCCTGTGTGGCACTCTGCCTGCCAGTGGTTGTGCTGGGGTGTCATGGCTCTGCTATGCTTTAGTTGGCTTGTCTCCATGGGCACGTGGATCATCCGTCCCACCCCAGTGATGCTGTGCTTGGGGTGTGCCAGTGGTGTGGGTTCTGCAGTGAGTTCCTGTGCCCATGTGTGGCATGGCTGGCGTGGCCCCAGCCTGCCTCCCTGGATGTGCAGTTCCATTGCTCTGGGAGGCTGTGCTTAGCTATGGCAGCTCTGCAATGCTCAGCTGAGCTTCCATGGTTGCGCCATAGCGTAGCATTTTGACTCAGCTTCTCCTTCCTGGTTGTGCGATGGCACAGTATGTGCGATATTGAGATGTTGGTTGCTTGCGCAATTTGCTCTGCTCCATGTTTGAATATCGCACCTGTTGCACATTTGAGCAACTGGTTTGCACTTGCTCCTACTGTTGCGCCAGTTTTCAGCACAGTTTGAATATCCAGGCCCACATATATAACTCTAAAAAAGGACCCCAAATATCATTAAATGTATCATTTTTGTTAAGCACAGAGTAACTTGGAGGCAGTATAGCGCAGTGGTCTAAGGCTCTGAGCTGCAAATTTGGTGACATCCAGCAGACCAGACCTGGGTTTAAATCCCACAGCTTCCACTTGCATACGGTGTGACCCTGAGCAAGTCACTTAACCTTCTTGTGCTCCCAGGTCGCTCCTGTAAAAAAGCTTTCAGCTTAGTGTGCTATACCTGGTTAAACAACTAAATAAAAAAAACTTATTCTTTCATTATTTACCCAACAAGCAAGAGGTTCAAGCCATTGTTTAAGTGAAACCCATACTTTCTGAGCTCTACTCCACGTGGTCCTCATCTGCTGACAGTTTCTATATTTCTATGATTCTCAAGCTGATCAGTAAAACATTGAATTCACTGAACTGATAAACATCAATTTATCACACTCATCACGTTTTCCTTGTTTGGTGTGAAAGTGAGGTGCAACTGAGTATCTTCTGCATATCAGCGGACACCCAGATTATCACATCTTGCAATCTCTCTGAAGGGCAACATGTACACTGTGAACAATATAGGGGATAAACCTGAGCCTTGCACAATGCTAAAGGATGCAGAAGCCCATGGAATAAATTACCCAAATGATACATGCTGCTCCCTACTGACCAGGAAGGGTGAAGACCAGCACAACACTGTACTTAAGAGCTCCCATAGATCCTTGGGCATAGATCCTTGGGAAAGATTTGGAGCACCACGTCCACCAACATAAGGAGTCTTGAAAATACAATTACGGACCTGGAAACCATCATGGTGGAGGCCAGCCTGGATCTGGTGGCCATAACTGAGTCATGGTGCACTGCAAATTATGACTGGGACATGGTCATATCAGGCTACTGTCAATTCAGAAGGGATAGTGAGGGGAGGAGAGGTTGTTCTGTATGTGAGGGAGGGTATCATGGCTATGGAAGTGCATGGGAATGAAAAGGTAAAGGAAAGGCTGGAGGTGCTGTGGGTCACCCTATAGATAGGAGCCAAGGCAACTGTTCTTACTGGGGTAATATACAGACTTCTAGCACAAGGAGAGGAGTTGGATAAAGCACTAGGGGAACCATCAGCAGGATGGCAAAAGGGGAGGCACTGCTAGTTGGGGACTTTAGTCTGCCAGATGTGGATTGAAGCCTTCCAACAGCAGCTTTGACTAGAAGTAGGGCCATCCTTGACTCCTTGCTTTAGGCATCTTTTAGGCAGCTAGTCAGTGAACCCACCAGGGATGAGGCAGTATTGGTCCTGGTGCTTTCTAACAGAGACAGGATTACAGACATCACAGTAGGCTGTTCTTTGGGGACCAATGGTCACCATACAGTGTGGTTCAGCATAAGATGAGTGCAGAGACAAACCACACAAACATGACAGTATAGACGGGAAAACACTGGCAGAGTGGGTGGGCCAAGCAGTCCTTATCTGCTGACAAACTGTATGTTCCTATGGTCCTGAACTTCTGGAGGGTATGTTTTAAAGAAAGGGGAGACTGCCTCAGAAGCAGCATAGCAGGGGAGGATTGCTGGGGAGGAGTAGAGGAACAGTGGAGAAAACTAAGGGAAGGCATAGTGAAGGCAACCAACTTATGCATGAAGAAAGCAAGCAAAAGCAGAAGGAAAAGAACGACCATTTTTGTACTCTAGTTAAGTGGCCACGAAGGTGAAGGAAAAAAGGGTGGCAGTGAGGAGGCACAAAGAAACACAAAGGGATGACAATAAGGAGGTGTACTGGGTACATAAAACAGGGAAGCAGTTAAGGCAGTGAGGAGGGCAAAGGTACAAATGGAGGAAAGGATAGTGAAAGGAGACAAAGACTTTCTTCAGGTATATAAATGAGAAGAGGAGGGCAAGGGGAGGAATAATAAGAATAAGGACGATGGCAGAGGGAGACTGCACAGAGGAGGATCAGGAAGAAGTAGATATCCTGAACAATTATTTCTTAGTCTTCACAGTGGAGGGAGAAGGGACAGATCACCGAGGACCATGGTTGCATGTACACCATCCTTGAAAACGGTCACTATACCCAAGTTTTCCAATACTTCAAGGAGCCTGTCTGAAGTCAGGCTCTGGCAGCATTAGATCATCTCTACGGGGGAGGGGGGGTTAAGACATTAGAGGGTCCCTGAACTGAAATTTCAGCAGTTTTCTATAGTTCAGTCAATAGTCTGTGTGCCACAGCTGGTCAGCTGCCTGAAGACTCAAGGACATTTACCTGCAACCTGACATCTGATTGAGTCCAGGACTATCGGGGCTAACAGGTTGCCATTCAGTTTTTGCCCAGACAGTGCCGCGGAGCCTTCAACCATTCAAAAGGCAAGGATTTCGAGGGGGGGTGGGCCCTTACTTAGGTTTAAGCAGCATTTGCTCCTTCTATGCAGCAAACCATAGTGCAAAAGCCGTAACATAAGGATGTCACATTTGGGGTAGGGGGTGGCAATTGGCAGGAAATGCTGAGCCCTAGGTTTGGCACTCTTACACTGCACAGTACCATTAAACATTCATGACATGGGTAATGTGTAAGCCTAGATGTGAGTGAATGTAAACTGCTAGAGTGTTAAGTATAGGTAACTGTTACTATGTATTCAGGAGCTGAGACGGTACAGTGAGCAAAGGCAACATTGTGCAAACTCTGAAAGCAGAATCAATTATTGTTCTTGATGCTCTGCCTAGGTTATAATGACATAACCATTTGACTAAGGGCCTAACTACATGCCTGGGATAGCGTAACATGGTAAACTTGGAAAAAGGGCTAACTACACTGGCTAACTGGGATAGGACAATATTCCATGGTTAAAATAGAACATTTCTGTCTGATGCGTAGGAAAGCCTAAGTACAAAGTAAGTAAATTAGGGATAAGGAAGAAAACAGGAGATAGGAAATACATTAAAAACAAAGTAGAAAGCAACTGGGATATTGTCAGACAGTATCTGGCAATAATGCAGTTCAGAGTGGAGCATGGAGTTGGTGACATGGTGTGGCTGTATGCATGGTGGTGGTGGGAGGGTAAGTGTACATCTCATGGTGCTGTTATGTGTCTAGGGGCAAGATTCACAAAACTCCCTTGGCGTAAATCCAGTTTTGTGTGAGCAAACTGAGTTTTGTGCTGAGTTGATATCCACAAAAGCCCAGTTTGTGCTGAGGCAAAATGTGGAGGGGGCCACAGAGCTAATGAGGGGGAAGGGATGTGAATATTGGTGCTGTCCAATTCACAAAGCATTTGCTCCACACAAGGACCATTGCACGGTCCCCTTGCTCATAGCAAATACTGCCGACTGAGACCATGCCTTATTCCATGCAACCCTAGTGGTTGGTGGAGGTACTGCAGCACCCCTCCTTGCTGATCACCGACCCAGTAACAAAAATATAAGTTTCCCTGGTGCTAGTGGCCTCCCGATCACTGGCCTGATAGAAAAACACTAAGGGTGGGATATTCAGAAATGTGCCAGATGCAGGCACAAGAGCGGTGCAGCACAAATCCGGTGTGCCATGGTGCACCGAATGCAATATTCAAAGGCTGCACTTGATGGTATGTGCCAGCCCAACATGGCTGAATATCTCAAGGATGCGCCATAGTGCAACCAGGGCTGCGCCATGGAGCAAGCCAACATGTGCAATGGTGCAACCAGGGCTACACCAGGGAGCAAGCCAACAAGCACAATAGCAGCAACCAGGGATGTGCAAGGGGCAGAGGTGCATACACCAGGACACAGATGGAACAGCAACAGGCACAGCAAGGAGCAAGCCACTGGGGCGGGATGTCCCGCCACCAGGGTGCAGAGGGTGCCAGGAGTGAGGCATGGCAGGCACACGATGGAACACCGACCAGTGTGCATGGGGAAGTAGCAGGCACCCGACTACGCACACCACAGTGGCGCACGGAGGCAGGGTGGCACCAATGGCCACTGGTAAACAGCCACCTGCAACACCCCCCAGAAAGGCATGAGATATGCCACCCGGACCACAGGTGGCAACACACAGGCAAACAGCATACAATGCACAAGCCACACAACCCAGAGAGCCCACGGCTGCCCTAGGGCACGGCCACCATCCAATGGGTGTACACCACCAGGCACGACCCCCTGGCCACCCCAGTCCTACCACACTGCCGCCATGCACACCACTGCAGCATGGCTACACACGCCAGCCACAAAGCAGACACGGACACAGATGGCTAACCATATAAAAGTGTATTACAGCAGGCATTAAATAACTATATACAAATTCACAGGTAACTTGGGACAGGGAACAAGGAATGGGGAGGCCACATACAAAATGGGAGGCCGGGGAAGGGAGGCAGGGGACAGGGGTCATGGCTATACAAGGGAACAAGGGCGGGCAAGGGAGGGGGGACAGGGAAGGGTAACAGTAACAGGCCAACAGGCCCTACGGCCATCCTCACCCTACTGGTGCCTGACACTGATGTCTGTGCTGCTGCTGCCTGTGCATCATCCGTTGCAGCAGCTGTGCTACCTGGAGCATGGCTGTGGAGACCCACAGGATCTGTTGCAGGAGCCTGGTGTTTACATCAGTGCAATGGACACCTAGGACAAAGGAGGGAACATGGCATGAGTGCATGTCCAGAAGACTGTAGCCCACTCATCGTGCACAGTGGACAGCAATGACATGCGCCCCTGGGATGGCACCCAACCACCCGCAGTGTGTGTGCCCACACATGCCGCCAACCAAGCAATCCACAGCCATGCAGAACACTGCACATCAACACCACCCATGTGCCTCACACCACCACCATGGCAGGCAGGCGACATGGCTAAGTGGCAGGATGGCAGTGGCACAGCTTGGATCAGGGTGCACCCACAGCCCACCTGCAGCAGCCACACACATGTGTGATAGCCACAGCATGGTGCAACAGTCACCACGGGCAGTGCACAGCTGGAAAGGCCATGAGCACAGGGAGCCGTGGCCCACCTCCACCCTCACAGCCCACCCTGAACAACATCATAGCATGAAACAGTGCCTACCTGCATGCTGTGGCGCACCTTGCACTTGTCTAGCTGCACCGCCCATGCAGCCTGCAACCTGTACATGAGACCCTGCGTGGCCTGCCCTGGCTCACCCGCAGTGCCAGCCATTCAGGCCCTCCTCCTTTCCTCAGGGCCTAGGAAGGAAACATGGAGAAAGACACATCAATACTTGGCAACACCACTGCCCCCCCAGCACAGCGTGATCCCCGGCCCAGCGCACAAGCAGCAGTGAGGTGGCACAGCGCACCCATGGTCCCCCGCCCTGGCAAACAGGACACGCAGCTCCAGCCCCCCCAGCAGCATGGTGTGCCACCCTGCTTGCCCTACAGAATACTGGTTGTGCACGGACACGGGCGTAGTGCACTTACCTGGCCATGGCACGGCACCCCCTCTGGACATGTGCCAGTAGTGACTGTAGCCTCTCAGGGTCCCTCCGCTGCAGGTCCCCATAGCAGTGGCGGCATTGCTGGCTGCTGCGCTGTGCACCTGTGGCCTCCTCCAGCCCATCAGTGACCTCTTGCCACACCTCTGTCCATTGCCTAGTCAGGGGCACCTGGCCAAACAAACTGCCTGCAAGGGCCATAAGGTTCACCAGTTCCACCTGCGACCAGTTAGGTGCCCTGGCACTGCTGTGGTGTGGCATGGCTATATCGCACTCATAGAACCAAAATGGCACCTAGTAGTGCATGAGCTACACATGCTGGGGATGCGTACCTCGCATGGAGATGTGCTGCTATCACCAGTCACGCAGCCACAGAGATGCGTGATACAGGCAATGCAGCGCTGGCACATGCTGCAAGCTCCCAGAGGAGCAAAGGGCAACTATGGGGTCAAGGGTCGGCATGCACACCGTGCGTGACTGCACTATTGGGCTCACCATGCATGGGATGAAATAGGGGCATATGGGCACCACGGTTCACAGCCCCAATAGCACCCGGGCACCATGGCACCCATAGCGCAAGAGCACCATCTTCCACATGGCACCACAGCACCATCAGCACTATGGCGCTGGGCGCCATAGGCCATACAGTGCACGAGCACCACATGCCCAATAGCAGCCAAGTGCTGTAATGCATATTGCGCAGTGTGCATAGGTGCGCGGGTGGTGTATGTGCCGGCAGTGCAGGCATGTGTACTGCCGTGCCTACTGTGCACATCACAAAGTTGCACCATGACTTGAGCATGCACAAGTCCATTGCGCAATGTGCAAAATCTCGATATTCAGCCGGCATATGCAGGTTAGCTAAATAGCATATCCACGGCTCATTGGAGGCACTTTGCTTCCCATTACAGTCGGCATCCCCTCATTTGTGTGCAAGTGCTATAAAGGTGCAGCGGGACTGCACAGGATATGGACTGGTATTGCATCCTTCAGAGGTAAGATGCGATGCTGTGGGGCTCTCGGGACAGTGGATTGGGAGATTGGTGTGGGTGGTAGCCGTCAATGACCACATGTCTATTCCCACAGGACACAGCATGATGGAACAAGAGGAGGTTGAGGAGTGTGGGCCTGCACGGAAGCGTAGGCCTAGCTTCATGAGGGCAGAGACAGATGCCCTATTCGAGGCTTACCTGGACCAGGAGCCTCTACTGAGTGGCTTGACAGGCACTCCACAGACCCAGTCAACAGCATGGGAGGGTGTGGCCCGAGCCGTAAATCAGCAGGGCATCCATCAAAGGTCTGTGCAGGAGTGCAAGAAGAAGGTCGGCATAGATCGGAGGTGGATAAAGGAGAAGGTGGCAGCCATCCAGGCCGTACATGCTGCCATGGGCGGTGGACAGCCTGACATGCCACAGCTGATGCCACAGATAGGGGTGAGGTCTGGGACCGATGATGATGAGACCATCATCCCAGATGGTGATGTTGCCGTTGTGGGGCATGCACCCATACCACACACCCACCACGGCAGTGCAGACTGTGCCCTAGAGGCGGTTGTCCGCCCACCGGCCACCGCCCCCAGCATTGCCGTGGGTGCCACCAGTGCATCACCGGTTGATGGTGGTGGCAGTGGTGGTGCAGCCACACCAGCAATGCTCGGTACACAGCGGCTGGAGGACCAGCAGCAGCAGTTGGACTGTGTCGAAGGGGAGTCAGGTGCAGCGCCCGCCAGTGGTGCACTGCTGAATGAGCATCCACAAGAGGGCTCTGCTGTGCAGTGCCCACCTGTGTGGGGGGCTGGGTTGCGGGGTCGAGCAACACATGTGGACTGGCACAATGCCCATGTGCCCCAGGGCACCAAACCCTTGGCCGAGCACACCCGTCTGCTACGGGCCTCCATTGAGCAGCAGGTGCTGGTCATAGCAGGGGTGTGTGCAGTCAGTGCAGAGCTGCGCCAGGCTGCAGTGTGGCATGACAGGGACTTTGAACAGCTCTTGGCCGAGAACACTCGTATGTGGAAGAACATGACCGCAGCCCTGTATCGGCTTACCGCTGCGGTCATGGCCGACCTAGCACCACTGGCCACTGTGGTGCATGGCCGTCTGACGCAGACCCCATGGAGTGCATTCTCCACCCCTCAGTTACAGCATTGAGCGACCCCCACTGTGTCGACGCCGGGATCTGCTGTGGGCATTCTGGGCATGCCTGGAGCGGGCATGTTCGGGAGTCTGCAGACACCTGCGAGGACCCGGTCATGTTCCCGCAGTAACACCCCTTGGGGACTGTCACAGACATCCCCTGTGGCTGTCGCACAGCCTGTGTGTCTGCTGGGTGGTCTCGGCGGGGCCATCCACATGTCCGCGGTGGCCATGCGACTGTGCAGCGGTCCTGAACCGCCCACCTCCCCATCCACTGTCTGCTGCTGCCCTGTGTACACATTGGTATGGTGTGTGCATGTGCATTCCAGGGACGTGGCATCCATGGTTCATGCTGCACACAGGCCTTGTGCACACCCACCCAGGTTCTGGCCACTGTGGCGTGTGCATGATGATGCCAGCAAAGCGCTGACTGCTACTGTGCACTGGTGCTCAGAGTCTGACACACACCTGGTGCCTGCCTCTGGGTGCGGGCATGATGGTTCCTGTGTGCATATGTGTGTGTGTGTGTGTGTGTGTGTGTGTGTGTGTGCAAGGGTGTGCAGTGCTGTGCTGAGTGCTTCCATGGTGTCCAGTCCCATGCCTGTCCATGCTCCCCTCCAGCCGTTACTGTCACAGGGCCCGCCAATGCATGCCTGTATGCTGTGTCGTAGTCCCCGGGATGTGCATGTGGACATGTTCACCTAACTCCGTGCTTCATAGTGCTCCTCTGCGATTGTGTCCCAGTGCTGCTGGGCCATCCTGTTTAGCCAGGGTTCCCTCTGCCCGGGGGGGCTGCCCACCACCGTCTGGCCTGGCGGACGCATCGTCCCCTCTTCGACCTTGACAGCTATCCCACAGTTGGTGGCCATGTTGTGTAGCATACAGCAGGCCAGGAATAGGCCGCAGGCCTTTGAGGGGCTGTACAGTAAGGCACTGCCAGACCTGTCCAGGCAACGGAACCGTGCCTTCAGCAGACTGAACACACGCTCGATGATGTTCTGTGTGCTGGCATGTGCCTCATTTTATAGCTCCTGTGCTGGGGTCATTGGGCGCCGGTATGGGGTGAGCAGCCAGGGCAGGAGTGGGTAGCCACTGTTACCTGTGTGTAGAGATGTGTGGTTAGCATTGTGGACTATGTTGCTCCACCCCCCAGCCTTCCCTGCCTCACCCTCTGGTGCACCTGCCCTAGCATCCCCCACACCCTGCCCTGTTGTACCAGGCTACCCGTTTCCACAGCATACTCACCTACTTAGTGGCCTGTGGGGATGTCCCCACTCTCAAACCTGTGGCACAGTGCTGACTGGTACCAGATGTAGGCATTGTGTGCTCCACTGGGGTGTGTGGCACAGACATTGATTATGCACCCCTGGCATTGCACACCACCTGGCAGTTGAGACTGGAGTAGCCATTCCTGTTGATGTATGCTACCCCCTCTGAGTCAGGTGGTGTGTGGATGCCAACATGGGTGCAGTCAATGGTCCCTAGCACACCAGGCATCCATGCCACCCTGTGGAACTCCTGCATGTTCGCTGTATGCTCTGTCTGTGTGCTGGGGAAATGGATGTATTCTGCAGCATGTGGCAGCAGTGCACTGAGGAATTGTGTGAGGAGCCATGATGCGGCCAACTGGGTTATACCTGTGGTGTTCCCTGTTGGTCTCTGGAAGGTACCTGTGGCAAGCAGGCACATGACAGGCATGACTTTTGTCTCCACCGACGGCATGGCTCCATCTTGTGGGTGCCTGCATCTCCTCACTGCACAGCTCACAGAGCTGCCTCAGAATTAACCGGTTCAGGCGGTATCGGCCCACAATCTCTATATCACTGTACTGTTCGAAGGTGGTGCGGGCACAGTACCACCTGTTTCGGGCATACCACCGACGGGTCCTTCCACGACCGCGCTGCTCTGCCTCCTGCCTCCTCACACCCCTCATTACTGCCTCCATCTGGAAGATGGCACGGGCCATGGCCTGGGTTGTCCTGCCTTCCTGGGCGGCTGTCTCCCCAGGCAACCCCAGCTGTGTGCTGCTGAGTGTGCCCCTGTGCTGGGCACACACCTGTGTTCGGGGTTCCTGGCTGGTGGCTTGTGGGCTATAGCCTCCACCTCCCACCTGTCTGGGCACCTGTGCTGCCCCTCCTGTGCTGGGTTTCACAGGCACATCCTCAGGATGTTGCCTCCGCACTTGTATCACAAGCACACACACACTTGCTCACACACACACGCAGACACACTCACTGTCAGACACCCAGTCCCACACGCTGTGACATTTCCTACCTGCCTCGGTCTCTGTCTTGCACCCCTCCTACTGTCCAGCTTGCCCACTCACTCTCCCTCTCTATAGCTCCCCTCTGGCACAAGCCTCCTTCCCTTGCTTGCTCCCTCTTTTTATGTGCTCAAGTTTGCTCCACGCAAGTCCATTTTGCTCTGTGCTTGCTCCGTTTGCCTGCTGTTGAATATCGCACTATGCCGTTTATTTATGGCTACACCCCCTGCACTTGCACATGCATGCATTACCATTGCGCATTGGCACATGGGGATTTGCGCTGTGCAGTTGCTGATGCTGACTATTGCTCTCCGGAGCATTGTTGCAGTTGCGCTGGCACAACCCTGTTGCGCATTGTGCAACTGCTTTGAATATCCCACCCACAGTCTCCCTGGTGATAGTGTTCCTCCCCCCTGTGATCACTGGCCTTATATGCAGTATGCCCTCCTTGACAGCTCAGTCAGTGGCTGGCCATGGTGGAGAGCACAGGGCTGTGCCAGTCACCAGCTTGAGGTTAGGATGGAGGTAGTGGGGTAGTGAGGCACTACTTGCCAGGGTAGAGGGGTTGGGATCCACTAGACACCAGGGATTGGTATCATGTTAATGTATAGGGCATTGGGATGGGGGGAACTGGACACTGGAAAATGGGGTTCCTTTTTGTCATGGGGGATTGGGGTGGGATGGGGGACACTGAACACCAGAGAATATGACTTCTAGATCGAGCATGCATGCGGGTGGGGTGAGGGACCACTGGACACCAAGGAATGCATCTATACACATTGGGCATGGGTGGGGGCACTGCCACCAAGGATGGATATATTTCCACATCGTCTGGTGATTGTGGGGGGCAGCACTACCCTTAGGGAAATTTACTTTTTTTTCTATCGGTCTGACGATCAGCGATCACAGGGTTGTGGGGACCACTGTCACCAGGAAAACTTATTAATTTTGTATTGAGCCAGTGACTGTGGGGTGTAGACCACTAGCATCAGGGACACAGGGCTGTGTATGGGGTAGAGGATGGGGGGGCACACTACTCTCTGGTGCAGCCTATGTAAATGGGCCCATAGTGGGCATGCGAATGGCCACATAGTACCTTGCATGCCCAATTGGGTCATTTACATGGCTGCTTTTGTGAATTCCAAATAGTGCACTTGTGCTATTCATTGCAGTGCCATATTCCTGCCTGTTTTGTCGGGGGCTGCGCTACTGGGGTTAGAGGTAGTGGTAATGGGGTTATCGCTGACTCAGCCTAGCCTTATGCACAGTCAGATAGCGCGGTGCACTATTCAACTGTGAATAGCAAACTTAGACACCTGGCTAAAAGTAAAGCACAATGCAAATCTTTGCGCTGTGCTTTACGATTTTTTGTGACTCTAGCCCCTGGTGTCGTCGATGCAAACTGCATTGCACCCTTAGTAGACACATAGAAATCAATCTCAAATAAAGGGGTCTCTGGAACTGTTACAAACCAAGTATTTAAATCTTGCCAGCAGAGTAACACTCAAGAGATGGGAGTTGCAAATATTCAAGGTTGCTATCAAACAGTTCCTCGTGGTTGGGGATTGTCTAATTAGGGACCAGAGAATGTGGTGTGCAGGGGTAAACAGGAGGGAAGGGTAGTTATATGTGCAACGGAAGCATAACCTAAGGGGTGCAGTGCTAGCATGGGGAGAAGAACACTATTAACCCTTACTGTGGTTGTGGCTGCCCATCTCACATACGGGAAAACATAACACAAAATGAGGCTAACACCCAAAATGCAATAAATAAAAGATTTATTTAGGGATGGGGGAACAACGGTAAGGCTAAAGGAACACTTTACCAAGGGTAAAACACTTTAAAAGTATTCTTACAACTCTAAGCAATATTTCTATAACTTAGCAATCAATGAATTGCTGTAACTGTTAAGAGAAATTGTAACTTTTACTTTAAGCAAGGGGCCCTTAAACTCTTCACTAACTACTAAAGTCCGAGGGCAATACCAAAGACAGTAAACAGAGAAGGGGAGATACTACTTAAAGGAAAAGTAATGGATTATTTACTTGCTTATTCTAGGGTGCACCACCAATCTCTGAACACCCTGACCATAGTCTAAACCAGCAGAGAGGGTGCTTATCTGTGGTGAGTCCGTGATACTGCAAAGTCCATCTAGAATGAAGTCAATGAGCACACTGTGGGTCTGCTGGAGTCAGACACCTCTGAAACTCCTAAACCTGGATGCCACTGAAGCAGATGTTGGAAACCCCTGGAGCTGCTGGCACTGGACATCACTGGAGCTACTGAAGCTTGGTGCCAATGGAGCTGCAGACAATGGACACCTGCAGAACTACTTCTCCCAGAACACAAAATCTGCTGGCAGGCTCTGGCCCCTAATGCTATGCCCCAAGAAACCTCTGATGCCCACACACCCTTGGATGTCTGACATGACCACTGGGCTTTTGTTGTGGCCACTGCATTAAGCTCCCAATGACACACAGTTTCTTCTCAGGCACCCCTGACCATCCCCTAGCTCTGACCCTCGAGCACATTTAGGCTAAATCCTGTCTGACCACTGTGGGTCTAACCACCAGTGGCCCAGACTGGTTAAAAAAATGAAGGTGCCTGGGGCCACAGGCTCTCACCTGCCAATACTCACGTGTCTTCATGACTTCTCCTAGGGCTACAGGCTCTCACCTGCCAATACTCACATGTCTTCAAGACTTCTCACCAGTACCTGCCCTCATGTCCTCCTCTGCCCTTCGTCTTCTCGACTGCCCCTTTCCACACTGCCTCTTCTGTCGTCTATACTACCGGATCTTTGTTACTCTGAAATGACCCCAGCAGCAAGAAGGGGCAGGTAACTGTCAGCTGGGCTCCTTTTTTTTAGTGGACAGATGCCACTTAGTTTCTTTCCCTCTGTCTTTGGTTTGTGGGGGCTGCCTGGCATTGTTTGTGACCACCCCCCGTGTCTGTCTCTGTCTGGGTTTTTTTGTCTCTGTTTTTCTTAATGTGCTTCTCTTTCTTTTTTAAAGGGGTCCTCTGTCTCTTTGTGCAAAAAGTTGGGGCATTGGCTGATTAGCACTGATTATATCCCCCGCTACTCTTTCACTCTCTTTGTCTTTTTTTTTGAGAAAATACTCTCTCTCTCTCTAGCTTTCTTTCTCTGTCCCTTTGTCAGTCTCTCTCTGTCTCTCTTCTTTCTCTCTTTATCTATTTTTCCTTTTTGTCTTTCTTTCTTCTGCTCTCTCTCTTTCCCTGTTATTGTTGGTGATAGTGGTGGTGACTACGCCAAAGTGCTTGCTGTCCGCTCCTCTCACCACCGCTGTCCAGCTCAGTTGCCTTGAATCCTTTTTCTTTTAAACAAAACTAACCCCACAGTGTTCTTACAGTATGAGCCGTGGCTCCATCCTGAGCTGGCTTGCGTTTCACTCTTTCAAGCTAACAACCACCATTGCCTAGGAGACCAGGCACATCTCCTAGGCTGGGCAGGGTCAAGCCGACATTGGAGTGCTGCTGTGCATGTTGTAGCAAAGGGGAAGGGAAACACGATCCTCCCATGCAAGGCACGCTTGAGAGGCAAGAACTTATTTATTTATAGAAAGAAATGGGCATAAAGGATGGCCCAAATGGGGCAAAACACCTGCTGCTCCCCTCCCTCACAGGGATAGTTGGGGAAGGTAGTGAAACAAGCCCAGGGTGGGCTAGGTGCACCAAATGCAGGCAGCTGAACCCCAACACATGGGTAAGTGAATGTTATTTTTTTCTTTCATATTTGGGAGAGGTAGCCCATTTTACAAATGTTTGCCTGGGACTATAGCTAGTAGAGAGAGTCTAAGGAGAGAGGGGATAGTTAAGAGAATGAGGGGATGCCAGAGGTGCTGAGTCATTTGGGGACAAATGACCTTTCAAACCAAGAGCTTGAAGACATAAAAGATAACTATCATTGCCTGGGTAGTATGCCGAGAGAGGTAGCAGCAGCACTGGCCTTCTCTGAGGTACTGCCTGTATGGGATAGGCAGGATGGGAAAAATGATTAGACTATGGAGTTCAGCATGTGGTTTCAAGGATTGTGCAAGGAGGAGTAGTTTAGGATTATAGGTGGCTGAGGTTACTTTTGGCACAGGAGACTGTTCAGGAGAGATGGTATTTATCTCAGAATGATGGGTGGAGAAGCCAATGCTCTTGATCAGAAATGCTATGTGTACAGTCATTGAAACTGGGAAGGGGAGCTATTGCTAGGGACACTTTATGTGGACTTATATGGAAATGAACCTAACGAGTGCTACCACGACAAGGGGCAAGAAATGCATAAAATTTTACACTGGGTTAGGAAGGAAGGTGATGTGACCACAGGAAATGGACGGGACAAGAGGAGGAGGGGCATAGGTAGGGCCAAAGAATGATACATGGGGAGTGGTTGAGGACAGAACCCAAAAAAGGTATGAAAGGCTTAAGAAGTCAGAAACTCTAAGAGAAAGAAGTGGAGAGGAATTAATCTGAGTGCCATAAGTTTGGGATACAAAATGAGTGAACTTCAGGCATTAGTAGCAGAGACAGCGGCCCAGAAATTCAAAAGGGTTGCACATGGTGCAACAGTGTTGCACCATGCGCAACCCACTGATGTGCCCCGGCACGATATTCAAAAGGGAAAAGTGCCCGGCACAAATTCCAATGCGCCAGAGTGCATCAGTAATGTATGCAGGTGCAGGTGGGGGAGGGCATGCACATGCATACCCTGCACAGCCCGATATTCAGCCCAGGATGTGCAGAGCCATGCATGCGCAACCCCTACCTGCGCCAGCACAAAGTTGATCAAAAAAAGGAACAATGGATGGCCACCCACAGGTGAGCTGCTGCATTGCAGGGCGCGACATGGCAGCTGCCACCGGTGGGTGGCCACCCGAACTCCGGCTGCACCTGGCGGCACCCCCCATGCCTGATCACAGGCATTTGTAATAAAAAAGATTTCCGTCCTATATCCCTGGTGGTCCAGTGGACTGCTGTCTGCCCGATCGCGAGCATTTGTAAAAAAAATCAATACATATGCCCAATATCCCTGGTGGTCCAGTGGACCGCTGTCTGCCCGATCACGGGCATTTGTAAAAAAAATCAATACATATGTCCAATATCCCTTTTGGTCTAGTGGTACCCTCCTCCCCACCGCCCACTGAGCCCCCACCACCCAAAACACGGTCAGCCGGTAGTTGGCAGCACCCACCACCTGCCGCCCGCCCGACTGGCACATTAACAAGGCTGTCGTCCATTGGTCCACACGCCCAGGCCAATGGGCGTGCAGGCTACCCATTATCAATCCCGGGATCCGTGAATGGTCCCATTCGCGTATCTGCAATGTATCAATGCGGTATGGGTCTGCGCCCATTGGCTGCGCTGGACCAATGACCGCCAACCCTACTGCGATGGTACAGTCGGCGGGCGGTGGGGCTACAGGTGGGTGGGGTGCTGTTACCGCCCGGCTGACCAGGTGGGAGTGGGCGGTGGGGCTCAGTGGGCGGGGGAGGGTACCACTAGACCACCAAGGACATATGTATTGATTTTTTACAAATGCTCGCGACGGGCAGACAGCGTCCACTGGACCACCAGAGATATTGGACATATGTATTTTTTTTATTATACATGCCCGCGATCAGGCAGACAGCGGTCCACTGGACCACAAGGGATATTGGACAGATGTCTTTTTTTTATTACACATGCCCGCGATCAGGCAGACAGTGGTCCACTGGACCACCAGGGATATTGGACAGGATACTTATTTTATCACAAATGCCCATGATCGGGCAGACAGTGGTCCACTGGACCACCAGGGATATTGGACATTAATCTTTTCTATATTAGAAATGCCCGCGATCGGGCGGGCAGCGGTCCACAGGACCACCAGGGATATTGGGGATATTATTTATTAACTTAGCCCATGATCGGGCTGTGGAGCACATTGCCAGCTGCAGGGGGCGTTGGTCCCCGACGGCTGCTGCCTGGCAGGGTGCCAGGAGCAAGTCGTTGGGGATCGGCGCACCTGCATGCAAATGAGACCATAATGACATGCAAATGGCCCCATTTGTGCCTTGCATACATTATGGCCCCATTTGCATGTCAAGTTTTGAATATCGTGGTTGCTGTGCATAGCACAATGGAACTTGCGCTAGCGCATCCCGATGCTCCACTCTGGCCACTTGCGCTGGCGCAGTGCCCCTGCACCATGCACACTGCGGGTGGCCAGGGTGCGATATTCAACGATGCTGTGTCATGGCACAGCTCCGTTGAATATTGCCCAGTCTACACCCCTGCTCAGCCAAGTTGCACTGCACGCAAGCTTGTGCCACAGCCTGCGCAGTTTGAATATCTGGGCCAGCGTTTTCATGGACAGGGCAGCTCTGACTGCCACAAGTGGAAGTCCGGCTTCTTTCTTAACTTATAATTTATTGTTTTACACAAACAGTAATAAATATGGTTGATAATTGTGTAAGACTAACAGAAAATGAATATAGTGGACTTTAGCCCACAGCCCTCACTTGCACATACTGAGTGACCCTGAGCGAGTCACTTAACTTCCCTGTGCAACCAGGTCGCACCTGTAAACAGTCTTTCAGCTTAGTGTGCTATTTCTGGTTAAACAATTGAAAAAAAAAGCCTGGTTTAATACATTTGGGAGGTATTACCAATATTACTAAGACATAGGCTTACAAGATGAGCTATAGTGCAAGCGTTAGGGAACCAATTCAGCACAATATTGTGCCCTCATACATCCCCAACCATACTAAGTTGATGTGGTCCCACCCCGAACACAGATCAATTAAAATGGTCAGTAGCTCAAATCTCAAACCCTGTGTTGCAAATTTCTACACAGCAAATATCTCCCCCTGCTAATGTAAGTATCCATACTTCTTAGCAATTAACTTTTACTTTGTAGTAAAACAGACTTAATATTTTAACCATGCCTGTCTTTGACTAATGCAGTTTAACTTCTTTACCTGTTTAACTTGGAACTCAGATTAAATGGCAAGCAACCTGGAAATAAGAATTAAAAATGTGCCGGATCCCTTTATTTGTATATGGGCCAAGAACCCCTTCACTTCCTAAACAATTGGGCAAAACAGAGCTCATGTAAAGATGTGAAGGAAAAACTTGATCTCCCCTTATCAATACACATTTCAGGATAGACCATGAGGTGGGCACCATTTTAAACAGTACTTAAGTCAGGCCTGGCGGGGAGCAGTAAAATAACATCAAAAGTCCATGATTGAGCAACAGTATTCTGCCACATATTAGAATATAAATGGCTTGCATCTTCTTTGCCAAATCCAAAGTCAGTTATGACTGTCCGCAGCTGCTGCTTTCAACAAGGCTATGCCCTGACAAGCTCAGCAAAATTCAACCATACCTCTCAACTGTCCCTGATTTTCAGGGATGTCCCTGATTTTGCCTCAGAAATTTCTTTTGTCCCTCCTAAATTTAGCATTTTTGTCACTGAAGAGTAGGGATTTGGATCACAAAATAATGCCAGCCATTGGTGTTACAGCCTAGTTCTCATTAAGAAAATGCTATTCACACTAAGAAGCATGTTGCACACAGCTTCTGGAACTAATATTACTATTTTTTTAGATGTGTCCCTGATTTTGGTCATTTGTCCCTGATCATTTTAAGCCTTGTCCCTGATTTGTGATGAGGGAGGTTGAGAGGTATGAGTTCAACAACATTTCATACTGTAGTTTAAAACATTAGTTCCACCTGACCTTTAGTCTTCATACTTATCAGAAATGGTTCCTGGGTCTTGTTGAAATTCTGTTTCCTGTTTCTTGACCCACTTATCTGCCTCTTGTGGATTGATACAGTATATTCATAGGTGTTACCCTCCATACTGAATCCTCAGCCTCTCATGCGTCACAAAATGAGAGGTTGAGATGCCACGTCCTGCCACTCTGTTGGAGGATTGGTTGTGGGGGGGGCTGTGTGGCTGCCATGATTGGCCAATGGCTGACAACAAAGACCAGAAGTGCCACACAGACACACATGGGTCAAAAGCATAACACAGGAACTACTGTCTGAAGCAAGCCTGCACGAGCCAGCTCTAGCACATCACTGAATTTAATTATAAACCTTCTGGAATGTTCAGCACGGAGACGAAACATTGTGCTTACAGGTCCTTATCTTACTATGGAGGACCTCAAGTGTAAACAGGACCCTGCTTCCATGGAGACACACTCTCACTGCCTTTGTTCTCAGGTGTAAACAGAATTCTGCTGTCATGGAAAAAAACACCTTTAATGTGAATGGCGTCATGTTTCCCTAGGTCACGGCCTCTGGGAATGCTCCTTTTACATAATGTCTGGAGGGCGATGCATGACACATGCTCCAAAACTATTGTGTGCCATATTCCCTTTCATTATAAGTTATTCATTCTGATAGACTCCGCCTTATTATCCCATGTGAACAGATCTCAACAGCTGTGGGTATGAGCTGCGGCCCTTGGAGTCAAAATATTAATTTTAACAAGATGGAAATCTCAAAATGAACCCTCCATGAACAGCTGGCTGAGATTACATGAGTACCATTCATCCCAATAAATGCATCAGCCACATGAGAATAAATACATATGACCTTTTTTAATCCATGTGGACACCATGGCCCGGATATTCAAAGGGATGTGCCTGGTGCAACTCTGTTGTGCCAGGTATAACCCTGCAATGCACCCCAGTGCGATATTCAAAAGGGGCATCAGCGCAGTGCAAATCTCGATGTGCCGAGGTGCACTGCAGTTGTATGCGGCGCATCTGCAGGGGACGTGCCCATGCATATTCGGTACATCCCAATATTCAGCACGGGATGTGCAGCGCATATGCTAGCACAACCCCCAACTGCGCCGCAAACCTAGGTGCAAAATTGTGCCAGGAAAAACCAGGAACAACTGTGGGCCACCCATAGGTGGGCTGCTGTATTGTAGGGTGCAACACAGCAGCCGCTAGCCATGGGTGGCCATCTGCCCACCCAGAACACCATCCACAAGCACCCATATTGTCCCTTGCAGTTTAGTGGTACCCCCCTCCCTCCCGCAGTTGCGATTGCCGGTAAAATGTATTAACTACTTTCCTTGGTAGTCTAGTGGTCCCCACCCATCCCTAGCCCCGATCACCAGTACAATGACTGTAATACATTCCTTGGTGGTCTAGTGGTCCCTCCCTAGCCCTGATCGCCGGTAAAATGACATGAGAACATTCCCTGGTGGTCCAGTGGTGCCTCCCACCCATCCAGGACCCCTTGTCCACCCCGCTCCCCCCCCGTCATCGTGTCTGCAGTGCCACCCCCATGCACCATGCAGCACATATCAGTGCCCCCCACCACAACACCATGAAATGTGTCCAGTCTGTTGCCCTGCACCAGCACAGGACCCATTAGTGACTGTCTATTACAGTATGTTCTGCACACCCATTGTGGACCAATGGGCTTACAGCCCATACTGTAAGTTGTTATTTGGCAGGCGGACAGGTGGGTTGCAGCTGCCGCCGATGATGGGGAGAAGCAGGGGGCAAGAGGTCCTGGGTGGAGGGGTGGAGGCCACTGACCACCAGAGAATGTTCTCATGTCATTTACCATGATGGGGGCTAGGGCAGGTTGACTGATTGGACTACCAGAGAATGTAGTAATTACATTCTACTGGTGATCCTGGCTACGAGAGGGAGGTGAATATCACTAGACTGCCAGGGAGTATAGTTATGACACTTTACCGGCAATCGCGGCTACGGGAGGGAGGGAGGGGGGTGCCACTAGACCATCAGGGATTGTGTTTTACAATGAATACCCATGATCAAGGCTATGGAGTGGGGTATGCCCTGGGACCACCTCAGTCCACACGTCATTCCGTGCAGGGTGCCAGGCACATTTCGCCGGGCTGCCTTGTGCAAGGCATGCAAATGGGGCCATAATGACATGCAAATGGCCCCAGTTGCAGCTTGCATATTTTATGGCTTCATTTGCATGCTCTCTTCTGAATATCACGGGTGCTGTATCCAGCAGAACTGCATTTGCTCTGGTGCATCCCCGTGCTCCCTATCTGTGGCTTGCGCTGGCGCAGTGCCACTGCGCAGTGCATAGTCTGTGCCATATTCAATGGTGCTGTGCCATGGTGCTTCATCGTTAAATCTCACCTGGTCCTGGCCCTGGCGCATCCTCGCTGTGCTGCGCCCACGCTTGTGCCATTGCCAGGCGCAATCTGAATATCTGGGCCCATGTTTAGATTCTCTTCAGCACTGACAAAATTCTGTCTCATTTCTCTGTATTTTTTGCTGTATGCCTCTATGACACATTACAAGTAACTGCACATGATCAATATGGTGTAATAAAAAAGAACTAGGGCTACTGCCCTTCATGCTGGTGTCCTGGGTGGCTACTACTTGTGATGCCAGTGACATGGGAGGCTACCGCTCGTGATGCTGGTGACCTGGGTGGTTACCACTTGTGATGCTGGTGACCTGGGTGGCTACTGCTTATGATGGCATTGACCTGGGTGGCTACTACTTGTGATGCCAGTGAGCTGAGTGGCTACCACTCATGATGCTGGTGACCTGGTGAGGCTACCGCTTGTGATGCTGGTGACCTGGGTGGCTACCGCTTATGATGCCAGTGACTTGGGTGGTTACCACTTGTGATGCCAGTGAGCTGAGTGGCTAGCACTCATGATGCCGGTGACCTGGTGAGGCTACCGCTCATGATGCCGGTGACCTGGGTGGCTACCACTTGTGACGCTGGTGACCTGGGTGGCTACTGCTCATGATGCCAGTGACTTGGGTGGCTACCACTTGTGATGCCAGTGAGTTGAGTGGCTATCACTCACGATGCCGGTGACCTGGTGAGGCTACCGCTCATGATGCCGGTGACCTGGGTGGCTACCACTTGTGATGCTGATGAACTGGATGGCTACTGCTCATGATGCCAGTGACCTGGGTGGCTACCACTTGTGACGCCAGTGAGCTGAGTGGCTACCACTCATGATGCCGGTGACCTGGTGAGGCTACCGCTCATGATGCAGGTGACCTGGTGAGGCTACTGCTCATGATGCCAGTGACCTGGGTGGCTACCACTTGTGATACCAGTGAGCTGAGTGGCTACCACTCATGATGCCGGTGACCTGGTGAGGTTACCGCTGATGATGCCGGTGACCTGGGTGGCTACCACTTGTGACACTGGTGACCTGTGTGGCTACCACTCATGACACCGATGACCTGGGTGACTACCACTCATGACACTGGTGACCTGGGTTTAGGAACATGCCGGGGTCATCAGGGGTTAGCCTTGTAACTAAGTTTGATGAACTAATGGCCACGATAAGTTATAAAAGTCCTGATTTAGTAGCTATTACAGAAATTTGGTGGGGCCATGTGACATAAATGACCACTGGGAAAAGCAAGTTATAGGTTATTCCTTTACAAATAAAGACAGGTTAGATAGAAGGGGAGGTGAAGTTGCTACTTATATTAAAAACACTATCCACCGGCCCGGTGGTGCTGAGGGTTGAGGTGCTGGATGCCACACCTTGCTCCATGCTGACAACCTGGGTTCAGGAGCAGACTGAGGCCACCAGGGGTTGGCTGGGAGAGAAGGATTGAGCGCCCAATGGCCTGCTCTCCTTCTCTGGGAGGGATGGGGAGTTAGCCTCACCGCTTACCGCCACCACCTGGGGATCACGGGTGGTGCTGGCATGGTCGGGGACAACACAGAGGGGTTGACACTGGCAGAGGACAGGAGCGGATGTATGTCTCAATGTGCGTTGGGCTCATTGGTCCTCATTGCACACCGACGCTAAGGGGAAAATTAATGGAGGAAAAATCCCCCAGACAGTTCTGGTGATGATCCTCCGCTCTGCTTCCATGATACAGAGGGGCAGACTCCGCTGTGTACGCATGCTTCCCTGAGGTCCAAGGAAAGGTAAGAGGGCCTTCCTTGCCCTGCCCGGATGGTTAACCGGGGGTTGAAAAGTCACTTGAGGCAGGCATGCACTCTAGGGGCAGACTCCTCGGTGGATTGGAGAGTGACAGACTTGGGGAGATCTGAGAGAGAGAGAGAGAGAGAGAGGAGGGTCTGGGGGCAGTAGGAGGATAAACAATAATTGGAAAGAAAAAAAAAAACACCATCCAATTCTCAGAACTTTTCCAAATTAATGACACCAAAACTGAAACAATTTGGGTTGCATTAAATCACTTTTTTTTTTTTAAGTTTTTGTTGACTGGGAAGGAGGCTAGACAATATTTTGACTATTTTCAGCGGGGGAATACAGATGGATGACAACTGAAATTGAACCACATTTTAAGCTGTTGGTGGTATTTTTAGTAAGCCAACCCCCCATATAGAGGGCAACTGCTATCTACGACCAGGCACAAGCAAAAAGGATTTTAAGGACTACATGGATGAGGTCTCATTTTGCTGTGATGGGGTGACACAGTTGTTCTTAGCGATTTTTAATATACCTGGAAAGGACAGACTATCCAAGTTCCTAATCTCCTCTGTTTTCCCCTCCCAATTCCTGTCCGGCTTCCAGAAACAGCTTCGTCCCTCTTACGAGTCACTGACCATGTATACTTAGCCATGGACGAGGACCACTTGACTGCTGCATTTTTCGTAGACCTGTCCAAGGCTTTTGACTCTGTCTCCCACCCGCCCCCCTTCCTCACTAAGCTTTGGGCAGCTGGCCTAGCTACTGGCATCATAAGACATACCTCAGAAACAGACTGCAATCTGTTAGGGTGGGAAACTCCCCCTTCCCCATCCCATACTAACAAGTGTACTGCAAGAATAAATCCTTGGCCCAATCCTGTTCTCAGTGTTCATTAACAACCTTGTCTCTGTATGCTCCAGCTCCTGCATACACATGTATGTGGTTGACGCCATCCTATTTGCCTCCGGGCCCACTTTCTCGGATGTCCACATCCTCTCCAGTGGGACCTAAATAAGATACAATCCTGATTCCTCATAAACCAATTGAAAGTCAACACCTCCAAGACCATTTCCATGATTTTTGGTTCGTCCCCAAAACCGGCCAGAACACCCTCCCCCCCAGCCTTCACCTCCTTGGACAGTACTCCACTCGACTATGTCCCTGTATACAAATATCTAGGGGTTTGGCTTGATCCCCACCTGAATTTCTCAACCCATATAGAAGCCATCAGCTCCAAGCTCTGCCCCAAACTCAATATACTTTATTACAGCAAAGACTGTCTCCCACTCTCCATCTGACGCAAAATAGTGACTAAGATGATAACTCCAATCTTTGACTATGCTGATGTTGTTTACAGCACAGCCCCTGCCTCCTTGCTATCTAAATTAGATACCCTGCTAAATTCTTTCTTCCACTTCACTTCAAACCCCCTCCCCAGAACTCATCACTGCATTCTCTACTTCTCCCTTGGCATCCCACCCCTATCCCCCAGACACTCTATCCTGTTCGCTGACTCTCATAGCCACATTTTGGTTTGGTCTGCTTCCTCCCTCCCTCTCAGATATGCTGTGCCCTGCTGCCACCAACTCCTATGACCTATGCACCAGGGACACCTGCTCCTTTCTCTCTACCCTGCCCCCTGTCATCAGCTGGCAAAACCGCTTTCTCCTACAGATTCCCCTCCTTATGGAACTGTCTAACTCCCCAACTCCAAAACTCTCTCTCTCCTACCTCTCTCTCAAGCAGCACTTACGCACCCCCCCTTTGCTACTGTCTCTATACTCCCCCCTCCTCATCCGACTCTGCTGCAAAACACTACCCAGGGTCAAGACTTGCAGGCCTGCGCATTACTGACCATATACTATGATACTATCAAATGTATAAACTTGTATTGCCTATACCATGAACTTTATCTTGTAATGCCTGGAAACCATCCATGACTCTGATGCTACTCAGTACTTGTATTTTACTCGTGTGTTGAAACTCTGCGTCTGTATTTGTTACCCCTGTCCCTGGGTCGCACCTGGAAACAAGCCCTGGGTCAGTGTGGCTTTCCCGGTAACTAAAGTTTAAATAAATAAAAATAAACTGGGATAACATAACTGCATCAAGCTTATATGGCCTGCTTTTATTAGACACCACAAGGGTCTGTACTCTGTTCCACCATGTAAAAGAACCAACAAGGGGTGCTAATACACTAACATACTTAGATGCCAGCAGGGTAGGCCTAATGGTCTATCAAGTCTGCTCGAGAATCAGTACGTGGTAGGGGCACTGCTGCTGCCACCTCCCTTCCCCCGTAAATCCCCCCAGTCTCATCCCCCATCGGGAGTGACCTCCAGGTCTGGCATTACTCAGTTTATAGTAATATATTAGATCTGATTTTCATGAATTTTTTTTTTTACGCCTCAACTACCTTCTGCTTCCACTCCTTCAGACCTCTGATCAATCCTCCGAGAGCATCCCCCTCATGAAGTCTGCCCCTAGAGTGTCAGGCTATCTCCATTTTTTTCCCCTTTCTGACTCCTCTACCTAGGAGTGCCTGCACACAGCGGGCTCTGCCCGTGAGCGGGTGAACAGAGGTGCGGATCGGTCCTCATCTAGGACTGAGAGGGGAATTTTCCATTTTCTCCCATCTCTTCCTTTAAACCCTCCTTCCCCTGAGGACGTCGGCATGCAGGACTGATGTCCAGACAGATGGCGTGCTGGCGCGTCGCCGTCAAGTACCCCACAAGCATCTCCCCACTAACTCATAAAAACCGCCTGGCGCACCATGCCCATGCTTCCACAGACACAGGGCGGGTTCCCAAGAGCACCCCAGGATCCACCCAGGAGGAGGAGAGCACCCATTGGGATGCTCCATCCCCTCCTCCCCTCCTCTTCTGACCCCCAGTGGCGAGTCCATTTCCTAAACCCGAGTCGCTGGCATGGTGCGAGGCATGACGTCCAGCGCCTCAACCCTCAGTATCACCAGGCCGGCCTTCATGAATTTTAATAGCAATTATAAATAATAAATAATAGACCCCTTGACATCCAGAGATCATGCAAGAATACTGTTTAATGTATATGGAGAGTTTAATAAATATTGTTTAATGTATATGGAGAGTTTAATAAATATTGTTTAATGTGTATGGAGAGTTTTATAGGGTCAAAGGAAAAATGGTGTTTTATGATTACGACAAAGATGACTATGCTAAAATTAAAGAAAATCTGGAGTACTGGAGCTGGGAAAAAGAAATGGGAAATCATAACACAAATGAAATCTGACAAATCTTAAAAAATAAGATTTCATTATTGTAAGATCAATTTGTCCCCAAAAAAAGAATGGTATATAACAGCAAGGGTAAACTGCCACCTTGGTTCTCAGGAAGGATTGAGATACTTTTTTTTAAAAAAAGGGACTGTATAAAATAATGAAGAAAGCCCCCAACAATCATGACATCGCCAGTTACAGGAATATATATATATATATATATATATATATATATATATATATATAACAGCATATATATATATATATACACACACACACACACACACACACACACACATATAAAACATATAGGGCCCTATATTCAAAGCTGAGCCTCCAGGCAAAATTAGCACTACCCCATGTGCTAAAATAGCCCCAAATAGCCCTCAAAAGGAATAGCCCCAGTGCTAAACCTGCTGAATATAGCGTGCTAATGAAGCCGGGCAAACGGAGTTGGAGGGGCAGTGCAAAACAGCCTGGGAAGCAAGACAGCACTGAATGTAATAAGACAGCTCTGAAATAGCAAGCTGTCAGGCAGTGCAAACACACAGAGAACCACAGTACAGAGTGTATTGAAATGTTCACAAGGGGTACATGCTGAGCTAGTGAGCCCAGTACCTGAACACACCATCGGAAAGCAGTGTAAAACATTGACATTGGCACCGTAGCACCCAAGGTCATTACCATAGGACTACACATGCAGCAGCAGCAGGACCTCAAAGACCCCCGACAACCTGCACAATGATGAAACACCCAGGCAAGAAACACACAGGACACAGGAAGTCAAACAAGGAAACTATATAATATAGGATGACCAAAGAACAAACACAAATGAACAAGAACAGGTGAATGAACAACCAAACAAGAAAATATGTCAGAGCAAAAAATAGGGGTTGGGGGAACAGGGACAATGGCGGAACAAAACTATGTACAATGGGGATGGGGGCACAAGGAGTCAAAAATCTACAAGCACTCTATGTACAATGGGAGGTGAGGCACAGGGAGTCAAAAATCCACACTCTATGTACAATGGGGGTGGAGGAACACAGGAAACAGTAGCAATGATACAAACTATTGGGAGGGGGGAACAGAGAAAACAAGCAAAGCTATGAGCTATATACAAGGGGTGGGAATGGAAGTCCTCAAGGTGGTGGATGCACTCAGTTGTCCGATGGCTCGGGGTCAGCTGGCGGGTTGCACATTTGGGCAGGCAGGCACTCATCCAGGATCCTGGCCACACACCCTGTCTCTGATATCAGCACCACCAGCTGCTCAATTAGTGAGTGCTGTGCCTCACCTGGCAGCACAGCAGTTCATCCCATCCCTCTCCCTCCTAAGGCCAGGTGGCCCACAGGGTCCTTCTCCGAGGACCTGGGGGCAGAGATATGAGCATGTAAGGATAACGTTGTGACAACGCTGAGCAAAAACAACCAGTGATGAAAGTGAACAGGAAAGCACAAGAACTCAGGACCTGTACATGTTAGGCAGGGGGAACAGAGGTCTCTACAGCCACCCAATGATACTGGAACTGATATCTGGTAACCAGCAACATGATGACAGTATCTGGGCCAGTTACCAGTAATCAGGAATCCCATCACAAAATATGATCCGTACAACAATGATAACATCCCAGACATCCGGCAATAACCCTAAATAATCCCATATTGTCGTAACATGTATCTGTCAGATCGAGGGACCTCATCCTGGGTGTCATATGTGCCAGTGCCTGAGTCCCTGTATGTCTGGTCTAACATGTGCACCACCGATAACAACCCCTCAGACGTATGCCCGAGGGTGGGCAGCATGCCCCAACAACCATAGCCTTGGGAACAACAATGGACACATCAGCGATATGTGCCCAGCAGCAGCAGCAGAGAACCCCATGCAAATATGCAAATCCAAGGTATACTTAATGCCTGTCAGCACCCAGAAGGCAGTAGCAAGTGTATGCCCCAATTAAATGCATGTCAAAAGGTCAGACTGCCACAGGACAACAAAACAGCCCCCCCCATGTGTACAACACACACCACAGGAGACACGCCATACCACCGTAGTATCAGATATGTTGGGACATGCTGCCCAATGTCACAATGCACAATGCTGTAGTACACCACACACACACCATGATACACAACATGACCAATCAACAAAGCAGTGCACCCTGCCTGCAGTGCCACCCCCATGCACCATGCTGCACATACCAGTGCCCCCCACCACAATGCCATGAAATGTGTCCAGTCTGTCACTCTGCACCAGTACAGGACCCATGAAACAGTGGCACAGCACAACAGCAACCCCCCCCAACACGGTGTGACACCAGCCACACAGTACTCAGCAAGGACACTGCACAGCACAACATGTCTGCATGCTGACCCGAGGAATGCAAACGTGTGTGGAGAACAGGCAGTGAACTGCTGCTGAGGACCAATTATGAATCACTGGACCACACCAACCATGTCCAGGCCATGTGCGGAGCACTTAGCCACTGCAAGCTGTGAGCAGCTATGCATGCCCAGAAGCACACCCCCTGCCCTGTACTGTACACAGTGCACACATGTGCACAGAACAGGGATGCATCACATGCATGGCAATGGCATATATGCACCCCAGTACAGCCATCATGCATGGCCATCCAGCAGATGGATGCAGTATGCACTATACAGGCTATGATATGGCGTCTGCCCCAACATTCCAGCATGCATGGACCAGCGAGACACAACACCAATGTCTGACTGCTGCAACAGGCTGTACATGTGTCCACCACAGGTGCATGTGCACAACCATACACCACACGACCACACCCACCATAGGAAGGCAACACACAGCTATCCCCATGGATGGCAGTACAGCCACCAACTACAGCACTGGTACTCATTGTGTTCCCCTAGTGAAACCATACAGGACATGCATACAATGACAGGTACCACAGCATGCACTGTAAACATGTCCACCATATCATTGGATGTCCAACAGGGTATGTACACAACGGTACCAGCACAGCACAGAGTACGCATCCTATGGCAGTGCCACGGGGGGGGGCAGCAAGGCATGTGCATGCAGCATCATAATGTGCATGCAGCCGGACAGCGGCGGGACACCATACCACAGGACTACACAATACAGTCTATGATACACACCACTGATACCGCACAACAACCATGTAGTCGCATGTGCATGCCAGTCTGCAGTGCAATGCAGGCCCACACGACAGATTGACAGCAGACACTACCAGCTAAAACATCATTCCCAGGTCCTGTCTGCACATGTGCAGCAACACGAGCCTACCACTGCCCATGTGTGAATGGGGGATACCGGACATAAATGTGATATGGGAGGTTGGACATGTGATGGGTGCCAGACAACAGCACCCAAGCACCCTGCAACACTGCCATGGACATAGCGTATTGCACAGCATATGCCATTGTACAGCGACACCCCCCCCCACAAGTCACAACAGAAAACTCCATGGTGTAACAGCAAAACAGCATGCATATCTGGTAGCAGCATACTCATGTGCCCCCCCCACGCTGCCCATCACTGTCGGTCGCCCCCCACGCTGCCCGTCACTGTCGGCTCCTTCCTGGTCCACCCTGCTGTTGCTCCTGCTGCTGGCGTGGCTCCATCTGCTGCTGCAGTGCTGGTCCCTCCTGTGCTCTGGGCAGTCTGTGGGTACAAGGTAGAACAATACTGTGAGCCACAACATGGACACTGGACTGAACAGACCACATAAAACACAGTCATGATACTGTCCTCCCCCTTACAACAATCACATAGCACCCGTGCATGTCTCATGTGCACTGCAATAGTATGTTGCACATGGCAATGTCTGTCCCACGCCACTAATCCATGTGCATCATGCACAGTGCACTGTGTGCATGTGTAATGACAGGGACACAGTGCAGCCCAACATGCACACCAGACTGGCAGCCATACTGTGCACAGAGCCGTTGTCCCATCCTCCTGCATCACCACTATAGCATGTGCAGTGCCAAACACACATCGGACATGTGCGTATGGTCATGCACACACAGTGCAATGTGACTGTAGCAGCTCCGTCCCTGGCAGGCAGACACCTGGTACTGGCACTGTGCCATCCCTGACCATGTCCCTGAAGCTCTGCAGCCAGTCTATCTCCCGCCTCTGCAGGTCACCATAACAGTGCCAGTACTGTTCTGCGGTACGGGATATGCCCGTACGCTGTTCTAGGTGCCTTGCTGTGGAGGCCCACACCTGTGTCCTAGGCCTGTCCCCCTTCTGGATAGCCCCAAAGAGCTGGCGCTCTCTCTGTCTCTCCACCACCAGCTGAACCATATTGGCCATCTCTGCCTCCTCCCACCTGTGATCCATCTGGACCACAACCCTCTGGTGCGCACCAGCTGGCATGCTGTCACTACAGGGCAGGGTAGCTGCAGATGTACACTCCTCACAGTACAATGTGCTTGCCACACAGCTAGGCCTCAGGAATCCCAAAGACCTGTGTTAGCACCATGCAAAGTGTGGATGTGGCTGTGCAAACACCACCAGCACAGCACTAGCACACCCTCAGCGCAGTGTGCATGTGCGGCCAATGCATGACCCAGGCATGACCCCAGTGGTGCTGTAGCACTGTGCTGGGCATATATGTGTCCGTGCATCGACCATTTAGCACAGTGCTAGCCCTGGTGTAGCCAGCATGCATGCGTGACCCCACCGTGACTCCTGGCGTTATGTTAATGATGCTCAGGCATTGTGCGGACTGCGCAACCATGGTGTAGCGCAGCACCAGACCACTCCACCGTGTTGCTATGCATTTGCACGGTGTTAACTTGTTTTCCCAGTGCTAAATCCTGCAATATTCAAAGTCAGCATTCTAATGAGCCCAATTACACATTCAAGGTGCAAACACACACATTAGCATCTCATTACAGAATGCCCTGCATACATTAACCTGTGGATTGCCTGGTATGCCTATATCAGACCTGTTCTCCACCCCTGCAGCTAACAGGAACCACAGGTGGGGGATATTCTACCAAGCCTGAAGTATGAGCCAGGAACAGGATAATGGTGCTGCTGGTGAGTAACACTCAGGTTGCATGCTGAGTCACAGTTACACCACACAGGTCAAACAAACAAGCTGCAGATGTGTATTATGGAGTACTGTGCTGTTGGACTGCTCATCCATTCACTGTATACACACTGCACTGTATGGCCACATGCTGCAGCACTGCTGGAGTGCCCACACTGTCACTGTGTTGCAGAGTACACAGCCAGGGGCCAAGGCCTGCTGTGTGTGTGGGAGTGGGGCAAGGATAATAGCACTGACAGCACTGATACTGTATGCCATACACACTCACACCACATGTGCAGTGACACATCTTGGCTGGGGGGCAGTATGGTGCTTGTGAATGCATATGGCATACTGGGGCATGACACATGCCACTGGGGGGAAGGCATCACAGCACCATAGGCACTGCAGTATCCAGAACACCATTGTGCACCTGTGCCATGCAGACTGTAGCCGGTCAACTGCAGCACACACCACACTGGGGATCACTCACATGTGGCGGATGGATACCGTGTCATCAGTGATATGTTGTCCTGATGGTCACCAGTGTATGACACATCTGGACTACTGAGCATTGACACAGCACAGGTGGGCAGGTGTGTTTGTGACAGGCTGTACACTGGGAATGGCTGTACAGCACACATGGCATGTGTGGCCCGCATGCGGCCAGTAGCATATGAGTGACACATTCCACATGTACACAGTGGTGTGTGCATTGGTGACATGTCATGCACACATGCCATATGAGTACAGTGTTACCTGTGTATGCACCATGGCCCCATGCATCACTGCATAGTCATCATGTGTGCCTTGCACCATCATATGACGGTGGCTCTGAGCACACATGTATGCATTGCATGTGCACCTTTGCCACACAGTCACAACCATGGCCGGCAGGGGGATGTGTATGTGGCCATGGACAATACATGAGTAACAGTGTGTGCCACCATGAACACACAGCACGGGTAAACTGCCACTGTCATAAGCTTTCCCTTCTGCTGTGTCATGCCCTACAGCATGTCACACACAAATGTTCACAGGCACACTGTTGCTGACAGTAACTCACCACGACCCTCCCTTATGTCCCATGCAGGTGAGAGTGAAGCACGGTCCTGGCTGCATGCACACAGATTCTCCTCGGATGAGCAGAAGGCCCTGGTGGAGGGGTACAAGAAGCGTGAGCAGCAGATGTGGAGGTACAAGAACACAGATGCCACAATCTGCAAGATGTGGATGGAGATAACTGCAGAGGTGAATGCAGTCGGTGGACATGGATGTTCAGTCGATGCTGTCCGGAAGAGGTGGTGTGACATGCAGTGACGTGCTAAGGAGGACGAAGCATGGCAGCACTTGGAGAAGAATCAGACTGGAGGGGGACCAATGCCTGCAGTGCTGCGTGTCAGCAACCCAATAATGGTGCTTGTGGCATCCGCCCTCAGGCCTGTGTCCATGGAGAGAATAGAGGGTGGTGGTTGGGAGATACAACTACAACTCCACCGGGCATGTGAGTACCATACAGGGCAGCTACATTCCATGCATGTCACACACGAGGGCATGTGGGCACACATCCACTGTGGTGTCCTTTCTGAGGACTACATGCGTCCAACATGGGTGCATGTGGTTGTACTGCATGTTGCATGGGTGTGTACAGCTGTTCTACATGTACGGGGGTTTGCCTCATGTGTCCGCTATGTCGTGCCACTGTCTCACAGTTGGCCTGCCAATGTGTGAAGCTGCATGGTCCTGCATACTGCACATGTGTGGGGACACACACATATATGCATATGGCATTTTGCAGACACACTGGGCTCCCTCCATGCTGTGCCTTGCACACACCGCATTAGGATATTGACCCATGGGGGGAGGAGTGGCCACCAACACTGTGTGCCGCATGTCCTAGCTGCAGGTTTCTGTCCACTGGTTGTGATGCTCTGTGTGCATGGGGCACAGGATTGGCCATTCAGTTGTGCATGTGTGACATGATATGGTGTTGCATGATTGGGCAGTGTGGTTTGTTGCCTGTAACTTGTACCTGCCACTCACACATCTCCTATCCACAACAGCACAGGGAGATGACAGCACACCAGTGCAACAGCAGGGTCCTGCCGAGGAGGAGCCAGAGGACGTCAGGCCTTCAACATCCGGGCTTCAGCATGTGAGAGCACAGCCAACTGCCACACTACTGCCTGTGGCCAGTGGACTTGCTGCAGTTGTGGCCTATGGCGATGATGAGGATGATGATGATGATGATGATGGAGTGGACTCAGATGTAACCTTTGTTCCCTCATTGGACTATCTTGTTGAGTTGGATATGAGGCCTGTGCCATCCCATCTAGTGTAAGACGAACAGCACGGTGGTGCCGCTCCCACTGTCAGTGTTCAGGGTGTTACCACTGCTGGGTCCCAGGCTACCCATAGTCAGAATATCATGTTGCCAGTGGAACCACCAGCATCAGCATTTACACATGTCCCACAGAGTACATCAGCCATCCCTGTTCCATGTGGGACTGCACACGCTGTGCAGCTGCCTCCCACCATAGCCCATGAACACCCGCATGAGCACAGCATGCAGGTCCACACGGGTGACCAGTATGCACCCCTGGACATGCAGCAGCAGCCTGTGGGGGCATGCCACAGGATGCAGTGGCCCAAGTGACATAACATCCACCCAGCACTGCTGTGCCACTACAGCAACCACCACCACCACCACCAATACATGTTGCTGAGCAGGGTGATGTTCTGCAACAGGTGCACAATGAACAGGGCCCACGTCCAATCCTCCAGGCTGCACTACAGTCCCAGACAGCAACACAACAGGACCTGCACACGTTCTGGAGGGAAGTGAGGCAGGAGCTGTCCCTCTACCAGGAGGCTGTATTAGTTGGGTGGATGTGGGCAGAGCAGTGGACAGAGGACCGCCTCACTAGGGTTCTGAATACTATAAGGGTCTGCTTCAGTGATCTCACTGCAGCCATGAGGGAGCACATGGCTGTAGTGTGGTCTGCATCCAGCTCAAGGCAGTGGCGCAGTGTCACATCATGGCATCAGCGTGCTGCCAGTGGGCCCCGTAGGGGTTCCAGTGCATGGTCAGCCAGGTCTGTATCCACTGGTACTGGTGTATCACTGTCCTCCACCGGTGTGGCATGGCACAGGGGTGGCAGGTCCTCTGTATCATCACTGGACAGGCCGTACCATGGCCGTGCCACCCAAGGACTGCCGCTACACCCCAATCATCTCCCATGGGTTCCTCCATGCTGGATACACCCGCATCGGGGGGGGCACAGGCAGGGGACCCATAGGTTCCGTGGTGGCTGGCATCAGTAATGCCTGACCACATGGGGATATACTGATGCACAGATGCAGCTGTGCACCCTGCACCCACACACAGCCCCACGCAGCATGGTGCTCATGGTTCAGTTTTACACACACACACACACACACACACACACTACCCCTTGCACACATTCACACACAACCATATTACAGTAGTCCAAACTTTGCACTGCTCTGTGTGTTGCACTACATTGCAAGCTGTATTAAAGCCACTATTGCTCACATGTCTGTTGTCTGTGTTTGTGATACTCACCTACCCATCCGTGTCAGTGTGGCGATGATGTTGCTGCAGTGCTCCTGGGACCTCCGGGCCATTCGAAGATCTCTCCTCTTGAGTTGCCCAACTATCCCCTGGACCTCTGGCTCTGGGTCACTATCAGGCTGTACCTCAGCTTCGGGTGCACGTATACCATGGTTCAGTGCATGTTGTGTAACATACAACACACCTGGAATATATGGCATACCTTGCAAGGATTATATTGTAGGACACCGCTAGACTGGTCCAGGCAGCGGAACCGCATCTTGAGCATTCCAAAGACCCTCTCTATCACATTCCTTGTGGGGGCGTGTGCCTCATTATACCTTCCTCAGCCCCTGTTGTAGCCGCAGAACTGGTGTTAGTAGCCAGGGTCTCAGGGGGCAGGCACTGTCCCCTGTGAACACATGTACATGTGTTAGCCACTGTTTACTGCGTCACTCACATTGCCTGTTGCCTGCACTTCATGTTTGCTCATCCCGCCCCTCACCCCCCGTATACCCTTCCTGTCACTATTACCCCATTGTTGTGGTTACATTGTGCATGCTGCTGATACTCACTGACGAGGTGCCCACTGGTGATCCCACCATCCACAAAGGCCTGGCACAGCCTGGACTGATGCCAGATGAAGGCATTGTGGGCACTGCCGGGGTACTCTGCATTGACATTGGTGATGCACCCCACTGCATCACACACCACCTGGCAATTAATGGACTGGTATCCCTTCCTGTTTATGTACACATCCCCTCCATCACCAGGTGGTGCATGGATGGCAATGTTGGTACAGTTAATGGCACTGAGTACAACTGGTAGGTGCACAACCAGATAGAATTGCTGCATGGTTTCTCTGCGCTGCCGTGCCATGCTGGGGAATACAATGAATTCAGCAGCATGTGGCAGGAAAGCATCGAAGAACTGGGTCAGGAGGTGTGAGGTGGCTGACTGTGACACTCCAATGGTATCCCCCCATCAGTCTCTGGAACATACTGGTGGCTAGGAAGTACATCGCAGCAGTCACCTTCTCCTCTACTGACATGGCATGACTGTGTCTGGTGTTTGATTGCAGCTGCACATGCAGTAGGTCACACAGCTGCCTCAACATGACCCTGTTCATCATGTACCAGCACACAAGATGTTCATCTGTGAAGGTCTCAAAGGTGATTCTTTGCCGGTACATCCTGTGTGCAGCGTATCTCCTCCTTGGCCTATGGTGTGGGCCATGGTGCGCCTGGTCCCTCTCCTTCTCATCAATTACAGCCTCCATCAGATAGAGTAGCATGGTGTTGTTTACAATGACCATCTTGTCTCCTGCAGTGACACCTCCCCCCTCTTTGTGCTTTGCCCTGGATTAAAGCATGCTTTTTATAGGCAGTAAGTAGCATTGTGCTATGGGGTGCGCTACTGTGTTTTGCACAGTGCTATACTTTTGAATATCACTTTGCACACATATGCATGTCCCTGCCCCTCACTTTACCACCTGCATACATTATTTTTCTGTGTGCGCACTAACCATTTGCATTGCTGCTATTTTGGCCTTTGAATATGGGGGTCCGGTGCTATTCCCGTGCCAAACCTATGCAATTGGTTTGTGCTCTGCACAATGCTTTGAATATAGGGCCCATAAAAAGGAAATTAGCCTAACTAAAAAATTTGAAATGAAGTCAGCTACAGCCTAACGGAACCCCAAGACTTTTTTATATTAGTTCTAGAAAGGGTAACAAAAACTGTGTGGAGCTTAAATTGACAATAATTGCTAGTAACCTAGAAAAAGCCTCAGAATTAAATAATTATTTGTGTTCTGGCATGTTGGGTATCTGGCATGTTGGGAAGATTTCTGTGTCTGTGTCCACACAGGGGTGCTGGAAGATTGTAAAACTTGGGGGCGCTAAAGGTTGGAAGGGCACTTTTTCTGTACCAGTTATTGTTGTTACACAGAAATACAATAAATGCACATTTATGACCCCAGTAATAATGTTAAGAGTACATTTATTTGTTCTAGGATTACAAATACCTTTGAGCCGATGCTTTTTTACAAAGGTTCCACATCATTGATACAATTGAGACAAACATAAACAAAGATAACAGTTTATAAAATAAAAAAATACACATAGGGCCAGATATTCAAACTGCACCCAAAATGTGCGCAATAGCAGGAGCAAGCACAAGTCCATTGAGCACATGCACAATAGACGCGATATTCAAACATGGAGCAAGTCAAATTGCGCAACCAGCCAACATCTGAATATTGCACAACCCGCGCCATAGCGCAACCAGGAAGGAAGCTGAGCAGACATGCGCCATAGCTAACAAGGCCAGCCCAGCTGAGCAGTCCAGAGGTGCCATAGCGCAAGCAGAGAGCCCCCCAGCAGCAGAGCAATGGAACTGCACAACCAGGGAGGTAGGCAGGGGCCCACCACCCATGCCACAGATGGGCACAGGAACACACTGCAGAACTAACAATGCACCCCCACACCCCAAGCACAGCATAAGTGGGGGAAGGACGGAATATCCACCGGCCCATGGGGACAAGCCAACAAAGCACAGCTGGGCCATGGTGCCCCAGCACACCCACTGGCAAGCTGAGACTGCCACACAAAGGGGGTGGACAACCCAAGTGCACAACAGCACCCCCCTGTGCACAGCACACCCTGCACTGGTACCCCAAGACACCACCCATGAGCAGTGACTGTCACCATCACTGCAGGAATCCCCAATGCCCCCCCGGCACAATGTAACCTCATGTACCACAGAACCATACAAGCCAGACCCACCAGGAGCACCCAGCGGTGTGTGGCAGCACACGGCCAGACCGGCTGAAAGCTACTACCACACCAGGGACACCCCCCCACGCACACACACACACAATCCCAGGACAATACCACCCCAGATGCCATGCACACCACTGCAACTGAGCACCTATAGCCAGCTGCAAATCAGAGACCACCGCAGTATTCATAACAAAATAGATTTATATAAAGAAAATATGAACAGGAACAACAGGAACAGACAACTATGTACAAATATATACAAGACAAGGGTGGGGGTACAGGTACAAGGTAGGGGTGGGTAAGGGGCAGGGGTGAAGAACTGGGTGAGGGAAGGCAGGGTATGAGGGATAGGTAAAGGGGGTAGGTGTGGGGCAGCTACTGCCCGCCAGGCCACACATCAGCTAGCTGCTGCTGGTTCCGGGTCCTCCTCCGATGCCTCACTCCCCTCCGTTGCATGTCCCTCAGTATCTCGAGGGACTCCAAAGAGACGTCCAGCAGGTGGTGGACAGCCCACTCAATCCTCCTCAGGACCTGGACACCTAGGACAAGGGAACAGAATCAATGGCTGTGACTGTCCGCAACCCTGAAGCCCACCCAACATACATGGCATACAGCCAAGTGCCTCGCTCCTGTGATGGAGTGCACCCACCCACAGTGACCATGCACAAGACAAGCCCAACCAAGCAGCAACAGCCATGTGTGCCACTTCACACACACCCCACCCATGACCAGCACAGCACAACCAAGGCTGTACAGTGACGTGGCTATGCGGTGGGAAGTTAGTGCCACAGCCATGTGCCCAGTGCATGCGTGGACCACCAGTGATGCACTCCCAGACATGCAGTGCCACTGGACAGTGCTGACTGTCACACGTCGCGTGCATAACAGTGTTGTCCATGGATGGTGGCTATGCCCTGCCCCCCCACAGCATGCAATAGCATCCATGACATCATGACACTCACCCTCATCAAACTGCTGCTGCGGCTGATGCCGTGGCTCGACACCGTCACCACCTCGGACAGCCACCGGTGCCACCTCTCTCTGTGCCTCATCCTGGGCCTGCCTCCGCTCCGCCACACCTGTGGGAAACAAAAGGTGAGAAACACATCAGTGAAATCCCAAAGCAGACAGCCCCCAGCCCCAATGAGTGTGCCTGCCCACACAGTCAGACCCATACATCACACACCTGTAAACACCACCACAGCCAACCATAGATCAACCCTCCCCCATGTGCTGGTCACAATACACAGTGTTACCCATGCGGACAATACAGGTGCATAGATGGCTCATCCACCTGGCCTAGGCACCACGCCCCTCCTGGCACGTGACCGTAGATGCGCCAGCATTGCCCGCTCCCTCCTGTGCAGGTCACCGTAGCGGTGCCTGCACTGCTCCGCTGAGCGCTGCTGGCCAGTGGCCTCCTCAAGTTCAGTGGCCACCTGCTGCCACACATGTGTGCGGGCCACGTTCAGGGGTTCATCCCCAAACAGTGGCCCATGGTGAGGTTCCACCACAGCCACCAGGTTGGCCAGCTCCAAAGCACTCCACTGTGGAGCTCTCCTGTGTGCCATCCCTGCAGGTATATAGTAGGCAATATGGCACTCCGCAGCGTGGCAACCCCACGTGGAAATGTTGTGCAATACAACTCTGTCCCTATCGCGCTGTTCGTATAGCGCCGTCAGTCCCTATCATGCTGTTACCAAACAGCATGATAGAGCTGCAGACATGCCATACGTACAGCGCCAAGGGGGCCAAGGTCGGGCACAAGGTCATGGGTCTCTGGCGCAAGGCCACGCACAGCGCCATTAGATGTCTACACATACCATTACCACAGTGGACTATTGCGCAGTTGTGCCACAGCACCATGTGGTGACGGGCACTGTAGCGCCACTGGCACAATGGTGGCCGTGTCCTGAATTGCCGATCATGCACAGCACGTCATCAACGTGGCAGACGCCTGTGTAAGCTACCTGGGCAGGCGCAGTGCGGTGTACTACGCAGTCACAGAACTGCGCCATTGGCTCAGCCGGCTCAACCATATTGCGCAAAGCGCAACAGCGCGATATTCAGCTGTCATATGCAAATCATCCGATCAGCCATTCAATGGTGCAGCGGCATGATTTGCATCTCATTAAAGTTGCTCCACTCCTAATTTGCATGCATTGCACTATAAATGTGCGACATTGATCTGCAGTGGCCATATTCGGTTACTGCAGCTGATAAATGAGTTGCATGCATTTGCTGTTCTGGACCATGGCCCCAGAGAAACTGTGTACTGCACAGTCAAAGGTGACCACTCTCACCCATACAGGCCGTGAAATGACCGAGTGAGGACTGGGTGAGGAGGATGATGGTGGGCGGAAGAGGAGGCCCAACTTTACCAAGGCGGAGACAGAGGCACAGTTTGAATCATACCTGGCTGAGGAGCCACTTCTCAGTGGACGGCGGGGCACCCCTCAGGCCCAAGCTGCTGCATGGGAGGGGGTGGCATGTGCCATCAACCTGCACAGCAGCCACCAGCTCTCCGTGCAGGAGTGTAAAAAGAAGATGGGGACCGACAGGAGGAGGGTGAAGGAGAAGGTTGCAGCCATCAGGGCGGCACATGCTGCTACAGGCGGTGGACAGCCGGAGGTGGTGCAGCTGACCCCGTCAAAGGACATGCTCGCTGCAAGCATGCAGCGCAGTGCCATTGAGGGTGTGCCTGGAGGTGGCTTCCAGACAGGTGGTAGCCCATCACTGCATGGTATGTCATGTTGGGGGGGGAGGTAGTTCACATGCACTAACGTGTCCTTCCCTTCTGTTACAGATTCTGTGCACCTGCAGGGGTCAGCAGTGGAGGGTCTGTCCACTGTGGACAGCCACCCAGAGTTGGAGGAGGGCCCATCCACTTCCGCAGATTGCCGGCGTGCACTGTGGCAGTATGCACGGCCATCTGCCTTCACAGATGTTGAGACAGGTGTGGGGAGTGCCCTTCCTGTATCCCAACGGGCTGGCATGCAAGCATGCCAGCACGCTGCAGCTGTGGCTGTGGCACAGACCTGCACCATCGATGATGCACTGACCACTATGGGCATTGACATGTGTGTGTCATAGGATGGACACACAGCAGGCCAGCACACGCCCATGGATTTAGCTGGTTCCAATGTGTGTGCCAGCATGACAGCACAGTCCCAAGCTGTGCCTGTCAGCACCGGTGGGGCAGCACCGGTGGCTGTGCAGGTCACTGGCACTGTTGTGGCCACAGCAGGGGAACCACTGATCCCGTGGGCACAGCAGGCAGAGGGGCAGCAGCAGCAGTCACCCACTGGGACTGGGGGTACAGGGCTCAGCGGTGATGGAGGTGCACTGCCTGTGGACATGCCCATATCTGGTCCTGGTGAGCAGCTCCCACCCTCAAGGGGTGCTGTACATCAGGCCCTTCCAGACCCTGAGGGACAGGTTGCCAATGTGGCAGACGACCTCTTTGATGAGCACACCTGTCTGCTGCAGGCATCAGTACAGCCGCAGATGCGGGTTGCATCATCCGTGGAGGCACTGTGTGTGGCTCTGGAGTGGCACAGCAGGGATAATGAGAGGATCCTGTCCCGGATTCACCATATGCGGGTGGATGTGACCGCCAGCATTGACAGGCTGACTCAGGCAGTGGTCAGTGCCGTGGCCACATTGGGCACAGAGTCAGGTGCCCCTGTGCCACTCACACCGCACAGTACGCTATCCACTCCCCATTCCCGGCATCGTGCAACACCCACCCTGTCGATGCTGGGTTCAGCTGTGGGCATCCCGAACACCCCTGGTGCAGGTATGTTCGGTATGCTGCAGACCCCTGTGCGGACAAGGTCGCGTTTGCACAATGGGACTCCTGGTGGTCCATCAGTGCCACCCCATGTGGCTCATGCTCAGCCTGCCAGTGCTGCTGGGTCTCGGCGGGGCTGCCCATGCATCCGAGGTGGCCATGTCACTGTGCCACATGACTGAGCTGTCTCCCAGTGCGGGCCCTGTCTGGTGCTGCCCTGTGTGCAATGTGTGTTTTGGTGGGCAGTGCACCAGTGGGTGCCCTGCCCTACACGCTGACACACAGACCACCTGCACACCCTCCCAACTGCTGTCCACAGGTGCGTGTGCATGACGATGCCTGCATTGCACTGTACACCAAGGTGCAAGGATGCCCAGCATCTGACACACGTACATGGACAGTACAGGTGGTGGTGGTGGCCTGTGGATGTGTGTGTTTCTCATGTCTGTTCCTGCTCTGCTGTGCACCTGCCCCTGTGCACTTTGTGCCTGGTGTGTGTGTGTGTGTGTGTGTGTGTGTGTGGTGTGTCTCTGTCCATGTGGCGTGTGACTGTTCACCCCTCCCTGGTTGTGTGTTTGTGCTCCTGTACCCTACCACTCCCCTCACTGTCATGCACCCCTGGTGTGTTACCCTGTGTGTATGTGGGTTGTGCCCTGGACAGTGTTGGTTGCACGTGGCCCCATGACTTACCTGTGTTGTGCGAAGTGCTCCTCTGTGATGGTGTCCCGGTGCAGCTGGGCCAGCCGGATCAGTCGGGGGTCACGCCGTCCAAGGGGGGGCTGCTCATCCCCATCATCACTGGCGTCACCAGCAACCCCATCGCTGTCCCCCTCCTTGACCTGTATGGCTATCCCACAGTCTTTGGCCATGTTGTGCAGGATACAACAGTCCAGGAATATCCCACAGGCCTTTGAGGGGCTGTACTGTAGGGCACCACCGGAGGTGTCTAGGCATCGGAAGCGTGCCTTCAGCATCCAAAACACCTGCTCGATGATGTTGCATGTGGCAGCATGTGCCTCATTATAGCATTGCTGCAATGGGGTCGTGGGCCGCCGGTAGGGTGTGAGCAGCCAGGGACGGAGTGGGTATCCACTATCACTTGTGTGGAGATAGTGAAGGTTAGTGTCATGTTCATGCCCATATTGCCCCTAGCCCTGTGTGCCACTCCCATGGCACCTGTGGCTTCCCCACCCTTGCCCACAATTTGTCAGTTCTACATGCATACTCACCCACTAAATGTCCTGTGGGGATGTCCCCACTCTCAAATTGATGGCACAGTGCTGACTGGTACCATATGAATGAATTGTGTGCTCCGCCAGGGTGCGTGGCACAGACATTGATGATGCGCCCACTGGCATCACACACCACCTGGCAGTTGACACTGGAGAACCCCTTCTGATTGTGATAGGTGGCCCCTTCAGGGCCAGGTGGTGTGTGGATGGCCACATGGGTGCAGTCTATCGCCACTAGCATGCCAGGCATACGTGCTACCCTGTGGAACTCCTGTATGTTTGCTATGCGGCTCTGCCGCGGTGCTGGGGAAATGGATGCATTCCACAGCATGTAGCAGCTTCAGTCTTGCTGAGGATGGGGTGAGGAATGCATGATGTGGCCGACTGTGTAATGCCTGTGGTGTCCCCTGTTGGCCTCTGGAAAGGTACCCCATGGTGAGCAAACACATGCAGGCTGTTACCTTTGTCTCCACTGACAGAGCGTGACTGCTGTGAGTGGTGCCTGCATCACATCACTGCACAGCTCACAGAGCCGCCTCAGTATTGCCCTGTTCAGGTGGTACCAGCCCACAATCTCTATGTCGAATACAGCTCAAAGCTGATGTGGCGCAGTACTGCCTGTTGAGGCGCATCCGCCCGATGAGGCCCTTCACGGCCACGTCCCCTGCAGCATGCCTTCTCACCCCCTCATTACAGCTTCCATGTGGAAGCTGGCACTGTCCATCTCCCTGGCTTGTGTTCCCCCCTGGCTGTTGTTGATCTGTTACCCCCACTGTCCTGACTGCTACCTCCACTGTACCGGGTACACCTACTGGCCTCTGCACTCTGTGGCCCCACACACCTTCACTTGCCCCTATTCTGTCCTCTACACTCCCTGGCCTGCACTGGTTTCTGCTGTAGCCTGCTCTGTCTGGCTGCCTCATGTGCATTCCCTGTCGTGTTCTTGCACCTCTTCCTTGAGCCTTTTTATTTTGGCTCATTTCCGGCGTGGTGCAACTTCCGCGTGATCCACTGTTACGCATTGCGCAAGCCTTTGAATATCGCATTGCGCACTTTATGCATGGTTCCACCCCCTTCGGTTGTGCATACCTTCATTTGCATTGCGCTGTTGCTCAGCATGTTTTCTGTGGCGCAACTGCCTCCTGCTGAATATCGCACTATGGTGCAATTTCGGACTTGAGCTGGCGTAACCCTTTTGAATATCTGGCCCATAGTCTTGTAGAGGAAAAAAGAACAATAAAGTGAAACTTTGGGGAGGGGAAGGGAAAGAAGGAGGGTGAAATCAGGGGGACTAAGTGGATGGGAGAAAAAGGGAGGTAGTTGGGGGGGACAGAGAGAGAGAGAGAGGAGAGGTGGAAGGCGGGTAAGAATAGAGGTAGTGCAGCCAGGTGGTATTTGTCATGGGCCATCAGGGGAGGTGAAGATGGGGGGGGGGTGCTGGCAAAGAGCAGGAGTAGATGTGGATCCAAAAGGGCATCCTCAGCTATGGAACCAAAAGACATGTTTAGTCACAACAGTCACAGAGGTTGGAGGCAATTGAGTGTTAGGCAGAGCCGAGTCTTAAAAGTGCTGAGCGATAGTGAGGATGAGATGTCACTGGAAAGACTGTTGTACCAACTAGTGGCCCGGTAAGCAAAGAATCTTTGGCCTTGTGTTGTGCGGCAATGCGGGATTTGCAGAAGCTGAGATTTTGACCCCTGGTATGGTGGGTGTGGATTCTCGGTTGTATGAGGACACAGACTCCTGGGGGGCAAGGCCCAGCAAGATTTTCTAAGTAGTAATACAAGTTTGGTGTTTTACTTGATTGGCAAGATTCAACCATCCAGTTTGAGAATAGAGGTCACAGGTGTGAGTTAGGCGTTGGGAGCCAGTGACAAGTCAACAGGCCTTGTTGAGGGCGGTGGATACGTTTGAGTGCGGTGGTTGTAGCAGAGCCGTAAATGATAATGCCATAATCAATGATGGATATGATGGAGCTCTGGACAGCGACAGCGAGGGCTTCGGGTGTCAGGTGTTTCCTATGATGGAATAGCGGGCCTAGCCGGGAGTTAGCGGCTTTGGCGACATGGTTGATGTGGGCAGTGTAGGAGAGGTGAGAGTCAAGGGTGATCCTGAGGTATTTAAAGTTTTTGACCTATTCCAATGTGGCACCTTGTCAGGTGATAATGGAGAGTTGGAAGTGCTTCTGTTTATCTTCCTATCTTCACCTCCCCTGCTGGCCCATGACAAATGCCACCCAGCTGCACTACCTCTATTCTTATCCACCTTCCACCTCTCCTCTCTCTGTTCCCCCCCTCCATCTGCCTCCCCTTTTCTCCCATCCACTTAGTCCCTCTTGGTGACTTTAACATTAATTGGCTCTCAGCTGAAGGTGGGTCGTTTAAGGACTCTGTTATATCAGCTAACCTGCCTCAAATGGTTGACTATGCAACCAGAAAGAACTACAGAACTGGGACCTGCACCCTACTCGACTGGATCCTAACCAACCACCCCTCTCAGATCACGAAAACCTCAGTCCTCCCTGACTCACTCAGTGACCACTCTCCCATCAGCTGTACCTGGTCAAACAAATTCTATAAGCCCCCTCCAAAAATCATCACTAGCAGAGTCCTACCCCATGGTCAGCTACCCCATCTCAAATCGCACCTCTGTCTGCAGGACTGGTCCACCATCTTCAAGGCAACAGATACTAATACTGCACTGGAGCAATTTATTCACATTTTCAATGAAGCTTGTTATAGATTTGCCCCCCTCAAAAAGCATAAAGTTAAATCGCTCAGTAACCCTTGGCTGTCAGGAGACCTCCTAAAAAAACTTAAATCCAGGGACCACCTCTGGGAACTGGCTAGAAACTCTGGTAAGCAACTCGACATTCAGAATTATTAACGGGCACGAAACGACTGCACCAAATCCATTCGGCAACAGAAATCTGACTACTATAAAAATGCCCTCACCAACTCCTGGGGAAATGGGTGGAATTTCTGGAAAAACATTAAAGATGTCACTGGGAAGCAGTCAAAATCTTTGCCGAACATACTCAACATAAATGGGCACACTACACTACACTCAACCCTAAAACTATTGTGAACACTTTTAACATCGCCTTTACTGACCTTAGCAGTGTTCTCCCCTCTGACTTCTTCCAAGAGGTGTCAACTCCCAACCCCCAACTCCTCCACCCCGCCTGTCACCCACCATTCTACTTTAAAGCACTAAAGAAACATCAAGTCTGAAACTACGTTTCCAAAACCATCAGCAAATCTAGAACAAGCAATGACACACTTGACCTCAAGCTACTGGCCCTAACACTTGACGAGGTACTTGGGCCCCTCACCAAGATCTTTAATCTCTCTCTTTTCCTTAGCCAATTCCCGGACAAATGGAAAATGGCCACTGTTACCCCGATTCACAAAAGTGGTGATAAGACTGACCATGCGAACTTCTGCCCTATCTCCATTCTGCCTCCCCTATCGAAGGCACTGGAACGTATAGTAGCGGACCAACTTACCGAGCATCTGGACAATTATAATATTCTCTGTAAACAGCAACATGGCTTTAGAAAGGTCATAGTACATCCTCTGCCTTACTCAAATTCACTGGCTCCATTCACATCTCCCTCGACAATGGACATCTAACTGGTGCTATTTTAATTGACCTGACCAAAGCCTTCGACACTGTCCACCACTCCCTTCTGCTGAGCCAACTAAAAAATGCTGGTCTCTCCAATGATTCAATCTCTTGGTTCAAAAGCTATCTTGAAAACCAGTCCCAGTGTGTAAAAATCGGCGATGTGCACTCTGATTCCAAACCTGTCCTACCTGGAGTCCCCCAGGGTTCAGTACTGGGCCCCCTACTCTTCAGCCTGTTCCTTAATACCCTACCGGACTCCTGCATTGAGCATACAGCACATGCTAATACTTAATCTTTAATATTGAATATTAAGACCTCAGTTGACCCATTACCTCCAATAGCTCCATATGAAGTCAGAACCGGTAAAGTAAAACAGAACTATGAGTATACGTGCAATAGAGTTGGTACCTGGAGATCCAGGTTCAAATCCTATAGTAGAGCAACTTAATGGTTGCATGAGGCTGAGCAAGCCAATTAGCATTCAGCTTCTCATTGCTTTACTTTGCACATCCTCAAAAAATGAGAAAAGCAAGACTACTCTACGAAGTGTCAGGCCTGACTATTCTGTGTAATAAGCAGCAAAGCAATGTGTGTATATACCTGTATTTTTCTAGTCTTCTCATGTGATGTCATGAGCTCTTTAGAAGGATGACAGAGGGATAACTGCGTGTATTCAAACAGCAGATCGATGTTCTATAGGATTACATTTAGTCAGATTTGTGTCTTCTGTACTGTTTAAGCAACAACACACATTATAATATGGCAGGGTAAAATCATGTAATCTGATTGGCTCTTATTTATGTGTAAAATATGGTTTACACATGGGTAAAAAAAGGACTGCTCAGCAGTGAAGAGTCTACAATACAGATCAATGGGCATTTGGAACACAGGCATTTCAGTTAGCCCAGCCTGTATGAGAAACAGATTCTTTAAAGTACCAGGAGAACCATGCATATGCTTTTACATTGCAGCAATGTGGGGTCCTTGGAGTAACTCTCTTACACACACACACACACACACACACACTCACCACTTAGTGTTATTTGAATGGTAACTAACAGTAAAATTGCCACAAATACCAGTATTGTATCAACGTGTCATTTAAAAACATTGGGCATCAGACTGTTCATTAATTTAAACTCCTGTTATATTTCAGCACAGCAAAGTAATAGCTTTTGATAGCGGAAGAATGTAAATCAGTTATGGGGGATGATGATGATGAAGAATTTATTTTTATCCAGGTACATACATTTAGGGATATCCCTGTTTTCAAAGCACACCCTGTTCATGTTACAAAACTTGACTACAAACATTAAGCACATATAACAATGGCATTGTATGGCATTCTCCTTCATCCCATCAGTCATCAGTGTTTAAAACTCTAGTGTGTTTCTGACATCCTTGTACTCATCATCAGTGTATTTCTCATTAACTCAGAGATTTTTAAAACAACTTTTATTGCTAGTTGTGAAATTGATTATTCACATCAATAAATATGGCTGCCACCAGCATTTTTTTATGTTTGCTAGCACGCATGTGCAAGAAACATAGTGCCACCGTATGAGAATTCGTAGGTGTGCCTCCCCTACTTCCAATGCCCTGGTCCCTTTTGCAGGCATGGCTGCACCACACCAATGAATGTCCGAGCTGTCTATGGCAGCGTTCAGATGCAGTAGCGTGCAGTTCGGAGGACATAAATGCCACAATCAGCAGTGGTAACATGTAGGCAGTTTGCATACTGCTGGATAGCGATATATACCAAATTGCCTACACGTCGTCTCCTGCAACTCTGAACTGTCATAGACAGTTTGTCATCCCCCCACTTACGTGTGCGCTGGGAGCCCACCCCAGCATGCTCATGTGCTTCCCTCCACCGCATATGCTGTATGACTGGCGGGTGCCCAATCCCCCGTCAGTTCCACTGCCCCCCCAAACAGACCTCTAGGTGCCACACTGGGAACCCACCCCAGCATGGCAAAAGTCAGTATGGCCGATGGGGGTGCCAGATCCCCCATCAGCTCCCCTGCCACCCCCCAAAAATAGCCTTTCAGCTGCCACACTGGGAGCCCACCCCAATGTGGGAAAAGTCCCATGTTGTCTTCCTGGAGAGGGGAAAAAAAAGACACTGTAACAAAAAAATGGTCCCTTGTTGACTTTCATGCCCCCATCCCCAACCAGCACCCATCCACCTCCCCACACCCCACCTCACCCCGTACTTACCTCCAGAGCCCCGTGTGATGATCTTCGGTGGACCGGGAACACGTCTGCACTCTTCAAAGTCGACCACGAACTGAAGAAATGCTGGTAAGCTGTATAATGGTATACATTTCTTTTTCAACTTTGGTGCATATGTCGGCCATTTTGGGGAATTTTTTTCACCAGATTTTCAACATGGGGTTCTTGGGGCCCCACCTCATGAATTCAGTCATTGTCATTTTGTTATTCAGTCCCAAAAGGTGATTTCATGGTCACTGCACAGCACCACCTTTTGGGACTGAGTAATGAAATGACAGTAGCACAGTTCATGAGGTAGGCCCCCCCAAAACCTTAAGTTGAAAATTTGGTGAAAAAATTCCTAAACATGACTGTTACGAGCATGCGTTGCGCAGTTCCTACACACGCTTGTAAATTCACGAATTTGTAATATTTTCACTCCAGATTTTCAACATTGCCATTTTACCACACCTCCTTATGAGCAGTACTGCTGTCATTTTTCACATCTCACCCAAAATGTGTTTTTGCGCATGTAGCGCACAATGGCACAGTGTGCGAAATCAATGTTCGGGGCAGATTAAGAAAATCACAGTGACATTGTGCATGAGCAGAGGTCTTAAAATGGCTATGTTAAAAATTTGGTGACAAAAGTCCATAAAATGACTGTGTTATGAGTGAGCATTGCGTAGTTTCCATGCACCCTCATAAATTCATGAATTTGTAATATTTTCAGTCCAGATTTTCAACACTGGCATTTTTCCACACCTCCTTATGAATAGTACAACTGTCATTTTTCACACCCTGGCCGAAATGTGTTTTCGCACTTCCGGTGCAGAAATGTGTGGTCGCTGTGGGAAATCACCGTTCAGGACAGACTAAGAAAATCACAGTGACACTGTTCATATGCATAGGTCCCAAAATGCCTGTGTTGACAATCTGCTGTAAAAACTCCCCAAACTAATTACACTACGGGTGTGCATTGTGCAGTTTCTATGCACTCTCGTGACTTCACCATTTTTTTTATATTTTCACTGCAGATTTTCAGCATTGCCATTTTTTACACCTCCCCATGAACAGTACAGCTGTCATTTTTCACATCCTGTTCGAAATGTATTTTTACACTTGTGATGCCAAATGGCATAGTCGCTGTGCAAAATCAGCTTTCGGCTAACAAACTGATATTGCCACTGTTCATAAGGTGGGGGGTCACAAAAAACCCATGTTGAAAATTTGGAGTGAAAATACCAATGAACGCCTGAGGCATTAGGGTTTCCAACCATAGTGCCCCACCCTGTAGAGACTGACAGGCATCAGGGTGTGACTTGGGATTGCCACCTGTAACGCTCATACCATTCCAACCCCAGCCACACCCTGCAGCCAGTGAGAGGCATCGAGGTGTGTCTTGGGCTCTTCGGCCCCATTGTTCACCCCATTCTCCTATACTGCACCCATCTAACTGTATTTCCTGATGGAATGGGGTGAGCATAAGGGCCAAAGGCCCCAAGGCACACCGTGACACTTGTCAGTGTCTGCAAGGTAGGGTGTGGTGAAATGGCGTGGCCGTTATGCCTGATGACCAAAAGCACACCCCAATGCCTGTCAGTCTCTGCAGCGTGGTGGTGGGGTTGGCTTCAGTTAAATATTTCACTGCCATTCATTCCTATTATGCCTCTTTCTTGCTCCTGCACTACCAATGCCAACGCCAATGCCAGCAAGCAAACATTCAGGAATTGACAAATACTTGTTTAAACATCTCTTCCTGGAGGGTACCTTTTTACTATACATAATTGTCCTACTGTAGATTGTGCTTATTGCTTGCATATGCTTCTAATAGTAAAACCGGAAATGCTTTCAGCACAGTATTTATATAACAGTGCAAAAAGAATGCAATAAAATCTTTTATTTTTTATTTATTTATTTAAACAGCAGTTTGGAAAACCTTTGCACCATAGGCTCATTTACAAAGGTACGTTGTCACAGTAAGACAAACCAAAATACACAGTATAGCAGTACAAATGCAAATGCAATGTTGTTGTTGCAACATTTTATTTGCACATCTCTGATGAATTATCCATACTTTAGATTACCAATGCCTAACAGCAGTATTGGCAACTGGCAACCTCCTTAAATATTAATTATGTCCCTAAGGAAGTTAAAAGGCAACAACCCATCTCTGTGTGTTTTTCTGTCTGCTACAACTTTTAACAACTGCTGAAATTTATAAAGCAGCATACCAAAAATATATTATGCGTATTTTCCATAATTACAATTTCATGACAAACTGATACAAGACAAAACATTGTACTGTTCTATATAGATAGACATGTTAGCAGTTCTATTGAGAATTAGGGTGAAGGCAGGATTGCATTAAGGGAAAAATGAAAGACAGATACACTGCGTGTATAGCTTGCTTGCACTCTACAACATTCTGGTCTGCAGTGCATACAAAGTCTATCCTGTAGAAACCATTCACAAAAATGTACTGTGTTTTTTACGCCAGCCTATATGCAAATCAGATAACAGTGCCCTGCCTGCCTAACTGTTCACAAGAAATAACAGCACAATGCACAAGTTCAACTGAAACAGAAAATAAACTTTTAAGTCTGAAACTATACAGCCATGCTGTGCAGTGCTGTGCAGTACTGACTGACTGTCAAAGCAACAACAACATTGCATTTTATCATTTTCAGCTTGCTTATTTGAATGTGGTCAGATGTAGTTCTTTCTCTTGTTGGACTCGATCATTCAGATGGATGATTTCTACGCTATTTGTACATAGTAAAGGCAAGTTTAGGCACACAGACAGTGCTGCATTGCACTAGTAAATTAACCACCGTCCATAAGGGCACAGCAAGTAATGTGGGCCAGAGACTCCTTGGTCCATTCTTTATACCCACCTGATTTCTTTGAAATACATTCAGTAAAAACAAGTCAAGCAATAAAGCATACTGAAGTGCTCAGAGGTGCCCCTGTAACAGAATATGGCCAGCAGGGGCTGTTGGGATCAGAATGGATGGACAAGATCTGGCAAGTGAATGTTAGTTATTTATTACTTTTATCGCACTTGTGGCCATGAGTAGGGGGGCTATGGCAAAGAGACAGTATGGCTGGACTGGGGACCACTGCTTTTGTTTCTCTGCAAACTAATCAAAGGGCTCTAGTAACAAAAACAAGTGTGAATTGCAGCTCATCTGCCTTGTCTGGTTTGCCTAAACTGGAAGTAACTAACCCCTTCACACCTAAGAGACACACACATGGGTCTCTTTTTCAATTGACTTCTTTGTGAGAATGGGTTAAAAGAGCAACTAGTGCTGTGTTTTACAAGGGCAGTTTATTATGTCCCAAGAAAAAGAATATGTTTTGTAATGCATTTATCAATTGCAGCTCTGATGGTATAGTTTACATGTTGTAGTGCAGTTGTGGGGCATTTTACATAGGGTAAAGTATTAGGCACTTTAGAAAACAAATCAGTGAGCATGTGAGGGGATAGGGAATGGAAATTTGAAATATGCTATTGGACAACACATACAGGGTAAAAATAAGCTTGAACATACCATTCAATTTTTTTGGATAAAAAAAGTCAGAAAACAACCAAGAGGGGGTGACTGGGAAAGCAATGTGAGCAACAGAGAAACTGTATGGATTTTTAGGACTTGTGTGTGCTTCCCGCCTGGGCTGAATGACTCAACTGAAGTGAAGCATCTATTATAACCCTGCAGGAAGGACTGCCCGAATATCACCATGTTTCTCTTGGTTAGCACAGTATTGCTCTAATAAATAAATATACAAAGTCATAAATAATAAAAAAACTATGGATGCATGGGAATATTGTCCTTTAGGATTTAATACAGCATACAGTATACACTGGTACAATGTAATGTTAGAATGAGCATGTCATCATAACCCTTTTTTCATTGGCCTGAGCTCTAGTGGGAATACCATTCCCACAGCGACAGGAACACAGTGAAAACTATCACAGCAACAAAATCGACAGTTTGCTGTGATGGTCTGCTAGTTTCCCAACGCTGCTGTCTCCAGGAAGTTCGCCCCCTTCCCGGAACCAACTCTGACTTGGAGTTTGTTATCTAAAGTTTGGGAGGTGTGGGTGGTGCTCCCCTGCATGGGGGGTGTCTGTGGGCGGCAAAGCCACACGCAAAAAACACACTTTCGTACAGCAGTGGCACAATGCTAATTGGTGGCGTTGTGCTGTTGCTGTAGTGACATTCTGCGAATTTCCTGTGCTGCAGTGACATGGAACCACTCCAGTGTTTATATATTAGAGTCACATAGTGAGAGCTAAAACTCAAAACAATTTGGATGCTTTTTGACACTGAAACCCATATAGAGTCTGAGGACTAGCGCATAGTAGATGTTTCTTTTCCAACAGAGCCTGAGACCAAAATAAAAAGCACTTTATGGTTCAGTAGAATAAAGTAAAATAAGAGTTTAGAGTCAGTTTTTATGATTAAACTTGTGTGCGTTTCAGTGCTAAAAACTTGTGCATCGTAACTACGTTTTGTCCTTTGATTCATGTAATATTTCCTGGTTGAATAAAATACAATAAGACTAGAAAACTTAACTTATATTTAGAAATATGTTTTGAGCCTTTAAATAAAGTCACTGCTCTACAAACTATAACACAACTTGAGGACTTTACTTATATTCAGTAATTGGTCCCCTGACTTTGCTGTGTGCTAGAAATCAGTGCTATGGGAGGTTTCAGTGAATGGGTCCCGAACAAATATTATCTGTCAACCGATGCAATATGTTCTCTACATGGCTGTGGTTAGTAAATATTAACTGGTCTCATAATGTGTATATATTTGGACTCTGACATCTTAATTATAGTGGGGTCTTTATTCAGTACTTGACCATGTTGTTTACATACAGCGCATAAAATAAAAAAGACATAGGGTGGGATATTCAAACTGCGCCCAAAATGTGCACAATAGCAAGAGCAAGCACAAGTCCATTGCGCACATGCGCAATGGACGTGATAGTCAAACATGGAGTAAAACAAATTGCGCAACCAGCCAACATCTGAATATCATACAACCTGCGCCATAGCGCAACCAGGAAGGGGAAGCTGAGCAGATACGATGCGCCATAGCGCAACAAGGACAGCCCAGCTGAACAGTCCAGAGGCACCATAGCACAAGTAGGGAGCCCCCCAGCAGCAGAGCAATGGAACTGCACAACCAGGGAGGTAGGCAGGGGCCCACCACCCATGCCACAGATGGGCACAGGAACACACTGCAGAACTGACAATGCACCCCCACACCCCAAGCACAGCATAACTGGGGGAGGGATGGATATCCAGTGACCCATGGAGACAAGCAAACAAAGCACAGCTGGGCCATGTTGCCCCAGCACACCCACTGGCAAGTTGAGACTGCCACACAAGGGGGCGGACCACCTCAGTGTACAGCAGCCCCCTACGTGCACAGCACACCCTGCACTGTGACCCCAAGACACCCCCCATGAGCAGTGACCATCACTGCAGGAATCCCCATGTATCCCCCATCACATTGCAACCCCGTGTACCACAGAACCATACAAGCCAGACCTACCATGAGCACCCAGCAGTGGGTGGCAGCACACAGCAATGCAACAATGGCAGACACAGTGCCAACATGCACAACCCCCCTGAGGCACAGCTGAGACACTGAACATGTGTCACCACAAGTGGTACCCCACATGGGGAAGGGCGTGCCCCTGACACCACTGCCATTGACACATCACCCTGCACAGTAGACAGGTGTCACAGCGCTACCCACCACGAGCCACAGCAGCCAGCACAGACACCCACAGTGGTGCATGGAAGCATGCAGCACACCGGATGCAACACAGTGCAGGGGCAAACACATGCCAATACCCTTGGGGACACCAACACAGGGATGCGGTAGTGTAGCAACCCATCCCCCCAGTGTGGGCACATGTAAACTGTGCACACACAGCCTGCAGTTCACCATGGCACAGGGGTGACACCCACCCTGTGCACGTACTGTGGCCCTGTATGCCACCAGCATATGCCTGGAGCACAAGTCACAGACAGTGCTGCACTACCCCTGCAACACACACAAGACACAGTATGGAGGTGGGACAGCAACTGTGGAGGCCACAGTGTCACCCGAGGCAAACATGCACCCCACCGGTGACAGGTGGCAACCCAGCATCGTGTCGGTCACAGTGGATGACCTGCAGGGACAGCACCCACTGACAAGGCAGCAGACCTGGCAGGCCACAGACATGCAAGGGTGTCAGCTTCACAGGCCAAGGACAGCTTGACAGGGGCACAATGGACACAGAGCAGGCACCATGGAACACTGCACACAGCAATGCAATGCACAGGGAACAACACACACCACAGATACTGACTGAAAGCCACTCCCACACCAGAGACACCTCCCCACGCACACACACACTTACCCATGACTATACCACACCCCAGATGCCATACACACCACTGCAACAAGTACCTATAATAAACTGAAATCAGGGACTACCACGGTATTCATATCAAAATAACTGTATTACAAAAAGAACAACAATAAGAATAACAACAACAAGAACTATACACATATGTACAAAACAGGGGTAAGTCGGGTACAAGGTAGAAGTGTGGGTAAGGGCAGGGTGAACAACTGGGAGAGGGAAGGCGGGTGTGAGGGTAGTTAAAGGGGGAGGTGATGGGCAGCTATTGTCTTCCAGCCTGCTCCCCTGCTGCCTGGTGCTGGTCCCGGGGCCTCCTTCTCCTTCGCATCCCATGCTGCTGTAGGTCCTGCAGGATGACAAGTGAGTCCATTGCTACCTGCAACAGCTGCTGCATGGACCTCTCTATGCGTCGTAGTATCTGCACACCTAGGACAAGGGATCTGAATCAATGGGTGTGACTGTCCATATCCCTGAAGCCCACCCATCATGCATGGCATACTGCCAAGGGCCCCACTCCTGTGATGGACTGCACCCACCCACAGTGACTGTGTGCACAAGACATGCCCAACCAGGCAGCAACAGCCATGTGTACCACTGCGCACACACACCGCCATGTCAGCACAGCACAACCAAAACCCGTGCAGTAGCGTTGCTACGTGGTGGGCAGGCAGTGCCACAGCCATGTGTCCAGTGCATGCATGGACCACCATTGACGCACTCCCAGACATGCAGTGCCACTGGACAGTGCTGACTGTCACATGTCGCATGCATGGTAGTGGTGTCCATGGATGGTGGCCATGCCCTGCCCCCCACCCTGTCACACAGTATGCAATAGCAATCATGTTATCATGGCACTCACCCTCATTGGGCTGCTGCTGGTGTTGTGGTTCTCCACCACCACACTCGGGCACCACTGGCACCACTCCCTGCTCTTCAGCCATGGCCCTCCTCCACTCCGCCATGCCTGTGGGAAACAAAAGGTGAGAAACACATCAGTACAGTCCCAAAGCATATTCCCCCTGCCCCAATGAATGTGCCCGCCCACCCAGCCAGACCCATACATCACATATCCTGTTAACACCGCCACAGCCAACCCTAGACCAACCCTCCCCTGTGTGCTGGAATCAATAGACAGTGTTACCCATATGGACCATACAGGTGCATAGACAGATCACCGACCTGGCCGAGGCACCACGCCCCTCCTGGCATGCGACCACAGACGTGCCAGTAGTGCCGGCTCCCTCCTCCACAGGTCCCCATAGTGGTGCCTGCACTGTTCCGTGGACCTCCGTCGGCCAGTGGTCGCCTCCAGCTCAGTGGCCACCTGTTGCTACACCTATGTCCTGGCCCTGTCTAGGGGAACCTCCCCATATAGTGGGCCATAGTGAGGCTCCACAATGGCCACCAAGTTTGCCAGCTCAAGGGCACTCCACTGATGGGCTCTTCTGCATGCCATCTCTAGATGTATAGTAGGCAATATGGTGCTCCGCAGAGCGGCAACCCCACGCGGAAGTGCTGTGCAATACAACGCCGCTTATTCCCTATCGCGGCTGTCAGTAATAGCTCCACCAGTCCTATTGGCGCTGTCACCGAACAGCACGATAGAGCTGCAGACATGCCATACGTACAGCGCCAAGGGGGCAAAGGTCGGGCACAGGGTCATGGGTCTCTGGCACATGGCCACGCACAGCGCCATCGGACATCTATGTGTCCAGCATGATTGGTCACCTGTGTGCCATTGCCACAGTGAACTATTGCACAGTTGTGCCACAGCGCCATGTAGTGACCTTCGCTGTAGCACCACTGGCACAATGGTGGCCATGCCCTGAATTGCCTACCATACACAGCACATCATCAGCATGGCAGATGCCTGTGTAAGCTACCTGGGCATGCACAGTGTGGCGTACTACGCAGTCACAGAACTGCGCCATTGGCTCAGCATGTTCAACCGTATTGCGCAAAGCGCAAAAGCGTGATATTCAGCCGTATATAAATCATCCGATCAGCCATTCAATGGTGCGGCAGCCGATTGCATCTCATTAAAGTTGCTCCACACCTAATTTGCATGGATTGCGCTATAAATATGTGACACTGTTCTGCAGTGGCCATATTCAGTTACTGCAGTTGATAGGTGAGTTGCATGCATAGTGATGTTCTGGACTATGGTCTCAGGGAATTGCTGTGTACTGCTCAGTCACAGGTGACCACTCTCACCCATACAGGCTATGAAATGACCGAGCAAGGACTGGGTGAGAAGGAGGATGATGGTGGGCGGAAGAGGAGGCCTAACTTTATGAAGGCTGAGACGGAGGCACTCTTCGAGGCCTACCTGGATGAAGAGCCACTTCTCGGTGGATGGCGGGGCACCCCTCAGGCCCATGCTGCTGCATGGGAGTGGGTGGCACGTGCCATCAATCTGCACAGCAGCCACCAGCGCTCTGTGCAGGAGTGTAAAAAGAAGATGGGAACCGACAGTAGGAGGGTAAAGGAAAAGGTGGCAGCCATCAGGGCGGCATGTACTGCAACAGGCAGGGACCAGCTGGAGGTGGTGCAGCTGACTCCGGCAGAGGACAGGCTTGCTGCAAACATGCAGCGCAGTGCCATTGAGGGCGTTCCTGGAGGTGGCTTCCAGACAGGTGGTAGCCCATCACTGCATGGTATGTCATGGTCGGGGGGAAGGTAGATCACATGCACTAACGTGTCCTTCCTTTCTGTTACAGATCCTGTGCATCTGCAGGGGTCAGCAGTGGTGGGCCTGTCCACTGTGGACAGCCATCCGGAGTTGGAGGAGGGACCATCCACCTCTGCAGGTTGCCGGCATGCACTGCACCAGTGTGCACACCTGGCTACCATCACTGATGTCATTGAGACAGGTGTGGGGGGGCCCTTCCTGTGTTTCAGCTGTCTGGCATGCAAGCATGCCAGCACGCTGTGGCTGTGGCACAGACCTGCACCATTGATGATGCAGTGACCACTATGGGCATTGACATGTGTGTGTCACAGAATGGACACACAGCAGGACAGCTCATGCCCATGGACCTAGCTGGTTCTGACGTGTGTGCCAGCAAGTCAGCACAGTCCCAGGCTGTGCCTGTCAGCATCGGTGGGGCAGCACCAGTGGTTGTGCAGGTCACTGGCACTGTCATGGCCACAGCAGTGGAACAACTGATCCCTTGGGCACAGCAGGCGGAGGGGCAGCAGCAGCAGTCACCCACTGGGACTGGGGTACAGGGTTCAGCGGTGATGTAGGTGCACCACCTGTGGACTTGCCCATACCTGGTCCTGGTGAGCGGTGCCCACCCTCAAGGGCTGCTGTACATCAGGCCCTTCCATACCCTGAGGGACAGGTTGCCGATGTGGCAGATGACCTCTTTGATGAGCACACCCGCCTGCTGCAGGCATCAGTACAGCAGCAGATGTGGGTTGCAATGTCCATGGAGGCACTGTGTGTGGCTCTGGAGTGGCACAGCAGGGACAATGAGAGGATCCTGTCATGGATTGACCATTTGCGGATGGATGTGACCGCCGCCATTGACAGGCAGACACAGGCATTGGTCGCTGTCGTGGCCACATTGAGCACACAGTCAGGTACCCCTGTGCCACTCACACTGCGCAGTATGCTATCCACTCCCCATTCCTGGTGTCGTGCAACACCCACCCTGTCGACACCGGGTTCAGCTGTGGGTATCCCCAGCACCCCTGGTGCAGGTATGTTCGGTGTGCTGCAGACCCCTGTGCAGGCAAGGTCACGTTCACACAGTGGAACCCCTGGTGGTCCATTGGTGCCACCCCATGAGGCCCGTGCTCAGCCTGCCAGTGCTGCTAGGTCTCAGCAGGGCTGCCCATGCATCCGAGGTGGCCGTGGCACTGTGCCGCAAGACTGAGCTGTCTCCCAGTGTGGGCCCTGTCTGGTGCTGCCCTGTGTGCAATGTGTGTTTCAGTGGGCAGCACACCAGTGGGTGCCCAGCCCTACACACAGACACACGGACCACCTGCACACACCACTCGACTGCACCGCCCACGGGTGTGTGTGTGCATGATAATGCCTGCATTTGCTGTACACAAAGTGCAAAAGTGCCCAGCATCTGACACACGCACATGGACAGTCAGTGGATGTGTGGCCTGTGGACATGTGTGTTTTAGTGTCTGTGTTCCTGCTTGGTTGTGCACCTGACCCTGTGCACTTGTGCCTATTGTGTGTGTGTGTGTGTGTCCGTCCATGTGGCGTGTTACTGTTCACCCTCCTGGTTGTATGTGTGTGCTTCTGTGCCCTGCCACTCCCTTGGCCGCCATGCACCCCTGGTGTGTTTCCCTGTGTGTATGTGGGTTGTGCCCCAGCCACTGGTGGTTGCACATGGCCCCATGACTTACCTGTGTTGGGTGAAGTTCCTCTGTGATGGTGTCCCGGTGCAGCTGGGCCAGCCGGATCAGTCGAGAGGTCACATCATCCAAAGGGCTACCCTCCCATCATCACTGGTGTCACCATCGTCCCCATCGCTGTCCCCCTCTTCGACCTGTACGGCTATCCCACAGCCTCTGGCCATGTTGTGCAGGATACAACAGGCCAGGAATATCCCACAGACCTTTGAGGGGCTATACTGTAGGGCACTGCCAGAGGTGTCTAGGCATTGGAAGCATGCCTTCAGCATCCCAAACACCCGCTCAATGATGTTGCATGTGGCGGCATGTGCCTCATTGAAGCGTTGCTGCTATGGGGTCATGGGCCTCCAGTAGGGTGTGAGCAGCCAGGGACGGAGTTGGTATCCACTGTCACCTGTGTGGAGATAGTGAAGGTTAGTGACTTGTTAAGGCTCATATTGCCCCAACCCTGTGTGCCACACCCATGGCACCTGTGGCTTACCCACCCTTGCCCCTGATTTGTCAGTCCTACATGCATACTCACCCATTAGATGTCCTGTGGGGAAGTCCCTACTCTCGAATCAATGGCACAGTGCCGACTGGTACCATATGAATGAATCGTGTGCTCCACCAGGGTGCATGGCACAGACATTGATGATGCGCCCATTGGCATCACACACCACCTGGCAGTTGACATTGGCATAACCCTTCTGATTCCTATAGGTGGCCCCATCGGGGCCTGGTGGTGTGCCAATGGCCACATGGGTGCAGTCTATCACCCCTAGTACACCAGGCATACGTGCTACCCTGTGGAACTCCTGTATATTTGCTGTGCACTTCGCCGCGGTGCTGGGGAAATGGATGTATTCCGCAGCATGTGGCAGCAGTGCGCTGAGGAATTGGGTGAGATGGATGTGGCCGACTGTGTTATGCCTGTGGTGTCCCCGGTTGGTCTCTGGAAGGTACCCGTGGTGAGCAAGCACATGTAGGCTGTTACCTTTGTCTCCACTGACAGGCGTGACTCCATCGGTGAGGTGCCTGCATCCATCACTTGCACAGCTCACAGAGCCGCCTCAGTATTGCCCTGTTCAGGTGGTACTGGCCACAATCTTGACATCTGAGTAGAGCTCAAAGCTGATACGGGCTCGGTACTGCCTGTTGAGGGCGGCTGCCGATGGGCCTTCCTGACACATCCCCTGCAGTATGCCTTCTCACCCCCTCATTACAGCTTCCATGTGAAGCTGGCACTGTCCATGTCCCTGCCTTGTGTCCCCCAGCTGTTGTTGCTCTGTTCCCCGCTGTCTGACTGCTACCTCCACTGCACCGGTACACTACTGGCCTCTGCACTCTGTGGCCCACACCTTCCCTGCCCCTATTCTGTCCTCTGCTCTCCCTGGCCTGCACTCTTTCTCCCTCTGGCCTTGTCTGTCTCCCTGCTTCATGTGGCTTCCTATAGCGTTCTTGCTCCTCTTCCTTGATCTTTTATTTTGGCTCATTTCCCGCTATGGCACAACTACTCCCTGATCCACTGTTGTACGTGCATGAAGCCTTTTGAATATCGCATCGCGCACTTTATACGGTTCCCACTCCTTCGCCAGCATGCCTTCATTAGCATTGCGCTGTTGCTCAGCATGTTTTCAGTGGCGCAACTGCCTCCTGCTGAATATCGCAGAATGGTGCATTTTCGGACTTGCGCAGGCGCAACCCTTTTGAATATCCCACCCATACAGTTTATTTGATTCGAGCCATTATAATAAATGGGTAATATTATATGTTGTGCTTAAATTCTTGTTTTGCACTTTTATGTGTCTACATATAATGTACTACATATATATATATTGTGCTGCTATTCTAATTGATTGGGCAAAAACCTAAATAAAATAAAATTGTATGGTGACTGATGAGAGTTTTGAGTAAGTGATTTTGGTGGAAGCAATGTCATTATTAGAAGCTTATAAGTCTTTTTAATTTTCAGATGACCTAAGTAATTGAATCAGAAGATTCATTCCAAGTTCCAAGGTAACTTCCTCCAATGGATAAGAATATGATATCAAAACCCACAGGCCAGAGTGAGGGTTAACAGAGCCATTTCCCCATCGTTTAGCATCACTAGGGGAGCCCGGCAGGGATGCCCACTCTCTCCTCTGCTCTTTGTGCTTAGTGTGGAACCTCTGGCTCAAGCGGTAAGACAACATGTAGAGATTCAGACATAGAAATTCAGAATACCTCTCATAAGATTTCCTTATATGCGGATGACACCTTAATATTTCTGGGTAACCCTCAAACTGCCATTCCACATCTTATGAAACTCCTGTCCTCTTTTGGAGATATCTCGAGTTTTAAGGTCAATATGAAGAAGTCTGAAGTATTACCGATAGGTCAGGCTCTGGACCCAGAGGTAAAAGTAAAAATTCCCTTCAAATGGGTCAGTCACAAGATACAATATCTCGGAATACAGATACCCACAAATCTTAATCAATTATATAAACATATATAAGGCTCTGGCCCAGCAAGTCAGAGTGAACCTTCACAGATGGTCCCTGCTTCCCCTAACATTTACCAATAGATTGGAGGTGGTCAAAATGAACATCTTACCCAGGTACCTTTTTTTGGTTTTTAATCTTCCTATTCAGGTCCCTGACAAGGACTGGAAGGATCTTAGGAAAAAACTATCGGATTTCATATGGCTTGGTAAATGACCAAGAATTAGATAGGAAATACTACTGGAGGAAAAGGGCAAGGGAGGAATGGGTTTTCCAAACTTTCCTAAATACTATCTGGCTGCTCAATTGCTTCCAATCATTAAAATGTTGAAACCTGGTAGGAAACACTGCTGGTTGGAGATAGAGGAGAGGGAAAGTGAACTTACCTCCTTAAACATTCTCCCATGGAGGATCTTGCCGAAAGATCTAAAAAATATTCACAATGCTTTAACCCGACACGCTGTGTCTCAGTGGTTGGAAGCCAGGCAGAATTGGGAAATAATCCATCCAGTTTGGGAATACTTACCACTGTCATCTCTTCCAGGATTCCCAGCTTTGGCTGGGGATTCATGTTTCTTCAGATGGGTTACCTTAGGTCTTAAATACCCCAGAGAGTTTGTAGATGGGGATCAGCTGAAAACATTTTTGCAGATGCAAGCCGAGTTCCTTCTGAACAACGCTGACCTTTTAAGATACTACCAATGTCCTCATTATATTTCTAACACAATTGCCCTCACCGATATATCACAGAAACCCGCTGCACCTAATATATTGACTTACCAGAAAAGTATTACAGGGGTCACTAGGTCATTCATTTCACGAATTTATAAAATACTGATGGAAGATAGGAGGATTCTGGCTGTACAAAGGGTTGAAGGAAAGTGGGAATCAGAGGCAAACTCAACACTTACAGAACAAGAGTGGCAATACATCTGGCTGGGTGTACATAAAACTACTAATTCACCTTCATGGAGAGAATTTAGAGGGAAAACTAATATTCATTTTTTTCAAAACCCCAACAATCTCCGTCCACTACAATAAGTTCCTCTCCAACAAATGCTGGAGAGGTTGTGACTCATTAGGGTCACATTACCATATCTTTTGGGACTGCCCAAAAATCACCCCTTTTTGGAACAATATTTCTGAAGAGGTGGCCTCAATCCTTTTTCTTCTCACTCCATTAAAATTTGAGAATATGGTTTTGGGCCTCCCGGCAAGGGAAATTAAGAATTCAGCAGGAAAATACCTCTTTTATATCCTGATTGTGGCAGCCCTCAAAGTTATTGTGCAAAACTGAATGTCAGTACTCTCCCCTCCCTTGAAGGCCTGGCTTAGAAATATAGAAATAATTCAAGGGACGGAAGCTATCATGGCCCAGTTGAGGCTATCCACAGATAAATTTAATACCAGGTGGTTACCCTTTTTAAATATAAAGAAATGAAAGAGGGAACCCCAGTACTGGAACAACTTCTCCAGAGTTAACCTGACATAGTTGAGGGTTAAACCCTCACTGTTAAGATCAGACTTAGTGGGCTCTGGTTTTGGATTGGGGGTCCACTCTTCCACGGACCAAAGAGGAGGGGTGGATAGGAGAGAGGAGAGAGAGGGATCTATCAAGAGCTACCTGAGGGATACCACCTCTGACTGGCTGGATTGAAGGGAGGCTGCTTTTTATCTCTGTTTTTGGTTTCTTTTGATATCTAGTGTAAATGAAACAAGGACTGACTCATTTATTTTTTCCTCTTTCTTTTGTTAAAAAAGAAAAGATGTTTTTATTAATGTTCTAAGACTTACATACAGTTTTAAGAGATATTAACTTACAGATACACGATACCGTCTTGGAAAATCTCTAAGAAACCAGATCTAGTGAGCTTGAAGAAACGATCTGGGTACCATACTTCAAAGCAAAAAAGGGAGATGTGTTTATCAGATTTCTCTACCTGTGTGGAGTACTCCACTATGACCGGGTCGGACTCTTTGAACATTCTTAGTTTCCAGATTGATATGATAAAGAGTGTTGGAGAAAGCTCATGATGAAATGTTCTTCTATATGGTCTTGGAGATCAAATCATTAACTATGTAACCAGATGACTTATTGATCTGTATTATGAATCTAAATAATATGATTAAAAATTCAAAAAAGAAGATTCATCCCGAAGTTCTGAATAAGAAGACTGTGCTGTGAAATTGATACAAGCACTGGGATAGAAGTTTATTCAGGATTTCGTACTTGGCACATTTATTAATGACTGTGATTTTATTGTGTATTTATTTATTTCAAGGTTTTACCAGGAAGGTATGCTGAGCAGACTACTGCTCAATTCCAGATGCACCCTGGGGAAAGGGTGAGAGGGATAACAGGCACAATTTCCATGTTCAGACATGTTACAATATAAACACACACAGTAAAGTGCATTTCTACAGGTAGTTATAAAAAGCATATGATGGTAATATATAGCTACAGGTTAAATTACAGTGGTGAGGCATATGACAGGACAAAATAAAGGAACAGTACATAATATGGGTTCAACAGTATTTCAGGTGGACCTGGTTGCCTAGTCAGGAGCTCGCATGGATACATGTGCAGATTGGGGAGAAGTGTTTTTTGAGAATGGAGTTAAGGTGCTGACTGGGGGAGGCATGCCGGATAACCGAGGGAAGCAAGTTCCAGAGTTTAGGCATGTGATATGTGAATGCTGACTGGCCTGCCGAGGTTGACATGAGTGGAGTGGGCAGCAGACATGAGTCATTTCTCCTCAGTACATAGCCCTGGAAGGTAGGGGCTGAGAGGACAGAGGCAAGATAAGGGGGGAGGGACTGTGTCCAGTATTTGGCCATGAGACTGGCACTGTGGGAGTGATGCTGGTCCTGCAATGAGGGGAGGTCTAGGTTGTGATATGGGACACAGTGATGAGTATTTGGAGGACAGTCAAGGGCAAAGCGACAGAAGGAATGGAAGAGGGGGTCCAGTCTGGCTAGAGTGGACTTAGGGGTGGCACTGAAGACTATGTTCCCATAGTCGAAGATGGGTAGAATCATCTTCTGCATCATTGCATGGTGAGCCAGCAGTGGTATACACCCACAGTTACAGTACAATGCGCCCAGCTGGGGGTGAAGCTTTTTGTGGATGGCATCAATATGTGCGGAGAAGTCTAGGTGCTGGTAAAGCCAGATCCAAGATATCTGCAGGAGGTGCAAATCTCAAGACTAGTCCCATCCAGGGTGTGGAAGGAGGGGGTGGAGAGTAGCCTTGAAAGTCTCTGCCTTGTGCCGAAGGTCATAGAGATGGTTTTCTTGGTGCTGAGAAAGAGCTGATTTGAGTGAAACCAGTGCTGAACTGCAGGTGTGTTGCTTAGGCACAGAACTGATTGCATATTAATTGCAATTGGGATGATTTGGGGCTTGGGAATTTTATGTTTTTGTGAGGTATTTTTATTAATTTTGTAATTGTTGGTAATAGATTTATTGGTAAATGTATAAATAGACCTCACATTTGTATTGCTGGCATGCCTCTGATGAAACCATGCTGAGATGTGATGAAAAGTAAGGCACGTTTTCTGACCGCTCTTGTGGTACTTGGTCTTTCATTGTGTGTGCTCTGCTCACAGTAAATGTCTTTACTAAGAAGAAAATGTTTTTATCCACTCAATAAATTATTGAAACTGTGAGTATTGGATCTCTTCTTGGTTCATTTTTCAATAAGGACACTGTGAAGCCTGGAGCCTGCAGCTATGAGTGTTTAGATGATTATACAGAGGTGGGTGCACTTTTCCTTGGCTCTTGTTCTTTAACTTTACTAAGGAGCACCGCTTCAATTATATAAAGCACAAGATAAGTGGAGAGCCTGGATAGATTGTATAATAAACAAATTTGATTGATATCTGTAAGAGAGGGCTGACAACAGGAAATGTCCTGAGCAGCCAGGAAGAATTCTGGCCTACCATATGCCATGAACTGCTGAGTTTGGCCAATCTTCCAGAATCTGGATCTGCCCTGCAGTGAAGAAGGGGACTCCACCAACCCTGCTGTGTGAGGGTAAGGCATGAGGGATGTTGAAGTGACAGGTGCCTTCAGGAGAAACTGAGTGACAGGCCTGGCAGGCTGGTAGGAGGGGCTGATCAGAGAAACAGTGCATATATAGGACAACAAAAAATGCTACCAGCTAAATAAAACACTGCAGCTCCCATATTCAGAAGGTTTGCATTACAGCCAACTGGTTTGCACCACCACCTGCACAAATGGCTGATTGTACTGGAATGCATTCAGCCATTTGCTATGTGCCAGGCAGTCTTGCTAGCAACTGAACGCAAGCACAATGTATTCAGTGCAGAAATAGGGTGTGGTGAAGTAAATATTTGGCACAACTGGATATTCAATGGTTTTGTGCTGCACAAGCAGCATTAAGTGTGACTAGAACTTCATAAATTAAGATCTACAAACAGCAGATCTTAACCCTGAGGCAAACTTCAGAGGCATGGATCAGCACTGCAGAGCTCAACATTGGGCACTTTATGCAGGTTGTCATGGAAGATGAGCAGCAGGCAAATGCTCCCCTGGGCCCTGTGCAGGCCCTGGAGGCACTATGCTGCAAACAGACTTCATCGATCATCCACAAGTCACATTCGAAGGTCTAAATGAGAACAAATCATTAGTCAGTACCACAGCTCAACAGGCCCATGCAGCTGTGAGAGCTGTGGCATAAGCAGCTTTGAACCAACACCCACCCATTGCAGTCATGCAATGTCCATAGGGCTCAAGGTGACAGCAGAACTGTGCTTCCTGGCCACTGGAGCCTAACAGATACTGGTAGATGACACCACTGATATCACACATTCTTCCACCTTGCACCTGTTGGGACAGTTTCTAGATACCCTACTGGGGAGTTCATTGTACTCTCCACCACACTAGCAGGGCAAACATGCCACAATTCTATCAAGTTGTACACCCACTGGCTGTACTTGGTGCCATTGCTTGTACCCATGCTGCCTTCCGTGCACCACCAAGGGATGGGGTGGAGGCCTACGTGAGTAGAAGGTGCTTCCATTCCATTAACTGTCAGGGTGCACAATGCAACAGGCTCATATAACCAATGTCCTGGCATGGTACCCTAGCAGTGTCCACAACACCGTCATCTGGCACAATTCCATTCTGTGGCACAGGTTCAAAGGTGGGGATATACCGATGGGCACTTCATTGGTGAGTACATGCCCAAGGCCCCCCATAGCTGTCATTGATGTCACTAACCAATGCCCTTTCTCACACAAGGGAGAGTGCATATCCCTGCATCCCAGGCTGCTAGCACCTGTCCTACGACCTGTATCTGTTACAGAGGACAGGTATAATGTGACTGTATCTGTTACAGAGGACAGGTATAATATGGTTGTATCTGTTACAGAGGACAGGTATAATGTGGCTGTGTCTGTTACAGAGGACAGGTTTAATGTGACTGTGTCTGTTACAGAGGACAGAGGACAGGTATAATGTGGCTGCATCTGTTACAGAGGACAGGTATAATGTGGCTGTGTCTGTTACAGAGGACAGGTTTAATGTGACTGTGTCTGTTACAGAGGACAGAGGACAGGTATAATGTGGCTGCATCTGTTACAGAGGACAGGTATAATGTGGCTGTGTCTGTTACAGAGGACTGGTATAATGTGGCTGTATCTGTTACAGAGGACAGGTATAATGTGGCTGTATCTGTTACAGAGGACAGGTACAATGTAGCTGTGTCTGTTACAGAAGGCAGGTATAATGTGGCTGTACCTGTTAAAGAGGACAGAGGACAGATATAATGTGACTGTGTCTGTTACAGAGGACAGGTATAATGTGGCTATATCTGTTACAGGGGACAGGTATATTGTGGCTGCATCTGTTTCAGAGGACAGGTATAATGTGGCTGTCTCTGTTACAGGGGACAGGTATAATGTGGCTGTATCTGTTACAGAAGACAGGTATAATGTGGCTGTGTCTGTTACAGAGGACAGAGGACAGGTATAATGTGGCTGTATCTGTTACAGAGGACAGGTATAATGTGGCTATATCTGTTACAGAAGACAGGTATAATGTGGCTGTATCTGTTACAGAAGACAGGTATAATGTGACTGTGTCTGTTACAGAGGACAGAAGATGGTATAATGTGGCTGCATCTGTTACAAAGGACAGGTATAATGTGGCCGTGTCTGTTGCAGAGGACAGGTAAAATGTGGCTATATCTGTTACAGAGGACAGGTATAATGTGAATGTGTCTGTTACATAGGACAGGTATAATGTGGCTGTATCTGTTACAGAGGACAGGTATAATGTGGCTGTCTCTGTTACAGAGGACAGGTATAATGTGGCTGTATCTGTTACAGAGGACAGGTATAATGTGGCTGTGTCTGTTACAGAGGACAGAGGACAGGTATAATGTGGCTATATCTGTTACAGAAAGAGGTATAATGTGGCTGTATCTGTTACAGAAGACAGGTATAATGTGACTGTGTCTGTTACAGAGGACAGAAGATGGTATAATGTGGCTGCATCTGTTACAAAGGACAGGTATAATGTGGCTGTGTCTGTTGCAGAGGACAGGTAAAATATGGCTATATCTGTTACAGAGGACAGGTATAATGTGAATGTCTGTTACATAGGACAGGTATAATGTGGCTGTATCTGTTACAGAGGACAGGTATAATGTGGCTGTCTCTGTTACAGAGGACAGGTATAATGTGGCTGTATCTGTTACAGAGGACAGGTATAATGTGGCTGTGTCTGTTACAGAGGACAGAGGACAGGTATAATGTGGCTGTATCTGTTACAGAGGACAGGTATAATGTGGCTGTGTCTGTTACAGAGGACAGAGGACAGGTATAATGTGGCTATATCTGTTACAGAAGACAGGTATAATGTGGCTGTATCTGTTACAGAAGACAGGTATAATGTGACTGTGTCTGTTACAGAGGACAGAAGATGGTATAATGTGGCTGCATCTGTTACAAAGGACAGGTATAATGTGGCTGTGTCTGTTGCAGAGGACAGGTAAAATGTGGCTATATCTGTTACAGAGGACAGGTATAATGTGAATGTGTCTGTTACATAGGACAGGTATAATGTGGCTGTATCTGTTACAGAGGACAGGTATAATGTGGCTGTGTCTGTTACAGAGGACAGGTATAATGTGGCTGTATCTGTTACAGAGGACAGGTATAATGTGGCTGTGTCTGTTACAGAGGACAGAGGACAGGTATAATGTGGCTGTATCTGTTACAGAGGACAGGTATAATGTGGCTGTGTCTGTTACAGAGGACAGAGGACAGGTATAATGTGGCTATATCTGTTACAGAAGACAGGTATAATGTGGCTGTATCTGTTACAGAAGACAGGTATAATGTGACTGTGTCTGTTACAGAGGACAGAAGATGGTATAATGTGGCTGCATCTGTTACAAAGGACAGGTATAATGTGGCTGTGTCTGTTGCAGAGGACAGGTAAAATGTGTCTATATCTGTTACAGAGGACAGGTATAATGTGAATGTGTCTGTTACATAGGACAGGTATAATGTGGCTGTATCTGTTACAGAGGACAGGTATAATGTGGCTGTGTCTGTTACAGAGGACAGGTTTAATGTGACTGTGTCTGTTACAGAGGACAGGTATAATGTGGCTGCATCTGTTACAGAGGACAGGTATAATGTGGCTATGTCTGTTACAGAGGACAGGTTTAATGTGACTGTGTCTGTTACAGAGGACAGAGGACAGGTATAATGTGGCTGCATCTGTTACAGAGGACTGGTATAATGTGGCTGTATCTGTTACAGAGGACAGGTATAATGTGGCTGTATCTGTTACAGAGGACAGGTATAATGTGGCTATATCTGTTACAGAGGACAGGTATAATGTGGCTGTGTCTGTTACAGAAGGCAGGTATAATGTGGCTGTACCTGTTAAAGAGGACAGAGGACAGATATAATGTGACTGTGTCTGTTACAGAGGACAGGTATAATGTGGCTATATCTGTTACAGGGGACAGGCATATTGTGGCTGCATCTGTTTCAGAGGACAGGTATAATGTGGCTGTCTCTGTTACAGAGGACAGGTATAATGTGGCTGTATCTGTTACAGAGGACAGGTATAATGTGGCTGTGTCTGTTACAGAGGACAGAGGACAGGTATAATGTGGCTATATCTGTTACAGAAGACAGGTATAATGTGGCTGTATCTGTTACAGAAGACAGGTATAATGTGACTGTGTCTGTTACAGAGGACAGAAGATGTATACCTGTGATTATACATGTGGCTGCATCTGTTACAAAGGACAGATATAATGTGGCTGTGTCTGTTGCAGAGGACAGGTAAAATGTGGCTATATCTGTTACAGAGGACAGGTATAATGTGAATGTGTCTGTTACATAGGACAGGTATAATGTGGCTGTATCTGTTACAGAGGACAGGTATAATGTGGCTGTGTCTGTTACAGAGGACAGGTATAATGTGGCTGTATCTGTTACAGAGGACAGGTATAATGTGGCTGTGTCTGTTACAGAAGGCAGGTACAATGTGGCTGTACCTGTTAAAGAGGACAGAGGACAGATATAATGTGACTGTGTCTGTTACAGAGGACAGGTATAATGTGGCTATATCTGTTACAGGGGACAGGTATAATGTGGCTGCATCAGTTTCAGAAGACAGGTATAATGTGGCTGTGTCTGTTACAGAGGACAAAGGACAGGTATAATGTGGCTGTATCTGTTACAGAGGACAGGTATAATGTGGTTGTGTCTGTTACAGAGGACAGAGGACAGGTATAATGTGGCTGCATCTGTTACAGAAGACAGGTATAATGTGGCTGTATCTGTTACAGAGGACAGGTATAATGTGACTGTGACTGTTACAGAGGACAGAAGATGGTATAATGTGGCTGCATCTGTTACAGAGGACAGGTATAATGTGGCTGTGTCTGTTGCAGAGGACAGGTAAATGTGGCTATATCTGTTACAGAGGACAGGTATAATGTGAATGTGTCTGTTACATAGGACAGGTATAATGTGGCTGTATCTGTTACAGAAGACAGGTATAATGTGGCTGTATCTGTTACAGAGGACAGGTATAATGTGACTGTGTCTATTACAGAGGACAGAAGACAGTGTAATGTGGCTGCATCTGTTACAGAGGACAGGTATAATGTGGCTGTGTCTGTTACAGAGGACAGGTATAATGTGAATGTGTCTGTTACAGAGGACAGGTATAATGTGGCTGTATCTGTTACAGAGGACAGGTATAATGTGACTGTATCTGTTACAGAGGACAGGTATAATGTGGCTGTGTCTGTTACAGAGGACAGAGGACAGGTATAATGTGGCAGCATCTGTTACAGAGAACAGGTATAATGTGGCTGTGTCTGTTACAGATGACAGGTATAATGTGGCTGTATCTGTTACAGAGGACAGGTATAATGTGACTGCGTCTGTAACACAGGACAGATATAATGTGGCTGTGTCTGTTACAGAGGACAGGTATAATGTGACTGTGTCTGTTACAGAGGACAGGTGTACTGTGGCTGTACCTGTTACAGAAGACAGGTATAAATAATGTGGCTGTGTCTGTTACAGAGGACAGGTATAATGTGGCTGTGTCTGTTACGGAGGACAGGTATAATGTGGCTGTGTCTGTTACAGAGGACAGGTGTAATGTGGCTGTATCTGTTACAGAGGACAGGTATAAAGTGGCTGTGTCTGTTACAGAGGACAGATATAATGTGGCTGTGTCTATTACAGAGGACAGGTATAATGTGGCTGTATCTGTTACAGAGGACAGGTATAATGTGGTTGTGTCTATTACAGAGGACAGGTATAATGTGGCTGTATCTGTTACAGAGGACAGGTATAATATGGCTGTGTCTATTACAGAGGACAGGTATAATGTGGCTGTATCTGTTACAGAGGACATGTATAATGTGGCACACTTTGCTACACACAGTGTTATCAAGTGGGTCTTTGGCATGTTCAAGATGCAGTTCAGGTGCCTTGACCGTTCAGCTGGTGCCCTACAGTACAGCCCTCAGAAGTCCTGTGCCATATTCCTTGCCTGTTGCATACTACACAACATGGTATTGAATCGTTGAATATGCCTGCCTGCCCCAGAAGGAAGCACTGCAGCAGATGCTGAGAGAGTGGACTAGGGGATGCAGGAGCAGCTCAAAAGACATTATCCCAGGATGGCCAGGAAGTTTGTGGAGTACTGAGACCATCTCACTACAGGCCTCTACGGACCCAGCTGGTGAGTACTGTTCACTCTGGAGACAGTAATGGTGTAACAAAACATGTATTAGTAATGTAACAGAAAGCATGTTGGAAAAATACAGGTGTGAAAAACAAAGTAACTACCCAGGCGGTGAGGAAAACGGGTGGGGAGGGGTCAAACAAAATAAGAGACACTCAGGCAGGGGTATAGGGTTAGTCAAACAAAATAAGAGCCATCCAGGTGGGGTGGGGGGGTCAAACAAGATAAGAGCCATCCAGGCAAGGGGGAAGGGGAATCTATGTAAATATAAGCCATGGTCCTGCATCATGTGCTGCATGGCAAACCTCTGCATACTGCTCATGGTCCTGCATCATGTACTGCATGGCAAACCTCTGCACACTGCTCATGGTCCTGCATCATGTGCTGCATGACAAACCTCTGCACATTGCTCACAGTCCTGCATCATGCTGCATGGCAAACCTCTGCACACTGCTCACGGTCCTGCATCATGTACTGCATGGCAAACCTCTGCACACTGCTCGTGGTCCTGCATCATGTGCTGCATGACAAACCTCTGCACATTGCTCACAGTCCTGCATCATGTACTGCATGGCAAACCTCTGCACACTGCTCATGGTCCTGCATCATGTGCTGCATGACAAACCTCTGCACATTGCTCACAGTCCTGCATCATGCTGCATGGCAAACCTCTGCACACTGCTCACGGTCTTGCATCATGTACTGCATGGCAAACCTCTGCACACTGCTCGTGGTCCTGCATCATGTGCTGCATGACAAACCTCTGCACATTGCTCACAGTCCTGCATCATGCTGCATGGCAAACCTCTGCACACTGCTCATGGTCCTGCATCATGTACTGCATGACAAACCTCTGCACATTGCTTGCAGTCCTGCATCATGTGCTGCATGCCATCCATCTGTCTGCAAGTCCTCCTAAGCCCCCAAGGAGGCCTCCAGGAGCTGCCTGTTAGCTACCGCCTGCTACCGACATGGACGGTCCCTCCTGGGGGACAGGGTCGGGCTGCACCCTGGCCCATTGTGTGTTCTGGGTTGGCATGCTGTACCTGGAAAACAGGGCCTGGGAAACACAGTGGTGGCTAGACTGGGGGGGATTGGACTGTGGGGCACAACAGTAGCTGGGTTGGGTGAATAGGCCTGGGCCAGCACAGCGATGGTTGCTCCATGGAGAGGGTGGCTGGGCCCCCATTGGCAGGGGAAGTAGAAGGGATGGCCAACTCATTGGGGTCAGGGTTCAACTCAGAGATCTTCTGACACTGCCACTCCTCCACACACATCTCTACATCACTGTCCGCCTCTAGGTGTGGCACAGTAGGAGTTCACCACAGGGGCAGCAGCCATCTTGACGGTCCTGGTCATTCATCCTCAACCATGGACTGGGCTGTTGAGAGAAGACAGTGACATTGCTGAGTAATGCACATACCTGTGGCTTGTCCATGGCAGCTTGCAGGCTCAGTGTACTGTGTATAGACATATACACATGCTGCCCATGCAGTGCAGTGCCCATGTGCCCCCAGTGCTGCATACATGACACACACAGCCCATCACCAGTGATCTCACAGTGTACAGCAATCATATGGCACAGTAGGGGATTTCCCCACAGATGTCCACACTGCCAGGATACTTGCTTAACACCGTGCAGCCTACACCCATTGTGTAACCCATCCTGCATGTACACTGTTTCTGACAATACATGCATAAAAATGTAGAAACATAGAATTTGTTGGTAGAAAAGGACCACCTGACCCACCCAGTCTGCCCAGCTGGTTCCTGTTTGGTCTGTTTCTGCAGACCCTAACTGGTCTCCAGCGACCCTCCCTCCTCCCTGCCTATTTACTAATATTACTTTATGTCTATTTTCCATGCATGCTTAAACACGGTAGCAGGTTATAACAGTGAACCAAAATGAGTAACTCAGAAATGAGTGCTTCAATTTGGTCGCTTTCAGGATCAGTGATAGGGAATGTATAGTGAGGGCAGGTAATAGCGAAGGAGAACAAGAAGAACGGCGAGGGGAGGAAATAGCAATGGAGGGGGGAGGAAGAAAGATGGACTAAATGGGGACATGGAGCATGATGGCACTGAGCTACCTGTCTAGCACAGTGGGTAGGGACACTGTCTGCAGTGTTGGTGGTACCGGGTTCGGGACTGCATACAGGTCTGTTTTTTGATTTAGCAGATGTGTTGTTTTTTTTTAAAGTTATTGCTGTCATCAGTCCCTCATCTTTCCTCCATTGTCTCCCCCACCTGGAGATGATTATTTAAGTATGGGAAGTGTGGGGGTCTTGCCCCCCTGCAAAGGCATGTGTGGGGGGCATAGCATCCCACATTAAACATTATTTTAAATGTACGCTGAGCTGTGCGCCGGTATTTTTTGTTGTGTGCTGAATTGTTTTCTGCAGGGTGTACTCACTGTATTGTGAGTCATCCAAGAATTTTTGCTGTTATGACATGGAACCCTTAAAGGCCATGTAGCAGAGATGGCCCACGTGTGAGGAGTACCTAGGCCCATGCTGGATACATGCTTAGGGCTATGGTGGGAAGTGTCTGCAGAACACAGACCTGTGCAGTACATTGTGCCTTGCCCTCTCTGCATGGCCAGCTGTGGCCCTAATCATCATGGCATATGCTCCCCCTCACAAGCATGTAACCCCAACACTGTTGGTGCGTATGCACACACAAGCTGAATGTGATGGGGCTACTGCAGTCACTCACATGGCTGGGTCAGTCCAGCCTGGCTGTCATATCCACCTCTGAGGATACCCATTATTGCTACAGGCTGCACACTGCCAGTCATGATCATCTCTGCAGGGGCTAGGGGCTTTGTCTTGCTGGGCCCACCAACTGTGGCCTGGAGTTCCAGATGAGCCCTGGCTATGACCTCCTTTGTCCTATTCTTTGAGGTCAGTAGCCATTTTCTTGACCTCCTCCATCATCCAACCCCTTCCTCTGATGGCATTCACCGACTCACTGATCTTGTCTCAGGTTTGTTTTATGTTGGACTTTGTTCCCCATGTGTCAGCACACCAAGTCCTCCCTGGCCATGTAAACGTGGGCTAGGGTCATCATCTCCTCGTCAGAAGATTGCCTCTTCTGTATCTTCTCCTCCTCCGTCATGATACCTGTTGGTAAGGGTCAGACGGACAGCACTGAACACTGTTTACACAAACAGATCCCAAAACAACCTGCACTGAAAGGAAGAAAGGACCTAAATAAGGCACATGCTGGGCATGTTCCAAACATATTTTAGAAACCTCCAAATAGATTAGTCCTGTAAAGGCATGCAGCAAACAAACAGTGCAGATACTGAATGATGGCCTAACAGCATGGACCTGTGTTCTCTGCCTCAGCACTTCACTCCGTGGGCTTCCTCAAGGGGTGAGGTACATGGAAAAGGCTACCTATTTAAATCATGTCTGGCTTAAGACATCATCATAATGTTAAACATTGATGTTTAAAGACACAGGGTAAACAGTTACAAAATATCAGTGCATATTCATAGTGCAAAATTAGCTTATTCTCAACCAAAAAAGCATTATATTTACTAAATGTCAGTAGAAAACAGCAATACAAAAATTTACACTCCATACAGCACCAGTAATGCAGATTAATTATTGCATAAAATAGCCACAAGAAATAGTAAGCCTGCCACTAGATGGCGATCCAGAGTAAGCATTACCTGGCTGCTATAGGTACAAACTTATTTTTTTATTGCCATAATAAATGTTATTATTTTGTAAGATACAACATATTATTCAAAACAGTACAAACAGTAACTGTATCATACCATCCAGTAACTACAAACAGATAAGTAAAAAATGTATATAAACATTTATTTATTTATTAGATCATCGGTTTACAGACCTTTGAGTCATAGGGCCAGATATTCAAAAGAGATGAGCCATATCTGGACTGCCTTGTACAGTATGGTCTGCACGTCCAGTGGCTCTTGCTCTGAATCAATGGGCGTGCAGCCCTACCGAGCTGTCAGTCGGGCGGCAGGCGGCAGGCGGGTGGAGTGCTGCCGCCCGCTGGCTGGCCAGGGGAGGCGGGGTGGTGGGCTCCATGGGTGGGGTGCCACTAAGTCACAGGGATATTGGACTTTGAGAGTGGGTTTGACCTTATACCCCTGATGATCGTTACAGATCCCGTCACTGGACCACCAGGGTATTGGTCTTTGGGGGGTTGACGTTATGCCTGCGATCGGGTTAGTCGGAGGGTTTAAACTATGTCATGCCGCATTGGGCTAGTCGAGGGAGGGTTCAAACCTCGTTATGCCCACAGTTGGGCTAAGTCGGGGGTTTAAACCACGTATGCCTGCGATCGGGCTAGTCGGGGGTTTAAACTACATTATGCCCGCTGATCGGCTGCAGGGGGTGATTGTCCCTGATGGCTGCAGCCTGGCAGGCCTCAGGCAAGTCATCGGGATCGGCGCACCTGCATGCTAATAACATGCAAATGGGGTTGTAATTAGATGCAAATGGCCCCCATGCGCCTTGCATAAATTATGGCCCCATTTGCATGTCACCTTTGAATATCCGGAGTTTGCGCAAGGCGCAATGGAACTTGCGCCACCGCATCTGAATGCTCCAGTCTGACCACTTGCGGTGGCGCAAGTTCCACTGTGCCATGCACAGTGGCTGTGGCCAGGGGGCGATATACAAAGGAGTTGCTCAATAGCGCAACTCCATTGAATATCACCCTGGCCACACCCCTGCACAACTTTTTTGAGCAGCGCAAGGGCTTGCGCCACAGAATGGCACAGTTTGAATATCTGGCACATAGACTCATTTACAAAGGCACCTCATCAAGAGAGCAATACATCACAGCAAACAAACAGTACAGTACATAATGCTTAGATTAAAAAAGCAACAAGCATCGTTATGTTAAAGAAGGAAATTCTAACTGTAACTTATAATTGGTTAGCTGACAACAAACAACTAAAAATAAGGGGTTCATTATATGACACTCAAGTTGTTATTGTTCTGCAATCAAACATTTATGATAGAGAAAAAAAAGCACTTGTAAACAATGGTTAATGAAATTATACTCTGAAGCCCAGATATTCAAAGGGGTTGCGCATGGCGCAACAGAGTTGCACTGGCGCAACCCCTCATTGCCCCCTGGTAGGATATTGAAAGGGCTGCCAGGTGCAGCGCAAATCCTGATATGCTGGGCACAATGTAATTGTATCTTGGCGCCAGATGCAGGAAGGCGTGCCATGCATATGCAGCACATCGATATTCCAGCCCAGGATGTGCAGCGCATATGGTGGTGCAACCCTGCAGTGCACTGCATAGGAAGGCTCAAAAATGAGCCTGTGAGGAGTGGGAACCAATCTTGGCCACCCACAGCTGGGCTGCTGTATAGCAGGGCTCAGCACAGCAGCTGTCAGCCGTTGGTGGCCACCCGCCCACCCAGAACACTGTCCTCAAGCACACACAGCTCCCTGGTAGTCTAGTGGTTCCCTGTCCCTTCCGATTCCCCGATTCCCCGATATATATAAATGAAGACCCTCCCTGGTAGTTCAGTGCCCCCGCCCGCCAGCAGCTGGATCACCAGGATATATTTAACCGGAGATGTACTGTGATCACGGCAGCGGACGGCCACATTTATCGGGGAATAGGGAGGGAGGGGGGACCACTAGGCTACAGGGAATGTTATGTTGTACATCTACTATGATCATGGCTACGGGGCGGGCAATGCCCGGGATCCCCATTGCACATGTCATGCTGTGCAGGGTGCCAGGCACTAGTCGTCAGGCTGCCCTGCGCAAGGCATGCAAATGGACCCATTTGCACCTTGCATATATCATGGCCTCATTTGCATGCCCCCCGCTGAATATTGCCGGTGATGCACCTAGCGCAACTGCACTTGCGCTGGCGCATCCCTGTGCTCCCTATCTGTGGCTTGCACCAGCACAGTGCCACTGCACTGTATGCAGTGCATGCCACATTCAACGGTGCTGCACCATGGTGCATCACCGTTGAATATCACCTGGTCCTGGTCCTGGCCCTGGTGCATTCCAGGTGTACTGTGCCCAGGCTTGCGCCACTGCCCACGCAGTCTGAATATCTGGGCCTGAATGTTTTCCCTTGCAATTGCAGCTATCCACCACCCACTGTATAAAGCAACTCCTTCTGCATTAAGTTCTGAATATTTCTCCACATATCTGCACCTGTCCACCACCCTCTGTATAAAGCAGCTCTTTCTGCATTCAGTTCTGAATGTTTCCCCATGTAACTGTACCTATCCACCACCCTCTGTGTAAAGCAACCCCTTCTGCATTCAGTTCTAAATGTTTCCTCTTGTAACTGCACCTGTCCAGCACCTTCTGTGTAAAGCAGCTCTTTCTGAATTCAGTTCTGAATATTTCTCCATGTTATTGCACCTGTATAAAGCAACGCTTTCTGTGTTCAGCTCTGTACGTTTCTCCTTGTAATTGCACCTATCCACAACCCTCTGTATAAAGCAGCTCTTTCTGCATTCAAGCTCTGAATGTTTCTCCATGTAACTGCACCTGTCCACCACCCTCTGTATAAAGCAGCTCTTTCTGTGCTGTGTCCTGAATGTTTTCTTTTCTAACTGCAGCTATCCGCCACCCTCTGTATAAAGCAACTCTTTCTGTGTTGTGTTCTGAATGTTTTCCCTTGTAATTGCAGCTATCCACAACCCTCTGTATAAAATGACTACTTCTGCATTCGGTTCTGAGTGTTTTTCCTTGTAACTGTGCCTATCCAGCACCTTCTGTATAAAGCAGCTCTTTCTGCATTCAGTTCTGACTGTTTCCCATTGTATCTTCACCTATCCTCCCCGATTTGTGTAAAGCAACACTTTTTGCATTCAGTTCTGAATGTTTCTTCATGGAACTGCACCTGTACATAACTCTCTGTATAAAGCAGCTCCTTCTGCATTCAGTTCAGACTGTTTCCCATTGTAACTGCACCTGTCGACAAACCCTCAGTATAAAGCAACTCTTTCTGCATTCAGTTCAGACTGTTTCCCATTGTAACTGCACCTGTCGACAAACCCTCAGTATAAAGCAACTCTTTCTGCATTCAGTTCTGTTTTTCATTGTAGCTGCACCTGTCCTCCTCCCTCTATGTAAAGCAGCCCTTTCTGCATTCAGTTGTTTCCCATTGTAACTGCACCTGTCCACAATCCTCAGTATAAAGCAGCTCTTTCTGCATTCAGTTCTGTTTTCCATTGTAGCTGCACCTGTCGTCCACCCTCTGTGTAAAGCAACTCTTTCTGCATTCAGTTGTTTCCCATTGTACTTGCACCTGTCCCCCACCTTCAGTATAAAGCAACTCCTACTGCATTAAGTTCTGAATGTTACTCCATGTAAGTGCACTTTTCCACAACCCTCTGTATAAATCAACTCTTTCTGCGTTCATTTCTGTTTCCCATTGTAACTGCACCTGTGCACAACCATCTGTTTAAAGCAGCTCTTTCTGTGTTCAGTTCTGTACACTTCTCTATTTTTCTGTACCTGTTTACCCTCTATATAAAACAACTCCATCTGCATTAAGTTCTGAATGTTTGCCCTAGCAACTGCACCTTTCCACAACCCTCTGTATAAAGCAGCTCTTTCTGTGTTCAGGTCTGAATATTTCTCCATGTAATGGAACCTGTTCACCACCCTCTGTATAAAGCAACTCATTCTGCATTAAGTTCTGAATGTTTCCCCTTGTAACTGCATCTGTCCACAACCCTCTGTATATAGCAACTCTTTCTGTGTTCAGTTCTGAATGTTTCCCTTGTAACTGCACCTGTCCACAGATGTCTGTATAAAGCAACTTTCTGTGTTCAGTTCTGTACATTTCTCCATGTAACTGCACCTGTCCACAGCCCTCTGTAAAAAACAATTCTTTCTGTGTTCAGTTCTGAATGTTTCTCCATGTGACTGCACCTGTCCACAACCCTCTATATAAAGCAACTCTTTCTATCTTCAGTTCTGAATGTTTTTTCATGTAACTGCACCTTTCCACAACCCTCTGTATGAAGCAGTTCTTTATGTGTTCAGTTCTGTGTTTCTCCACTTAAGTGCACCTGTCCACACCCTCTATATAAAGCAACTCTTTGTTTAATTCTGAATATTTCTCCATGTAACTGCACCTGTCAACCACCATCTGTGTAAAGCAGCTCCTTCTGCATTCAGTTCGGAATGTTCCTCCTTGTGACAGCACCAGTCCACCACCCTTTGAGTAAAGCAGCCCCTTCTGCATTTTTGGAATGTTTCCCCTTGGAACAGCACCTGTCCACCACCCTCTGTATAATGCAATTACTTTTGCGCTCATTTCTGAATGTTTCCTCTTCTAACTGCATCTGCCCACCACTCTCTGTGTAAAGCAGCTCTTTCTCATTCTGTTCTGTTTCCTCTTGTAACTCTACCTGTGCACCAGCCTCCATATAAAGCAGCTACTTCTGCATTCAGTTCTGAATGTTATCCCTTCTAACTGCAGCTATCCACTGCCCTCTATATAAAGCAGCTCTTTCCGTGTTGTGTTCTGAATGTTTTCCCTTGTAACTGCAGCTATCCACCACCCTCTGTATGAAGCAACTCTTTCTGTGTTGGGTTCTGAATGTTTCCCTTATAACTGCAGCTATCCACCACCCTCTGTATAAAGCAGCTCTTTCTGTGTTGTGTTCTAAATGTTATCCCTTCTAACTGCAGCTGTCTACCACACTCTTATATAAAGCAACTCTTTCTGTATTGTGTTCTGAATGTATAAAGCAACTACTTTTGCATTCAGTTCTGAGTGTTTTCCCTTGTAACCATACATATCCACCACTCTCTGTATAAAGCAACTCCTTCTGCATTAATTTCTGAATGTTTCCCTATGTAACTGCACCTGTCCACCACCCTCTGTATAAAGCAAATCTTTCTGCATTCAGTTATATTTCCCCCTTGTAACTGATATTTGTGACCCTTGTTGTGTTATTACCCATGTTTCTTGTTAATGAAATGTTTCCATCATTCCCTCATTTTTTATTGCTTTGTATATTATCATATCTCCCCTATGCCAGCTCCTCTCCAGTGTAAACATGTTTAAAGAATTTAAGCTTCACCTGTAGGTACAGCCATTGATTCTCCATAGCAGTTTAGTTGTTTTCCTTGCAGTTTTGTCAAGTCTTGTGATTTTGATTTCACTGTTTTGGTGCCCAGAAATGTACCGAGTGTTCCAAGTTTGGTCTGATGAAGGACTTATGAAGTGTTGTAATAAACCTTACTTGAGCTACTTGTTATGTTCCTTTTAGTGTACAATATTATCATGTTACGTTTATTAGCCAGTTCAATACACTGTTCTTTCATTTTTAGTTTGTTGTTCAATTATCATTGCAAAGTTGTTTTTTCTGTTTTCACATCTTTAATTTGTTTCCCTTCCATATAGTGTGGTGTTTTATTGTTATTTTTCCCAAATAAATTACAACCCATTTATCAATGCTAAATTTAATTTGTGTTAATTAAGTCCACTTAACCATGCTGTCTAAGTCCCCTTGAAGCTTTTCTCTTTGCTTTCTAGCCTTGACCACATTTTTTATGTTTGTGTCATCCACAAATTTAGATGTCATTTATTATTATTTGCACCCATGCTCATAACATATATGTTAAATGAGAACAGTCCCAGTACAGACCCCTGGATACACTGCTAGTCATGTCTGTCTAATCTGAGACCAGTCCACTGACCTTTACTAACTGGTATATTTTATTTAACTAATTGTCCATCTAACTGCATATTTGTCTTGGCAGTTCTATTTCTTTTAATCAGTCTACGTAGATAACATCTACCAGTTTGTGTTTTTCTAATGCCTTGCTTATGGGCTCAAAGAGTTGGATCAGATTTCTTTGACATTACTTACCCTTTGCAAAGCCATGTTGTGTGGTGTCTATGATTTTGATTCTGCTACATATGATTCAAGAGATAATCTTTCATTATTTTTTCTAGATGTTTACACACTATTGAGGTGACGCTCACTGTCCCATAATTTCCTGGATCTCTTTTGTCACCCTTCTTAAAAATAGGGGTTCCTAATGTCCTCTTCCAGTCCTGCAGGACCATACCAGATGACAGTGAGCTGTTTTTCTCCATACAGCTTTTTACCCCACAGGCAGCCATTCTGCTCCATCCCCAGCTCCTCCAGACCAGCATCCATCTTCTCCAAATTTACTTCAGCATTCATACCCTACAGATTCTCCACCCCCATGGTGGGGCCAGGATGGGATGGCCATCCTACCACCTTCCAGAGTGTATAGTCACATCATGCTGAGGGGTGGTGGTGCAGGAGAAACATGCAAGGCATCATAGAGCTCTTGGGTCCCCGCTTCCTTGTTCTCCCTGGAGCTGTGGTTGCATGGGTTGTTCATGTGTGTGGAAGTGTGCATGTGCCCTGAACCTCAGCTCCTTCCCCCTACCTGAAGGCAACTGTCTTCCACTTGTGTATCAGCACTGTCCCCAGGCCTCCACCTGGTGGTGGTCAAGAGCTGAGTTGGATATCACCACTGTCTGGGAGAGAAGAGCTGCCGGATAGCTGCTCCTTCCACTCCTGGCCCTTCCCCCCCGGACCCCAAGCAACCCATGCTCATTCCCAAACTCAGGTAACTTGTATGACACAAGGTAAGGTGTTTGTCAGTGCCTTATCCCCCAGTGCCACCAGGCCAGCCTATAACAGTGAATTGTTAAAGATGTCAGTTAATGGTTCAGATATTCAGCCAATGACTTGAGCGTTCTCAGATAAAGATTATCTGGCCCTTGGGATTTATTTACATTCACCTCTGGACCTCTAGTAGATGTCTTTTTACTTCATTTCCATCGTCCTCCTTGGAAACAGTCTCAGCCCCCAGTTGTTCCTCATTTATTTGCTGCTCATCTTTCCCAAAATCCAACGCAATATCTTAATGTAATGCATCCGCCTTTTCTTTCTTAATTTTGAAGTTTATACCATTACCTTTCATTGATCCTAATGTGTGTTCTCTTTGCTGCATGTTCCTAACATATTTATTTATTTCTTTATTTACTGTTTCTTTATTAACATCTGGAAAAAGACTATGCGCAAAATCTGCCCATTTTCATAGATGACCAGACATGAAGGTTGATACAGTCTGAGGCTCAAAGTTGTGAAAATTACAGTTTGACATAGAGTGACTATTCAATAGGAACACATGCATTTACATATATCCAAGTTGATGTGGCTTGGGACCAAATAAGTATATTACTGTGCAAATGGCAAGTTACAAGCATGTGCATGTGTCCAGGTAAACTAGCCAGTCACCTAATTTAGATTCAAAGACTGAGAGGGACAGGCTTGGATCAGCTACATGCTGAGGAAGAGCGTTATACAGACTGGGCAGTTGGAACAGTAAGATACTCTGGCCAGTGCGGCTCTCAGTGCGGAGATTTTGAAATAGGTTGAGTAGAACAATTTCTGTTTGTTGTTTCAGCTCTACTGTTGTGTCTAAAACTTTGTTGTTTGGGAGGGGAGACTGTCAGGACACCACCAATGCATTTGAATTGAGAGGGACAGTAAAGGCAGACTGGGAAGGGAGCATGCTCAGTTAAAGCAGTCCAGTCTAGTGGTTAGAAATGAGCTGTGAACCCAGAGACCCAGATTTTGAATCCGACCACTGCTATTTACTACATAACCCTGAGCAACTCACTTAACTGCACTTTGCTTAACCTCTCTGTAATCTGTTTGCTGAATCTTGTACACCTAATGGCAACAACATGCTCCCCCTCCTCCTCTGAGATTGTAAAGCATTTTGGGATATGTTTTATATGAAATGCACTATAGAAAATTAAACTGTATTCTATTCAATGGTCTCAGCACTACTAGTATCATACATATTGCTCTGGAAAGCATTTTGAGACATAGTGTGTATGTAAGGTGCTGTAAAACCAATACATTCCATTTCCTTCAGGAGTTGGATTAGGGAGGGGTGTATCTGACACCAGGGAAGAGTGTCACTGGAAAAAAGGGAAGCACATCACAGCACTCCAGGGAAGAGCATCACTGGACACCAGGGAAGAGCATCTCTGGACACCAGGGAAGAGCATCTCTGGACACCAGGGAAGAACATCACTGGGCACCAGGAAAGAGCATCTCTGGACACCAGGGAAGAGCATCTCTGAACACCAGGAAAGAGCATCACTGGGCACCAGGGAAGAGCATCTCTGGACACCGGGGAAGGGCATCACTGGATGCCAGGGAAGAGCATCACTTGACACCAGGGAAGAGCATCAGTGGACACCAGGGAAGAGCATCTCTGGACACTGGGGAAGAGCATCTCTGGATGCCAGGGAAAAGCATCACTGGACACCAGGGAAGGGCATCACTGGATGCCAGGGAAGAGCATCACTTGACACCAGGGAAGAGCATCTCTGGACACCAGGGAAAAGCATCACTGGACACCAGGGAAGAGCATCACTGGACGCAAGGGAAGACACATAGATACATAGACAGTGTCGGCAGATAAGGGCCTGTGACCCACCGTCTGCCCATTTGAGCTTGTAAGTTCAGTTTATGTTTTCCTAGAAGTCTGTTGCCCCTTATCCCTGACCTCCAGAATTCCTTTATGTCTATCCCATGCATTCTTAAATCCCGTGATTGTTTCAGCCCCCACCACTTCCTCTGGCAGGGTGTTCCACTTGACCACCACCCGTTCTGTGAAGAAATTCTTCCTCACGTTTCCTCTGAATCGTCCTCCCTCCAACTTCATCCCATGCCCTCTAGTCCTGGAACATCTTTTTCACTTAAAAATAGTGTATTCCTGCACCCTGTTCCTCCCTGTAAGATACTTGTATGTCTCTATCATATTCCCTCTCTCCCTCCTCTCCTCCAGGGAGTACATATTCAGTTCCTGCAACCTGTCCTCGTGGGACTTGTAATGCAATCCATGTACCATCTTTGTTACCCTCCTCTGAACCTTCTCTACCCTGTCTATGTCCTTACGTAGGTAAGATCTCCAGTACTGTACATTGTACTCCAGGTGGGGCCTCACTAGTGTCTGGTATAGTGGAATTATGACCTCCCTTTTCCTGCTGGTGATGCCCCTGCCTATGCATCCCAGCATCCTATTTGCTTTACCTGCTGCCTTGTCACACTGTTTCCCTACCTTGAGGTCATCAGAGATGATAACCCCAAGATCTCTCTCCTGCTTGGTGCACGCTACATCCTCACCCCCCCAACTGATATATTGTGCCAGGGTTTTTGTGCCCCATATGCATTATCTTGCACTTCTTTGCATTGAATTTCAACTGCCAAACCCCTGACCATTCTTCAAGTTTCTGCAGGTCCCTTCTCATTCTGTCTACACCCTCTGGTGTGTCTACTCTGTTACAGAGCTTTGTGTCATCAGCGAACAGTGAAATTCTGCCTTCTAGGTCCTGCGTAATGTCACTGATGAAGATATTGAATAGAACCAGTCCCAGCACTGATCCCTGTGGTACTCCACTGGTCACTTTTCCCTCCTGTGGGTGACAGCCATTTACTACCACCCTCTGTGTCCTGCCCCGCCCAGCCAGTTACCTACCCACCACACTGTTGTCCTGCGCACCCATATTCCCCAGTTTGTGTAATAGTCTTTTATGTGCTTAGCGTCAAAGGCTTTGCTGAAGTCCAGATAGGCCATGTCCACCACCTCCCTGATCCACCTCCCTAGTCACCCAGTCAAAAATTCAATGAGGTTGGTCTGACATGACCGCCCCTGGTGAAACCATGCTGCCTTGGGTCCTGTAGTCCACTGACAACCAGATGTTCCACCAGTCTCTCCTTCAGTAGTGTTTCCACGATCTTCCCCACTACCGAGGTGAGGCTGACTGGTCTGTAGTTTCCCGCTTCCTCTTTGTTCCCACTTTTGTATAAGGGGACTACATCTGCTGTCCTCCAGTCTTTGGGTACCTCCCCTGTTTCCAGTGATCATCTAAACAGGATAGCCAGAGGTTCAGCCACCACCTCTCTTAGCTCTTTAAAGACCCTGGGGTGCACCCCATCTGGCCCCATTGCTTTATCAACTTTTATTACTACCAGTTCCTTCAGGACCCTTTCTCGAGTAAAGGGACTTGTGTCCATTTCTGCACCATTCTCACCCCTTGTACTCCCTTCAGACTCATTACCCTCCTCTTCCTCAGTAAAGACTGAGCAGAAATACCTGTTCAATATGTCAGCTTTACTGTTGTCATCCTCCACGCAGCTCCCATCCTCCCCTTCAGTCTCACTACCCTCCCTTTGCCTTTTTCACTTATATACCTGTAAAGGTTTGTCCCTCTACCCACTGATTTTGCAATGTATTCTTCTGTCTGAACTTTGGCTTCCTTACTGACCTCCCTGCCTCCTTTGCTTCTCCTGGTACTTCTCCCTATCCCCTTCTGTCTGTGTCTTTTGTATTGCCTGAATGCAATCTTTTGGCTTTCACTTTTTGCTACCTCTTTGAAAACCATAATGGTATCCTCTTCCTTTTCCTCTTGCTAACCTGCTTAATGCATAATTCTGTTGTTCTTGTAATCCCCATTTTAAATACTGCCTACTGTTCCTCAACCCTGATTCCTGCCCCATTCCCCTTAATGCCTCTTTCGAGTATCTTCCCAATTTCCCAAAGTCTGCCCCCTAAAATCCAGGATACGTGTTTTTGTGTGATTTGGTTCTGCTCTTTCTGTGATTTCAAACCACAATGACTGATGGTCACTTATCCCCAGGTGCTCCCCCACTGTTACCCCCATCACACTGTCCCTGTTTGTAAGCACAAGGTCCAGTATTGCCTTCTGCTGAGTTGGTTCCCTGACCAGTTTCTTGAGGAAGGCACCCTGAAGGGAGTCCAGGATAAATCTGCTCCTAGTTGATGCTGCTGCTGGGTTGCTTCAGTCCACATCTGGAATATTGAAGTCTCCAACCAGTACTACCTTACCCTTTTCTGCCATCCTTTGTATGGCTATCATCAGCTCCCTATCTGTTTCTTCCTCCTGGGCTGGTGGTCTATAGACCACACCTGTGCGGATGGCTGGCCCCATTTTCCTTTCCAGCTTAACCCACAGTATCTCTCCCCCAATTTATTCCTCCTGGATTTCTGTGTCCCTTATGTCATTTTTCAATACAGTGCCTCCTCCTCCCTTTCTACCTGCCCTGTCTCTTCTGAATATGTTGTAGCCAGGACGGCATCTCCCAGTCGTGGTTATCATTACACCAGGTTTCAGTGATGGCCACAATGTCCAGGTCTGACTGCACTATGGCAGCCTCCAGATCTTCCATCTTGTTGCTAAGGCTCCTGGCATTGGCACACATGGCTTTCCATGATTTGACCTCCCTAGACTGTTTCGCTATTCTACTCCAGCCCCTTCCTTGGTTGTCCTTTATCCCTGGTTCTCCTTGCTGTCTGCCCTTCTGCTGAATTTTGCCCTTTTTCTGCCGATCCACCTCTTGGGCGCTAATCTCCATCTTTTGCACACTGCTTTGTAAAGATAGCCACTCCTTCAGTTCACTGGTTCCACTGCTAGCTGTGGGGGGTGAGCAAGTAGGTACCCTCCTTGCTGGCCTGCCACCCCCCCTTTGCTAGTTTAAATGCTTGTCAATCTAGCATTTAAACTTATCATTGAGTGCTTGGATTCCCCTCCAGGATGGATACAGGCTGTCAGGCTTGAACAAACCTCCATCCCTCCAGGTGGGTCCCCAGTCACCAATGAATCCAAACCCTTCCTCACAGCACCAGTTCTTCAACCATGAGTTAAAGCTCATGATGCATGCACCCCATGCTCTCCCTTGCCTCTCACAGGTAGTACTTCTGAAAGTGACAGAAATAGCTACTGTTGAGACCCTCCCAATTTCCTAAACTCTTCCTGAACTGCCTTGGCTCCCCATTTGCCAGGTCATTAGTACCTAGGTGGATAATAACATCCAGCTCACCCCTCCCATCTTGCCTTCCCAGTGATCCCCAGGATCTTCCTTCCATCCCTCCATGCCGTGGCACCTGGTAGGCAGCTCACCTCCTGTCCTCCCCTCCCCTCCTGTGTTCCTAGCTGGACCCTCTTATGATGAGTCCCCCACAGGATTTGCTTCCTCCTCCTCTGGGGTCCACTGCTCTCCCGCTGAGGTCACCTCCTTGGCTAACCTCCCATCTTTCCTTCCACTTCTCTGGGTACCTCTATTGGTGTCCCCATTTGCCAGTATGGCATATGAGTTCTTGAGTGGAATAGGATCTGGGGACGTGCCTCTGCTGCACGCTCTAACCCTCCCTGAGCCCACTGTCATCCAAGTGCTCCTCATTCGGTCTCCTTTGAGGCAGTTGCATTGGACTGGGTGGTCTCTGGATAGGGGTGATGGTACTCCTGACCCAGTTTACTTCCGCTCTGATTCTGGCTACCTCATCCCACAGTCCAGAGAGAGGCATGCAGATAGGGCAGCACCTCAGTGTCCAGAAGGTCTGCCTGAATATGGCTACCCCACAGCCACTGCATTGCACCACTCCCCACATTATACTGCAATTCCACTACTTGTCGGTTACTGAAGCTCTCCTAGTTCCCTTTTTATTAATTTACTGTCCTAAAAATCCTGCCACTGATCCTCAGATAATTTTCCTTTTACCACCAGGAAAGAGCATCTCTGGACACCAGGGAAGAGTATCACTGGACACCAGGGAAGAGCATCACTGTAGGCCAGAGAAGAGCATCTCTGGACACCAGGGAAGAGCATCACTGGACACCAGGGAAGAGCATCACTGGACAGCAGGGAATAACACGTTCAAACACCAGGGAATAATATCTCTGTACCCCAGGGAATAGCATCTCTGAACACAAGGGAAATGTGTCACTGGATACCAGGGAAGAGTGTCACCAGACACCATGGAAGAGTCATTGAACACCATCAAAGGGTCACTGGCCACCAGGAAAGAGTGTTACTGGACACCAGGGAATAGCACCACTGGGCACCAAGGTAAAACATTTCTTGACACCAGGGAAGAGAGTCACTGGATACCGGAAAAGAGCATCACTGGATACCAGGAAACAGCATCACTGGGCACCAGGGAAGAAAGTCACTGGATACCAGGGAAGAGTGCTGCTGGACACCAGGGAAGAGAATCACTGGATACCAAGGAAAAGAGTCACCAGATAACAGGGAAGAGAGTCACTGGACACCAGGGAAGAGAGTCACTGGACACCAGGGAATAGCATCACTGGGCACCAGGGAATAGCATCTCTGGGCACCAGGGAATAGTATTTTTGGACACCAGAGAAGAGAGTCACTGGATAACAGTGAAGAGAGTACCTGGACAACAGAGAAGAGAGTCACTGTACACCAAGGAAGAGTGTTACTGGGCACTAGGGAAGAGTGTTACTGAACACCAGGGAAGAGAAACACTGAACACCAAGGAAGTGTGTTACTGGACACCAGGGAAGAGAATAACTGGACACCAATGAAGAGTGTTACTGGACACCAGGGACAAGCATCTCTGGACATCAGGGAAGAGCATCACCGGACACCAGCAAACAGCATAACTGGACATCAGGGAAGAGTTTTACTGGAACTAGGTAAGAATGTCACTGGGTGTTAGGGAACAGCATCACTTAACACCAGGGAAGAACATCACTGGAAATCAAGAAGAGTGTTACTGAATGCCAGAGAACAGTATCACTTGACATCAGGGAAGAGAATCACTGGATGCCAGTGAGAAGCATCTCTGGACACCAGGGAAGAGTGTTACTGGACACCAGAGAAGGCAGCCACTGGACACCAAGGAAGAGAGTCACAGGACACCAGGGAAGAGAGTCACTGGACACTAGAGAAGAGTCTTCCTTGACACCAGAAAAAATTAGTCACAGAACACCAGGGAAGAGGGTCACTGGACACCAGGGGAAGGGAGTCACTGGATACCAGGGAAGGGAGTCACTAGACACCAGGGGATAGCATCACAGGACACCAAGGAAGAGTGTCACAGAACACCAGGGAAGAGCACCACTGGACACAAGGGAAGAGCATCACTGGGCACAAGGGAAGAGTGTCACTGGACACCAGGCAAGACAGTCAATGGACACCTGGGAAGAGAGTCAGTGGACGCCAGGGAAGGGTGTAACTGGACACCAGGGAAGTGTCACTGGACACCAGTGAAGACTGTCACTGGACATCAGGGATGAGTGACACTGGACAACAGGGAAAAGGGTCACTGGACACCAGAGAAAAGTCACAGGGCACCTGGGAAGAGCATCACTGGACACCAGGGATGAGACTCAATAGACACTAGGGAAGAGTGTTACTGGATACCATGGAAAAGCACCACTGGATACCAAGGAAGAGTGATACTGGATGCCAGGAAATAGCATCACTTAACATCAGGAAAGCGCGTCACTTGACATTGGGAAAGAGAATCCCTGGACACCAGGGAAGAGATTCACAGGACAGCAGGGAAGAGCATCACTGGACACCAGGGAAGAAAACAACAAAAGAACCCCAGTGCAAATGCACTGGGGCAAGGGTTATCCCTGAGGACATTGGCCATACAGCCAAATTTTGAAGAAAACACAAATTGCACATACCCCAATACTGCAAAGCATCATGGGAAGCATATGCACATGATATGGTACACTGATGAGTCCAAATGAGGACAAAACATCTGTCTGTGTCTGCTATCTCAGTCTTTGCTGATTGTATTTTGAGGCTTTCTGGCACCATGCAATTCTGCTTAAAGTTGAGCCAGTCCAAATTAATTCATGGGCATTTGCATGTGCTTGCCATGAAGCTTTGCATTATTGGGGTATGTGCAATTTGTGTTTTCTTCAAAACCAAGGAAGAATGTCACTGGGCACCATGGAAGAGTCACTGGACACCAGGGAAGAGTGTTACTAGACACCAGGGAAGGGTCACTGGACACCAGGGAATAACATCACAGGGCACCAGGGAAGTGTGTTACTGGACACCAGGGAATAGAGTCACTGGGCACCAGGGGAGAGCATCACAGGACACTAGGGAAGAGTGTCACTGGACACCAGGGAAGAATCACTGGACGCCAGGGAAGAGTGTCACAGGGCACTAGGGAAGAGAGTCACTAGACACCAGGGAAGAGCATCAGAGGACACTAGGGAAGAGTGTTACTGGACACCAGGGAATAGCATGTCAGGACACCAGGGAAAGAGTGTTACTGGACATTAGGGAATACACTGGACACCAGGGAAGAGCATCACAGGACACTAGGGAAGAAAGTCACAGGACACTAGGGAAGAGAATCAGTGGCTACCAAGGAAGAGAGTCACTGGACACCAAGGAAGAGAGTCACTGGACACCTGGGAAGAGAGTCACTGGATACCAAGGAAGAGCATCACTAGGCACAAGGGAAGAGCATCACTGTACACCAGGGAAGAGTATTACTGGACTCCAGGGAAGAGAGTCATGGACACCAGGAAAGAGCATAACTGGGCAGCAGGGAAGAGCATCATTGGATACCAGGGAGGAGTGTCAGTGGACACCACAGAAGAGTCACTGGACACCAGGGAGCAGGGTCACTAGGCACCAGGGAAGAGTGTTACTGGACATCAGGGAATAACATCACAGGACACCAGGGAAGTGTGTTACTGGACACCAGGTAATAGAGTCACTGGACACTAGGGAACAGCATCAAAGGACACTACAGAAGAGCATCACTGGACACCAGGGAAGAGAATAATTGGATACCAGGGAAGAGAGTCACTGGGCACCAGGGAAGAGCATCACTGGAGAACAGGGAATAGTTACTGGACACCAGGGAAGTGTGTTACTGGACACCAGGGAGGAGCATCACAGGACATTAGGGATGAGAGTGAATGGACACCAGGAAAGAAAGTCACTGGAAACCAGTGAAGAGTGTCACAGGACTCTAGGGAAGACAATCACTGGACACCAGGAAATAGAGTCACTGGGCACTGTGAAGAGCATCAGAGGACACTAGGGAAGAGTGTCACTGCACATTAGGGAAGAGCATCACTGGAGACCAGGGAAGAGTCATGGGATACCAGGGAAATAACATCACAGGACACTAGGGAACAGTATCACTGCACACCAGGGGACAGCATCACTGGAGGCCAGGGAATAGTCACTGTACACCAGGGAACAGTGTTACTGGACACCAGGAAGGAGCATCACAGGACACTAGGGAAGAAAGTCAATGGACACCAGGAAACAGAGTCACTAGAAACTAGGTAATAGTGTCATAGGACACTAGGGAAGAGAGTCACTGGACACCAGGGAATAGAGTCAATGGGCACCAGGGAAGAGTATCAGAGGACACTAGGGAAGAGTGTCACTGGACAGAAGGGAAGAGTGTTACTGGACACTAGGGAAGTAAATCACTGGATACTAGGGTAGAGAGTCACTGGACACCAGGGAAGAGTGTCACTGGGCACCACAGAAGAGTCACTGGACACCAGGGAAGAGTCACTGGACTACAGGGAAGAGGGTCACAGTACACCAGGGAAGAGTGTCATGGACACCAGGAAAGAATGTCACTGGGCACCACAGAAGAGTCACTGGACACCAGGGAAATGTGGTACTGGACAATAGAGAATAGTGTTAGTGGACACAAGGGAAGAGTCACTGGACACCAGGGAAGAGTGTTACTAGACACCAGGGAAGAGTCACTGGACACCAGGGAAGAGCATCACTGGACACCACAGAAGAGTCATTGGACACAAGGGAGGAGAGTTACTGGACACCAGGGAAGAGTTTCACTGGGCACCATGAAAGAGACACTTGACACCACTGAAGAGGGTTACTGGACACCAGGGAAGAGTGTCACAGAACACTAGGGAACAGAGTCACTGGACACCAGGTAAAAGCATCACAGGACACTAGGGAAGAATGTCACTGGACACCAGGGAAGAGAGTCACTGGATACCAGGGAAGAGAGTCACTGGACACCAAGGAAGAGGGTCACTTGATACCAGGTAAGAGAGACACTGGATACCAGGGAAGAGAATCACTGGACACCAAGGAAGAGAGTCACTGAACACCTGGGAAGACAGTCACTGGATAAGAGGGGAGAGAGTCACTGGACACCAGAGAAGAGCAACTTGACATGAGGGAATAGCAGCACAGGACACAAGGGAAGAGTGTCACTCGATACTAGAGTACAGTATCACTCAGCAAGAAAAGGAATTAATATCGGAGTGTAATACTAATCATAGGTGCTGTAAACTGTGGTGTGAGACTGAATAAGCACTCTGTTTACACTTATTATACACACTGCCCCAGATATTCAAAGGGTTTAGCTATGCACAACCACTGATGCTGATCTTGATATTTTAAGGAAAAGTGTCCTGCACATCCCGATGCGCCGCGTATCAGTAATGTATGCAGGCACAGGTGGGGAGGCATGCCCATGCATAAACTGCACAGCCCGATATTCAGCTGGGCCATGCAGAGTTATGCAGGCGCAACCCCTACCTGTGCCTGCACAACTTTATGCACAAAAAAAAGGATCCAGTCGAGGGCCACCCACAGGTGAGCTGCCGCATTGCAGGGCGCAACACAGCAACTACCACCTGTGGGTGGCCCTCCACTTGTACCCGGTGCCCCCCATGCCTCGATCGTCGGCATAATGTAATTCCCCCCTCAGCAGCCCGATCGCGGCCATAATATTAACCTTCCTCCACACCCCGAATAGCCTGATCGCGGGCATAATAGAAAGTTCCCCCCAGTAGCCTGATTATGGGCATACTAGAAAGGTCCCCCCAACCCCGAGTAGCCCGATCGCGGGTGGCATTCTCACCCCCATCCTGAATCCTGGTGATCTAGTGGCCCCACCCTCCTGCCCATGGAGCCCACCACCCGCTCCCCCCCGTCAGCCAGTGGGCGGCAGCACCCCACCCACCTGCCGCCCCACTGCCCACTGACTGACAGCTCGGTAGGGCTGCATGCCCATTGGTTTAGAGCATGAGCCAATGGGCATGCAGCCCATACCGTACAAGGCAGTCCAGATATGTGAATGGGGCCACTAGATCACCAGGGATTCAGGATGTGGGGGGGTGAGGATGCCGCCTGCGATCGGACTACACGGGGGTGGGGGACCTTTCTAGTATGCCCGCAATCAGGCTATTCGGGGTGGGGAACTTTCATCATGCCCGCGATCGGGCTATTCGGGGAACTTTCTATTATGCCCGCGATCGGACTATTCGGGGGGTTGGGGGACCTTTACAACATGCCTGCGATCGGGCTGCTGGGGGGGGAAGAATACTGTTCTGCCCATGATCGTGATGCAGGGGGCGTCGGTCCCGGATGGCTGCTGCCTGGCAGGGCGCCAGGTGCAAGTCGTTGGGGATCGGCGCACCTGCATGCTAATGGCATGCAAATGGGGCCGTAATTAGATGCAAATGGCCCCCCTTCGCCTTGCATAAATTATGGCCCCATTTGCATGCCACCCTTTGAATATCGCAGGTGCTGCGCATGGCGCAATGGAATTTGCACCACCGCATCTCAATGCTCCCTCTGACAACTTGCGTTGGCACAGTTCCACTGTGCCATGCACAGTGTGTGCTGAGGCTATTCAAAAGAAGTTGAGCCATAACGCAACTCCGTTGAATATCGCCCTGGCCACACCCCAGCGCAACTTTTTTGAGCGGCGCAAGGGCTTGCACTTCACAATGGAGCAGTTTGACTATCTGGGCCACTGACTCTTTCTTGTAATCCTGAGTATCACTTCCTGGTCAGCAGAGTTCAGCCAGTACTAAACATGGTGGATACTCCTTGAGGGAATAAAAGTTCAAAAATAAAGGTACTGAACCGACTTGTGACATCGTTTTATATGTGATTTCCCATGGTATATGAGATTAGGTCAAGCAGAAAAGCAATATTTAATCCCCTCCCCCAATTTTTTAATAAGTAAAAGTTTATTGATTTTCAATTTCAGCAGAAAAACATATAACAATCAAGTATAGAGCAGTGTCAACATAACAACTTCCTGGCTCGGAGTTCTCCCTTGGATGGGCAGGCTAATCTCTCATATCTAACAATGAATCTACTATCAGAATCGGTATAATGTACATAATCTCCAAACAGGTTATACACATCAGTTACCCTTTTTGCATATAGGTGGCAGACTCTAAGGTGTGTGGGTGGTAGGCCGAACCCCTCCGAGGGCTGTCTACCTAATGGTGGTTCTACCCTACCTCTCTATAGTTTTATTGCTTGGTCCAGAATGTGATTATTGAGGAATGATTGTTAGTTATTGGTGGGGGGGTCCTCTTACACTTAGTTTTTGTTTCAGACTTGAGTGTCCAACCTCTATATAGTGGATAGGCTAGGTGAAAGCCCTTAAAGCACCTTGATACATTCTTCTCCTGCTTTATAGGGGTGTGTATGAACTGTTCTGTGGGAGTCTGCAGTATTTCGATGATAAATAAGGACTCCAGATTTCCTGAAACTTCTTCACTCTATTTTGAGAGTCATGTAGAACCCTTTCAAAGTAGGCCATCTTCCCTATCTTTGTCAACCATTCTGTCACTTCAGGAAGGGAGGGCTCTCTCCAGTGTCTAAGTAGGACTCTTTTCACAGTTATTAGGACTCATATTAACCATTTTTTTTGCCTCTTTTGAGACCGGGTTCTTGTGGTGAATGTTGGTACATTCCAAGCATAACCAACAAGGATGTGAGCGTTACAGTGGCAGTAAGTATGTTCCTACATATATTTTGCATGTCCTGCCAGTGTGCTGATACAGTGGGACAAAACCGTAGTATGTTGGAGATGTGAGCTCCTTCAGCTGCACATCTCCAGCATGCATCCATAGGGATAAAACACCACTCATGCAGTTTTTTTGGGGGGGTTCTGTGCCACCTATGCAGAATCTTGAATTGTGTGAACCTACTTTTGGTGTCTTTCAGGGCAGACTGTGTTGTCACCCAGCATTGGCTCCACATATTTGCAGAGACCTCAGTTCCCAATTCCCTTGACCATTTGTCCCTTACCCTGTCCATGGGGTCGGGGGAAAGGTTAACAGGAAATTACATATGGTTTTACTGCAGACTGACTCCCCTCTCCCTTGCCAAAGTAGGGTGTCCAGTTGGTTTTCCCCTTTACCTTCCAGTTTATGTCCCAGAATTCGCTGGAGTGCATGTTGGAGTTGGAAGCATCTCCAAAATTGCTGCCTGGGAAGGCCATATTCTTACTGGAGCTGCAAAAATGTTTTCTGGGAATTTAAGGAGGAGTGCATGCGATCAGAGAGGTGCTGGATACCAGCCTCCTCCCATACCTTAAATCTGACTGTGGCCCCTCAATCATTAAGCTGGGATTATCTCAAAGGGGGATGATTTTTGCCTGTACTGGTTCCCAGGTAGCCCACTTATATACTTTCTTCTACATTTGAATCGTGTGCATCACAGTGGGGGAGCGGGGGCCTGTGGCTCTCCCTATCTGACCAAATTGGACCAGGTGAAGTAAGGACCTTCCAATATGTGAGATTCACAGCCCATCCATTTTAGTGTATGGTCCCGTGGTTCAGATTTTGCTAGTTGTTGTAGAGTGTGGGCCATTATGCGAAGATGAAAGTTTGGAATCTTGAGTCTGCCTTGTCATAGGAATTTGGTTACTATTACCCAGCTGACTCTTCTAGGCCCTGAGTCCCAGAGGAATGCTTAACTTTGTTATGAATTAACTCTATTTGTTTATGATTAATGTGGCAGGTTGTCTAAGATATATTGGATTCTGAGGCTACCATCATTTTGAAGGCCTGGGCTCTCCCCAATGGGAGATGTGGAGGAGTTTCCATCGCTGGAGGTCCTTGTCTAGTTCTGCTTGTAGTGGGTTTAGGTTGTCCCTTCCGAGTCCCGCAAGATTCCAGTGGAATTTAACTCTTAGGTATTCTGTGTCTTGATGTGCATGCTTCAAGCCCCAGGGGTATCCCAGGCAGCCTGCTACATCTGGAGTTGAAGCTAGGAATTGCAGTTTTGCAGTGTTCAACTTATATCCAGAGAGTTGACTGTACTGGTCTAACAAGGCCAGTAGGTTGGGAACGGACTTTGCTGGGTCTGTCAGTATGAGCAGTATGTCATCTGCATACGCTAGGGCCTTGTGTTCACTTCCCATATGTATCCCTGATATGCCAGGTGCAAGTCTGATGGCATGTAGGAGGGGCTGTAATGCTAAAACAAATAAGAGCAGAGATAGCGGGCACCCCTGCCATGTTCCTCTGTGGAGTTGCAAGGGGGGAAGCTATCCCATTAGTTATTACTTCAGCCGACGCATCCTGGTATAATGTGTGGTTCCATGATCTGAACTCAGGGCGTATGTTAAAACCTGACAGGGATTTTGAGAGGTACTTCCACTCCACCCTGTCAAACACCTTTTCAGCATCCAGTGATAGGAATATTGTTGGGATTGCTTGGGACTTAGATTTCTAGAGTAAATTTAGGAGGCTTTGCGTGTTATCAGTGCCCCTGTGCCCTGGGACAAACTCAACCAGATCCTCCTCTACAAGGTCTGCTATCAAAGTTTTAAGTCTGGTGGCCAGCACTTTGGCGAATGCCTTGCAGTCTGCTGTTATAAGTGAAATTGGCTGGTAGCTGCCACAGAGGGACAGGTCCTTCCCTGGCTTGGGCATCACTGATATCTGAACAGTCCTCATAGAGACTGATAAATGTCCTGTTTCCTTGGCTTCTAGTAGGACAGATTGTAGGGACTGCAGGAGGACATCCTGAAATGCACACAGGAATTCCACTGGGAGGATATCCCCTCCCAGGGCCTTCCCTGTTGGTTTTGATTTCAATGCCTGTTCCAGCTCTGCTCGATCTATGGGCCTAACTAGCCATTACAACTGAGTCTGTTGGAGTTGGGGAAGTCCAAGTGTACCCAGGAATTGTTCCAGATCTTGGTTTGTAGGATATATCTCACTCTAGTATAATGTACTACAAAAGGTGTGAAATGCCTGATTTATGCCTTTCTCATCCCTAAGAAGGGCCCCTTCCGGTTTCCTTACAGAAAGAATCCTGGACATCTGTTGTCTCTTTTTAAACTGATAGGCAAGAAGTCAGCCTGTTTTTTCCCCTGAGTTCCAAAAAGTTTGTTTCAAGTGAAACAGAGCATACTCCACTGTCCTGTGTGTGTGTGTTGATATGGTATCTAAGGCCCACTGTCTCCACAAGCAGATCTTTTTTAGCTGTTGGGTGTTCCATATATTGTTTCTCCATTAGTTTGAGCTGGGCCTGGGACTCCTGTGGGTTCTTTTCCCACAGTTTTCGCAGGTGGGAGGTATAACTGATACACCTGCCCCTAATAAGGGCTTTCAGTGCATCCCGTCATATGGCTTCAGAGGTGTCTCCTGGCTTGTTGTCTTGCAGGAAGCCCTTGATGTTTTCTCTGAGATTGGCACAAAAGATTTGGTCTTTTAAGGTCGAGGTATTAAAACACTGCCAGACGAAGGAAACTGGGGCAAGATCCAAGACAACAATCACCCCTATCTGAGCCTCCACCACATTTGGTGTCCAGGCTGCAGGGGTGAGCCACATGTCAGTTCTAGAGTAGGTGTGGTGATGGGCTGAGAAAAATGAGTAATCTCTGTCTCTTGGCTATGCCACCCTCCAAATATCTACCAGGCCTAGCTCCCTGGCCAGTACTTGTAGCACATCAGATATCTGGGGGGGGCACCTGGAGGTTTGCTTCTATCTAGAAATACGTCCTATGTGACATTCTTGTAATCTCCCACAATTAATTGACCCCGTGGACCTCTAGGAGGGTTTGTAAGGGTGACTAAAAAAAGGTGGCATTTGTATTGTTAAGACCATAAACATTACATAAGGTTGTCTCCTGACCCACCAGCATTCCCTGCACCATCACAAACCGGCCCTCTGGGTCCACAGTTTCTTTAGTGGGGTACATTTTTATGTATAAATATAGTGACATCCCCTGCTTTTGGAGTTGTGGGCGGCACTAAACACCTATGATGACCACCTTCCTTTTAGCTTTGCTGCTTCTTTTTTGAGCAGGTGGGTTTCCTGGATGAAAGTGACTCCAGCTCTCTCCCTTTTGAGGAAGGCTAGGATTTTCTTTCTGTTGACTGGGGTATGGATACCGTTGATGTTCCAGGTGACCCATTTAACTGTCTGGCTAACCATTTGTGAAAATGATCAGTACCCAGTATGTTGTATGTGGGTCTATGTATTTTTTTACTCTCTTAAGTAGGTTGAATCAATGGGTGCCTTTTAATAATCTAGTTGGGGTTTTCCTTATTGAAGCTTTTAATAAGTCTTCCCTTTTCCTGTGTGGCTGGGACTGGAGGGCAGTAACATGTCCATGCAGTTTTGTTTGCTGTCATCCTTCATTTCCAGGCCCCAGCTACTGGGGCATTCCTGAAGTGGCTGCACAAGCAGTGCTACCTGTTTATGTGGCTTACAGTTCTCCTACCTATCATGTCCATCACCTTTGCAATAAACTGGTGGGATTTTAACATTGCATACCTGACACATTATACTGAACAGTGATATAAACAAGTGTATAAACATTTGTAATTCCACTAACTTTGGGGTCCAGCGCCCCTTTTTACTCAAATAAACCTTTGTTTTGGGCCTTGAGAGTATCTGCTCTGGGACTGCCAATCCCACCTCAGCTCTTGGGGCCCCACAGCAAGCGTGAGCCATTCCAGTGAGTGAGGCTTCCTGTCTCCCTGTATCCTGTATTTCAGTGCCTGGAAGGGAAGATGGGAGACAGTAGGATCATGGGGAGGGGGTTTCAGGTTGGATAATGAGGAAGCTGGTGTGGGGCGGCGTCCTCCACCCCGTCGTCATCTCAGCAGTGCCTTGTCTGCAAGCTCAGCTCAGGCTTTGCTCACTAGGGTTGAGTCTGGTTGCCCATCTTCCTGAGAGTGCATAAGATGGTTCCTCTGTCTCTTGGTCCATTAGTTATACTTTGGTGACATGATGCTCATCTTCGGCCAGTGAAGGAAGGGGGGGCCATATGTATCTCCCTTCCTTGTGCATGTTTACCGAAGTCTCTGTAGGAGGGTTGTGCCATATAATGGGGACTACATGCACACCATGTAGAGGACGAGGGTGGCAGAGGGGGTTGCTTCTGGTTGGATTGTGGGTTGGGACAGCAGGGTTTGATCTGCAAGTCCCACCTGAGATGTTAGGAGCAGAAATTTCCTGTGTCCTCTTATACATGTGCTGCTCTGTTAGCGGTGGCTGTTCAGCAACATTGGCCTGTATCCAGAGCTTTCTGCAGGCATGCATTCTGCCATTGGCCCCACCAGTGAGTGGGTCTGCAGGGACAGAGTTGCCTGAATTTTCATTCACAGTGGTGCTCTGTCAAATGTCTGATCCCTGGAAGAGTTATGAAATTACGGGCAAGGCATTTCAATGGTAAGTAGCTGCGACCCATGTTTGATGCCGCCCTTAATTAAGGGTTATTAGGGTCCTGTGTCATGTGGGGGGGTCTCTCTTTCAGGACCCCAGATGATGTAGTAGCATCCTCGGCTCCTCTTAAGGAAATATGAAGACTATTAACTGAGAAGACTCTGCTACAATGTCACAGCTTTGGGCACAGAATTTCCCAGTCCTGTATGCTGATGTGCTGAGCTGTGCTGAGGAGTGTAGGAGGATGCCCTTCACAGAGTCATGAAGCTGCTCTGCAAACACCTCGACCCCAACCTCTGCACTTGATCTGGAATCCCCCTGCCCTCCTATTTCAGTCCACCCTGGACTGCTTGGATTGCAATGCCATTACCAATCTGGGCTGTGTGTCCTCCCTCCTGTGCCCACACCATCAGGTCAGTGAATCATGCAAAAAAAGGGGGGGGGGAATCCACAGAGCGAGTAACCCTGGGCAGGTTAGCATCAAGACAGAGTCTTCCCTGAGGGCATTTGATGTTATATTCCTTGAGAACTCCCCCTCTACTAGGGTGTTGGCAGATGTCTTCATAGCTACAAGTATATAGAGCCCACTCCACACATTCAGTTGTAAGGGTTTACCACAATATGGTGCAGGGAAAAAAACATTCCAGGATACAAGCACCTTGTATTTGCTGTGGGGAAACAGAAAAAGGAAAAAAATATTGATTCGATGTGCTTAAGCAACCGGATGAGATATGAGATATGAGATGATGCTTGTGTAACTTGATTTACTTTGTGGCTTTCCGCCTCTCTATCCATGGGATATACCACCCTGTCGGGGTACGAAGCAAGGAACCCTAGAGGAGGGTTCCCTCCTACAGGTGCCATGAGAATGATTGCGTCAGCTAAAGGTAGGTTAGGAAGAAGCCCAAAAAGAATACCGAAAGGTGTCAAGCATCGAAGAGGCGAGGATGATGAATGAATGAATTCTGAGAAGATGATAAGGGCTGACTTCCTAATGAGAGAGGGAAAAGCCGGAGCCACCATCCACCTCCATCCAACAGTGGAACCTGACTAACTAACTTAAGACAGCACTAACTCTAACTAGTATTATAACCATTGGCACAGAGGAGAGGAAAAAACCACTTTGAGGAGGAAACCTCTGGGGATCCAAGGCCTGGGTCGTCTTCCCTCCAGGCTGATGATGTTTGATTTGAGGATGTATGTCGCTAAAGAGAAGGATTCATTAAGGAGAAGGATATGAGTAGGGAAGATGATTGTGGGATAGGGGAAACCCCCCAAAAGAAAGCACAGATCGAAGAAGGAACATGAGGCAATGACGAAGACTGATGATGATGATCGCCGCAGGAGAGCGGCATGTCGATGAGGTATCATAGGACTCAATGAGACACAAGCCTGAGTGAGTAATGTGAGTGGGTAGATGCTGAGGCCAATAAGGCAAGCTACTGATCGATGTGAGTAAGTAGACTCCGAGGCCAATGAGGCATGCTACCATGGATGACGGAGATATGTTCGAAGAGCAATGTGACTAAGTAGACTCCTTGAAAGGCGGTAAATTCAGAAATGAATAGAGTTATATGAGTAAGTAGGCTCCTCGGAAGGAGGCAGATTGGGAAATGAACTTGAAAAGGAACTTGAAACATGATGGACAGCCTCCAGCCAGCCCGCAGCGAAGGGCGATGGACAGGAAGGCTTGCCGCTTGAGTGGAGATAGAGTTGAATCGAGGTTCAGGATGAGCGCGATGGAAACATGAGGAGAGATGGAAGCCATGACTGGAGCAAATCCTTGATGGCTGAAGATGAATGGATGATGATGGAGCGAAGCCATGATTGAGGTAAATCCTAGACGGCTGGTATGAAATAAGTGGTGAATGAGGACCGGAGTCATGAACCTGATACACGCGGCAGGAGGGCTGCAGGTCGATGAGGTGGCATATGATTAATGATAGGTAGCCAGATACAGGATAGGGGGAAACCCCAAAAGAAGGTACTGGACAAGGAAGGAGGGAGAGAACCCACTAGAGGGAGAAATGAAGGAACGGACTCGAAGAGGCAGATTGAACAAGTCAGCGTATGTCGAGTCAGATGAGGTAGCATCTGAGTCATGATAGGTATGCCTGAAAGAAATATTGAGTGCAGCTGGATGGAGTCAGCTAGAGACAGCCAAAGGAATTGGACAGCAAACAGAATGTATACAAGGGTTTGGTTTGGGTACTGCCAATACCAGTAAAGCCAAGGATAGGAACCTTGGGTGGAATAGATACATCGCAGGCTAAATGACTCTCCTTCTGTGGCAGAGATGTTCCTGATGTCCTGAGTGACCGAGTCTCCAGCAACAGAATCAGCAAGATTAATAGAGAAGGAAATGGTTCTTTTACATTACAAAATATACATCTATGCGCTTCCCACATAAAACCTTATTCATCTTATCTATTTGTATGAATAGGAGAATAGCAAGAAACAGCACACAGGTCTGCATGTGCACAACAGACAGTTTTCAGAACCAGAAGATTATTTTGATGGTTCAAATAGACACAACGCCAAAACACTGTATACATGCTGTAGGCGGCTGCAATCCAAGCAGCAGAGCCATGAACGAACACTTGAAGTTTGAAATTAAGGAGTGGCCAAATGAGGAAACGAACAAGAAAAAACAGAGCTGCCCATAGGTGGGGAGCTAGAAGGGAGGCAAGAAGAGATCAGAGAAGGGTCAGAACATGCCCCCCCAATGGGGCGGGGGGAGAGACAGGGAGCAGAGCACATGGAAAGGCGAGGTAGCAGGGCAGCACCCCAGCAATGGGAGAGGCGGGATCACTGAAGGGAATGGCTCCAGGCTGAGGCAAGCAGAGATGAGCGCCCAACACGGCCACACAATGACATGGAGACAGCACCAGGCACAGCCAAAACAGAGCCAGGTCGCAGGAGCCATGTTACTCAAGGAAGAAGCCAAAATGAGGATGGCAATGACATGCCCGAAGCTCCGCTACAGCAATGGGGGAGGAGGAGCGGGGAAGAGGGAGACCCACAGTGGAAAGTGGAGGAGTGGGAGTTATGACATGAAATATGAGGTACTGGGGAAGGAAGCGATAAAAATGCAGCAATGTTGGGAGCTAGGAGCGATTAACAGGTGGGCAGCACAAGGAGCGAAGAGAGCAAGGGTCCCAGGAGGGAACAGGGGCTGAAAAGAAACAGTGCATGAAAGAAAAGAGAGAGACCAGAGGGGGACAAATGAGCCATAAGGTGAGCTGGAGCAGTCGGAGGCCAAACAAATAAAGAACAGCAGGAGAAGGCATAACCGACAAAGCCTTCGGCTGCAACAAAAAAAGAATCCTTACAGAGTCCAGGATGAGTGACCTTTTAAGCCTGATAGGGGAGTGACGTTGTTGCGCCACCCATCGAACCTTGGGCTTAAAGCCCTCCCATTGTCACCTGCCCAGTGCTAATGCACAGCTGCTCCCACCTAGAGCAAATGCTATTTCAATACTTAATTCTTACCTTAACATAACGCTACCATTATGTAGGGTGCTGAGGCTCCATAACCGGTTGCACACCTTTGGTCATCGAGTCTGCGCCACAGTATCTGAGAGAGGCAGGCATTGTTGCCCTTAGCTGCACTGAGTTTCACAACAGTAGTGGGGTGAGGAGGGGGAGAAAAGGGCATTCTTGGAAGTTAGTGCCCCAGGGAGAAGGTTACAGAGAAGCACTAGGTCACAGTATCTGCTAGCCAAATTAAGAGGGGAGCAGATTAAGGTGTATACTTACAATTACTGTCCCTCTTAAGGCATTCTCAGTGTGAGTGGGGTAGATTTGCTGGGGCGGGATGGGCCCCCAGCTTGATACTAAGCATGGTGTTTGTTGATCTGATTGTCCGTCCTCCAGGCTCAAACATGCTGCCTCTGCCCAAGAGTTTATCATTTTGGCCTGGAGGGTGCTTGCTTCTGCCATCATCTCGGGTTCTGTAGCAGGTTCTGGCTGGTCCACTCTTGGGTCTTGTTCTAGATGTTTAGGTGCTGGTTCGTCAGCCAATCCATTGCTGCCATTTGATGTACTTCTGCTGTGGCTTGGCCCTCCAGGGCTCCTCATATCACCCATCTTAGTTGGTTTGGCTTTCACATTTTGTTTTCTTTTGGACTTAGTTGTTTGCCAGTCCATGCCATCCTCTGTGGAAGGGGTGGCTAGAGGTGCATATCTGTTTCCATTGGGGTGGGTGGTTGTCAGTCTTCCTTGTCCCCCTTCATGGGGATGTTGCTGCTGATCTCTGTGTGATACCATAGGTTTTATTGGTCCTTCAGGGAGTTGCAGCGAGTAGAACGCAGGTTAGAGCGGTGTTGGCGGAAATTCACCTTGGAGAACGACCATCTTAGATTGGTTGAACACTATCAGATCTACCAATCAGCAATCTCCCGTAAGAAGGCAGAATTCCTGTCCAGAGAGATAGCTGCCACTCAGAACTGACTAGCTCAGCTCTTCTGAACTGTGGACAGGCTGTGCAACCCAGCCTGTCTACAGCTCCAAAGACATTTTTCGCAGTTAGAGTGCGATGAACTTGCTCGGTTCTTTGCGGATAAGGTGGCTGACATCAGGTTGGAAATTCTTTCAACCTGCTCTACGGGGGTTGTGGATGATTGGTGCTTGGTCGCTCACCTCCGACTTCCTGGAGTTCCTTTGCCTCGCTCGAATCTGTGGATGTCATGTGGATTGTCCAGGGTATGCGCCCTATGACCTGTAGTTTGGATCCAGGACCAACTTCCTTAATTATGGGTTGTTGGGATTTGATTGGCCCAGTCCTGGTGCAGATAGTCCAGTGCTCCTTGGAATCTGGTGAGTTTCCAAGCTCCCTGAAGGAGGCGGTGGTTACCCCCCTCCTAAAGAAAGTTTCTTTGGACCTGGATATTTCTGCCAAATACAGACCAATCTCAAACCTTCCCTTTATAGGGAAGGTGATTGAGAAAGTAGTTGCGGTACAGCTGGACGAAGATCTGACCATCCATAACATCTACGAACCTTTCCAGTCTGGTTTTCGAAAGAGGCACAGTATTGAGACGGTGCTGGTTTGGGTGCTCAACGATCTCCGGATGGCGAGATATCAGAGACACCATTCTATCTTGGTGCTCCTTGATCTTTCCTCAGCTTTTGACACTGTAGACCATGGGGTGCTGCTTGGATGCCTGAGGTCTGTCTGTGGATTAACGGATATAGTCCTCAGATGGTTTACATCTTTCCTCTCTGGCAGGAATCAGAGAGTGGTGTCTGGGATTTTTCCCTTGGACCCATTCTCTCTGCCATGTGGGGTTCCTCAGGGTTCAGTGCTGTCCCCCATGTTGTTTGCAGTGTATATGCTGTGCCTCAGAGACATTGTAAGATGGTATGGGCTGAGGTTTTACTGCTATGCAGATGATATCCAGCTCTACCTGTCTTTTGCCCCCGACCAGGCTAGAGCTGTCTCTGTATTTAACTCCTGCCTCCCTGAAATCCAAGACTGGATGACTTTGAGCTGGTTAAAGTTGAACTCCAGAAAGACGAAGGTGATGGTAGTGGGCCCGGGTCACCGGATAGAGGGGTTGAGGTCTGGTCAGCCCTCTGGACTTGTTCTTGGGGGTTTGAAGCTCCTTTCCTTTGAATAGGTGTGAAACCTGAGGGTAGTGCTTGATGACCGGCTAATGTTACGATCTCAGGTGTCAGCCATCGTCAAGTCTTCCTTTTATCATTTTAGGAATATCTCCAGGATTAAGCACCTTGTTCCATCTGGGGATCTACCTACCCTGGTCCATGCTTTTGTGACCTCATGCCTAGATTATTGCAATTCCCTGTACTTAGGGCTGGCTGGGGTTGATATCCGGCATCTGCAGCTTGTGCAGAACACGGCAGCACATTTGTTGACAGGAGTTCTTCGAACATCTCATATTACACCTGTGCTGTGTGATCTGCACTTGCTGCCGATTAGGTGGTGGATCACCTTTAAAGTCAGTTTACTGACTTATAAAGCCCTACATGGACAGGCTCCTGACTACTTGAAAGAGCTCCTTGTTCCTTACCGCCTAGTGCGACAGTTGCGCTCGGCTGACGAGGGGTTGCTAGAGATTCTGAGGGTGTCTTTGAAATCTTCAGGGGCCCATGCATTTTTGCACGTGGCCCCGTCCCTCTGGAATTCTCTACCCCGCCAGCTTCGGGAGTGCATCACTGGGGGTTTAAGCAGGCAATGAAAACATATCTGTGGTGCCATGCTTTTGGTGGCACAGTTTAATCTTGGGCCCTCTGATTATTTTATTGTTTTTCTGAGGCTTTTATTGTGATTCCTTATTTTTTGTACAGCGCCTTGATAGTTGAAAGGTGCTTTTGAGAAATAAAATGTATTATTATTATTATTATTATTATAGGCTTTCTCTGGCCAGTTCTGGCTTATGTGGTCCATAGTCTCATCAGGAGAGTGACAGTCAAAGGTGTTGTATATGCTGTTCCTGATGATCTGTAATCTGGCAGGATAGAGAAGCTTGTAATGTACTTTCAGTTTTTGGAACAACTTCCAGACCTCCATGTAGTTTTTTCTTTTATTAGCCAGCTCTGTGGAATAATCATTAAAAATGTATATGCAGTGTCCCTTCCAAAAGAGGGATCCCCTCTCTCTGGCTGGATCAAGAATTTTTTCCTTTTCAGGGAACTACAAGAATCTTGTGATGATGGGTTGGGGTCTGCACCCTTCTTTCAGCAGTGGTGCCAGGGTGCAGTGTGCCCTTTCCACCTCCAAACAAGGGAGCCACTCGTGTTTCAGCAATATAAATCAGTTTGTAAGAAAGCAGTGGGGTCCCAATTTTCAGCTCCCTCTGGGAACACAACAAAATTATTCCTACGGCTCCTGTTCTCCATGTCCTCAGTCCGGGACCAGAGGAGCAGCATCATGTGTTCTAATTCTTGTATCCTGTCCTCATGGCCAGAGTAGTTTTCATTGATATATGAAAGGTAAGTTTCTGCATCTGAAGTCTGGTGGTGTTGTGACTGGACTTTCTCTTCAAAGGTAGTCACTGTGGTTTAAAAAGATCAGATTTCTTTCAAATTCTGACCTAGCATGGCCCTGAGTTCTGAACTGGCCTGCGAGTTGTTGGGTGGAGTTAAGCCTAGTTGTGCCTGCCATTCTGTTCCATGCCACCTCATTGCAGCAGCTCCAGATCTCTTGATCAGAACTGCACTCCACTTGCACCAATTTTCATTAGAGTAGTTTATTTTGTTAAAGTGGATTTTCCCTTCTGTTTTGACTAGTTTTAAAACAGGTTTGCCAGCTGATAGTTTTTTTTCCGATGATGAAAGGAGAGAGATCCGGAGCTCCACTTTAAGCGACCATCTTAGTTGAGAGCTCATGCATGCACCCTATTTAATTCCCCCTTTTTGACTCCCAAACTGACATGTGCTGTAATCAGAAATCCCAGAGTCCCCTGCAGTTGACATCAGAGCACGGCTGTAGCAGTGAGAGATTCCATAGCCTATAGAGTATGTTAGACATTTTATATGGTCAGATCAGATGCTTGCTGGTTCCACTGTTCTCTTGGAGATAAGTACAGTCCCCAGTGATTGTACTGAGGCCCAGGAAGACAGCGGGGTCAGCAAACAAAAGACAGCTTATAAAATCTCTATCGTGTTCTTTAGGCTGTTGAATCTTCCATAGAGGATTCTGGGATTCTGCTTTACAGCAAATGTCAGGGTGGGAGTCAGCCCATCCACCAGATACATTCTTATATATTGCAGTAAACAGTAAGTAAAAAACTGTATTTGCATACAAAATGCAAATTAAGGCCAGCCCCAAACATGGATGTGGGGCCCTTAGTACTAACTGCCCCCCCTCAATACTTTCCATTTGAAGGGGATTGACAAGGTTACCAGTGTATGGTTTGGATTCATAATACTTAGAGGGACTCTTTTAAATACATCTTATATATCTTTAATTGGATCTCTATAGGTTTGTAATGTTTTTGCATATCAATCAATCAATCAAATCTTTATTTCACCAGGCGAACATCATTGAGCAAAAAATAAGTTGTGTTTGCACTCTTGCCTATAGTAGCACATTGCCTGCCTTGTGTCCACTTTACTATCAACATCCATACCCATATACATTTCCTAGAGTGTCCTGTCCACTGTTACGCACCGTAGGGTTATTTGTGATCCCGCACCTTATCCTTATTATTTTCTTTATTTCAAAAGTTTTAACAGGAAAGACATACTAAGCAGATCCCTTATGTCCAGATATGCCCTGGGGGGAAGGGGTAAGGGGGTATGGGGAGAAAACAGTACAATAAGGTACAATAACTACAGGAAACAGGTATGCAAAAAACAAATATTTGGTGCACAGTAATACAGGCAGCAGGTGCCTTTAGCAAAGTAAATTAGCAACTGAACAGGAGCGGTGAACAAACCATGAATTGGGGAGGGATGATGGGGAGGATAGAAACATAGAATTTGTTGGCAGAAAAGGACTGCTTGGCATACCCAGTCTACCCAGATGGTTCCTGCCTACTACGTCTCTGGAGACCCTAACTGGTTTCTGGAGACCCTCCCTCCTCCCTTGCTATTTACTAATATTCCCCTAAGTCTATCTCACACATGCCTGAATCCCCTACTGTTTTTGCCTCCACCACTTCTGCTGGCAGTCAGTTCCAGGCATCTCCACCCTTTCAGTGAAGTAGTACTTCCTCACATTCCTCTCAAACTCCCCCTTCCCAGCTTCATCACATGCCCTCTGGTCTTGGTGCTCTTTCTCATTTGAAAGAGACTCCCCTCCTGCACCCTGTTCACCCCTATGAGGTACTTGTAGGTCTCATCATGTCCCCTCTTGCTTGTCTCTCTTTCAGGGTGTGCATGTTGAGATCCTTCAGTCTCTCCTTGTAGGGCTTTTGGTGAAATGTGTGCACTATTTTAGTTGCCCTCCTTTGGACTGCCTCCACCCTATACCCTTTCTGAGATGTGGTCTCCAAAACTGAACACAATACTCCAGGTGGGGTCTCACCAGTTACTCCAGGTGGGGTCTCACCAGTGAGTGATACAGTGGCAACTACAATGCAAAAGCAGGGCTTGAGTAGTCGTGGCAAGGGAGAAGAGGGCTGCAGCTTACTTCCCCACATTAGTGCTCAATTTTTGTAACCCAGACATGCACATGGGATAAACATCAGCAGCTGTAATGGTTTCCAGTTTTCAGATCTCAGCCCTTAAGTCCTAGCAGTCTTCAGATCTGCCTTGTCTTGTCTGAATGTATCTGTCTGGGTGGTCTGAATACCCCAGAAAGTCTGACTAACTTAAAGAAACTGAAAGTGACTTCAGTTACACATTGACAGCCCCCAGTTCGCTTTCATTAGCCTGACCCTGTGTTCATTCATAGTTGCAGACTCATTGGTTTTCCTGACCTTCTAGTTGTCAAGCTCATAAGCTCCTTATGGAAGCCTCTATAAGGAGCTTATGTGCTTAATAACATATGGATTTCCTCTTGAGAGAAAGCACCAAAGATACTTTGGGATGCAATTAAAGGGACCTCATTTTGTCTTCACTGTTGCTGCTGACATGTCTGTCTGAGTTGTTCAACATCCTGCTCAGAGTACGTCATATACAATGCAAACAGAATCTGTAACACTTTAGTCATCACATGTTCATGCCAAACCCAATTACACTGATATGAAAAGGGGAAGGAATGCTATCTGTATCTTCTAGATGAAGACCTAGTCCTGCTTGGGACTCCTGTTCTAGTGTTGGATTCAGGGCACAGTAATTCATGTCCCATAGTTCGTTTATGGCATATTTCCTGGGATCAGAATGGAAATATGAAAACCTCTATTTCCACACCAGCAGGGTGCTATGTCTAATTAAATCCTCAGTCTGCTTTTTATATTTCGGGACAGTGATATATAAATTAAGTATTTGAAGATGATGGTAAAGGCAAATAAGGATACAATTATACTATCTCAAAAAGTAAGGAAATAAATTGCAAAAAACTTTATTAATGCATCAATTAGGGTTGCAGAGACAAAAGTAGGGAAATGTGGCATTAGGGTTTCCAACCCTAACACCCCAACCCCACCCTGCACACACCAACAGGCATTGGGGGTGTGCCTTGGGGTTGTCATCCATTTTTTTTTTTAAATTAAAAGTTTATTTAGTTTTCAAAGAAACATAACTTTACATACAGAATGTTACAGAAACAAACAAGTGTAACGCAAAAGGTTGAGATTAAAACTATGAGTTAGATATTCAATAACTGACTACATAACTGTGTCAAAGACAAATTTCAAGAAAAGTCCTCCACATATAATTGAACGTATCTATGTGATCTACAGCAATGTAACTGATTCTCTCATTACTTGCCCAGCTGGCTAGGAAGTTAAGCCATTGTTTAAGTGTAGGGACTGTTGGATCTTTTCAGTTTTTTAACAAGAGTCTTTTAAAAGCCAGACAACTGAGAGAAACCAAAACTTTCTTATGTTTTTGTATAACATGGCCCAGATATTCAAACTGCGCCATAAAAGTGCGCAACAGCAGGAGCAAGTGCAAGTCCACTGCGCCCATGCACAATACACATGATATTCAAACACTGCGCAGGTCAAGATGCGTCTGTGGCACATGACTGAATATCGTGCCAACTGTGCCATAGCACAACCAGGGATGTGCAGTGGCGCAGGTCAGATGCACAATAGCACAACCAGGGATGCTCAGTGGAGCAGGGCAGCAGTGCAACAGCACAACCAGGGATGCGCAGGGACAGGATGCAGGGGCCCACCACCCATGGTACAGATGGGCAGAGGAGCACACAGCAGAACAGAGATCACCCCCCACACCCCATGCACTGCACAACTGGAGGAGAGCTGGAATAACCACCAGCCCATGGACACCAGCAACAAACCCACAGCCGGGGTGTGGTGCCCCAGCACACCCCCTGGCAAGCTGTGACCAGCACATGAGGAGGTCCAGCCACCCCATGCCACACCATCCCACCAATGCAGAGCATACTCTGCACCCTGATCCCCAGAAATCCTGCCCAGGAGCATCACCCACCAGTGCAGGACACCCCATGCATGCCACCACCCCCACTGTGACAATGCAACCCTGTGCACCACAGAACCATGCAAGGCAGCCCCACTGTGAGCATCCTTCAGTGGGTGGCAGCAGACAGCGATGCAATGACTGCTTACACAGTGCCACCATGCACATCCCCCCGAGGTACAGCTGAGAGACCGACCATGTTTCGGCACATGAGGTACCCCACACATGACAGGGCATGCCCTGGACCCCATCACCACCAGTGGTACAGCACCCTGCATACCCTCCCAAGGACACATCCCATCCCAGCACTGGCCACAATAGCCAGCGCAGACACCCACAGTGGTGCATGGAAGCATGCGCCACACAGGATACAACACAGTGCATGGACAAACTCCCACCCATACCAAGGGCACACCAACACAGGGACACAGTAGCAGGTCAACCAAGCCCCTGGTGTGTGGCCACAGAAACCATGTACACATGGCCAGCACCCCTCCATAGCACTGGAGTGCCAGCCACCCTGCGCAGGCACCATGAAACTGTACACCACCAGCAAGCGCTCGGAGCACAAGTGACAGACAGTGGAGCACATCCCCTGCAACAGACACAAGTGACAGCATGGAGGTGGGACAACAAAAGTGGAGGCCACAGTGCCAACTGAGGCAGACATGCACCAGACCAGTGACAAGAGGCAACCCGGCATTGTGCTGGGTTCAGTGGCTGTCCAGCATGGACAGCCACCACTGACATGCCAGCAGACCGTGCAGGTCACAGACATGCAAGGGTGTCAGCTGCACAGTCCATGGATGGTCTGACAGGTGCGCTATGGACACAGTGCATGCACCGTGGACCACTGCACACAGTCATCCAGTGCACAGGGAACAACACACAAACCACAGACAGTGACTGATAGCTATGCCAACACCATAGTCTCTTCCCCTACAGACACACACACGCCCATGACTGCACCACCCCTGACAACATGCAAACCACTGCAGCTGAGCACCTGTAGCCCGCTGCAAATCAGAGACCACCACAGTAGGCATAGCAAAACAAATGTATTTGAAAAGGTATAATATAACTATATACATATATGTACAAAACAGTAGAGGATAAGGACCACAAACCAGGTGGGGGTGGGTAAGGTGCAGGGGTGAACAAATGGTAGAGGGAAGGAGAGGTGTGAGGGTGGGTTCAGGGGGTAGGGTTGAACCCGGGGCATGGGATCTTCAGTGGGCGCCCCGCTCCCCACTCCTGTGGTGCCTCCCTCCACGTCTCCTCTGGGCGCTATGCTGGTCCATGTGCTGCAGGATTTTGAGTGAGGCACGTGCCACCTGTAGCAGCTTCTGCACAGCCCTCTCTAGTCGCATCATCCTCCATCCACCTAGGACAAGGGAGCAGAGTCAATAGGTGTGAATACCCATCCCCCTGCAGCCCACCCATTGTGCATGGCATACAGCCATGGGACACGCCCCTGTGATGGTGTGCGACCACCCACAGTGATCATGTCCACATGACCAGCCCACCCAGGTGCACACAGCCATGCAGACCACTGCAAACACCTACTGTCCAAGTCCTGCACCGCACCACTGTGGCTGTACAGTGACATGGCTATGCGGTGCAAAGGCAGTGGCACAGCCATGTACCTGGTGCACACATGGACCACCAGTGATGCACACCCACACATGCAATGCCACTGGAGAGTGCTGACTGTACCATGTGGCGTGCACGGCAGTGGTGTCAATGGATGGTGGCCATGCCCCGCCGCCTGCCCTGCTACACAGCATGCACAGAATATCCTGGAAGAAAGGCACTCACCCTCATCGGCCTGGTCCTGGTGCTGTCCTACATTTGGACCATCTGCCCATGGCTGTTGCTCGCTTCCCCTCTGCTCACATCAGTGGTGGTCTTCTCGAGCCTGGCGCCGCTTATCAGGGCCTAGGGTGCAAACATGGAGAAGGGAACATCAGTACAATCCAGTAGCAAAGACCCCCTCACCCCCAGGTGTGTGCGGTCCTGCACAGCCCAACCATGCCGCAACCCCCCCAACACCATCACCACCACTGCCCACACTGGACACCCCCCCATGTGGTGGACACATGCCCACCGCGATACCCGCATGGACGCATCCAGTGTATGGATGGGGCACCTACCTGGTCATGGCACGTGCCTGCAGGTGGGCAAACCTGACAGGGTCCCTCTGCTGGAGGTTCCCATTTCTGTGGTGACACTGCTCCACAGTATGGTCCAATCCTCTGGCCTCCTCAAGTGCCACCGTCACTTCCTCCCATACGGCACTCCTGACCCTGTCCAGGGGTGCATTTCCAAACAGTGCCCCAGCATTGGGCTCCACTATGGCAGGCCCCTGCTTTTCTGCGACACAGTGGGACCAAGTTCTGCCGCAAGACTACCATTTGCCACAGAACATCTGCAGCGGTGGGTTGTAATTTCTGCAAAAATTCTGTGGCACTAACAAACTACCACATCACAGTGTCAGCTTGACATCCTGACTTCACTTTCATGGCAGTGGTTATAGAAATCAGGATGAGGAAATCACAGTAACACTAGTTCAAAAAATAACAGACTTATAGAAATAATTTTATGCCTAAAAAAGCAAAACAAATGTCTCTCCCTTAAGGTCCTAGCCTATTGCATAAATGACATATGCAGAGGGGACCTTGTGTGTGATAAATAAGGTATTTCTATATGCAAGCTATCTATCCCACTAATGAGGTCTCCACTGTCTATCACTTATAAATTTGTATGTGCTTTCTACACCACTCATGAGGTTCCCACTGTGTATTACTTATATATTTATATGCAATCAGTAACATACATACAAATATGTGTCTGTATATGTGTGCATAAACACAGAGAGAGACAGAGATACTGTATGTGTGTGTATACACATATATATATATATATATATATATATATATGCAGTATATATTTTTTTTAATTTCCATGAAATTTAATCGTCATTCATACAGGTCCCATTGGAAATGGAATAAATGGAATAGAGGAGTTATTGCAAAACTCATTTTTCATCTCAACCTGCTTCCCCTGACACACTACGTAACACCATCAGGCCATGACATGCATGTGAACCGATTGTGAGATAGAGCTCTCCAGCACATCACAATGTGTCCACCGTGTGACAGAACACTGCACCATGCCTTCCCAGACTCCGATCAGTGACGTGTTCCACCAATCCTTGTGCTGCCCAGCCAGCTCCCAGAGCTAATCTCTGAACCTGAGTTGCCGGCACAGAAACACAGCATGCTACCCTCTGGTCCAACAGCTGTCCCTGCACTAAACATTTCTCCATAAATTTTAGGTGATTCTATCAACCAATGACAAAATGTAATCAATAACCCTGGCAAAAATGCATACAGTGCAATTATTTATTTAACAGGTTATTCTTTCAACAGGTCTACATGTTATTATATTCCACTTTCCTGGGCATAATTACTTTATTTTTCTTAAAAATGGCAGTTAAATTCATTTTACCAGTTATTCATTTCAGATGGCATCTCTATTGTATTAGGCTGTAGTGCAAGTTGAGCAAATATCACCATGCCTGATGTGCTGTGCCACCATCTCTGGCAGTGGGAGCTGTGGCAGATAAGTGACTATTCATTTCTGTTGCAGAATGCAGTCATTTCATTAGCTAACGTATGATGTTATAGAAATGATAACATCAAATTCTGAGCATATGGGGGTTTTAGATATAAAAAGAGGTGAAGGGAACCAGATTCTATGGATAAACAGAAATATTAATAAAAAAATCACCAAGAAGAGTGAATTCTGCAGCACCGCAGAAGTTCTGTGGTAGATTGCAAGTTCTGCACAAAATTCTGCAGCCGCAGAATTCTAGGGGCCTTGACTATGGCCACCAAATTGGCCAGCTCCACCTGGCTCTGAACAGCAGCCCTCCGTCTTGTCATCACTGAAGCTGGTCGGAGTCAAAATGGCACTCGTTAGCACATGTCCGTCACGTGCAGATGCTGTGCGGTACAGCGTTGCCATTCCCCATCGTGCTGTCACCGAACAGCACGATAGGGGTGCACCCATGTGGACGTTTGGCACCTAGGGGACAGAGGTCGAGCACAGGGTCAAGGGTCTCGCTCGCATGGACCACCACAGCGTGATTGGTACTCCCTGTGTGTAGCACGGTTGGGTGCCTGTGTGAGATGCCCTGTAGTGGCCTACCACGCTGTGGCTCCATGGCGCCTACGACGCCCCAGTGCAAGAGCACCATACATGTGAACAGTGCACTACCACCACTGGCACAGTGGTGGCCGTGCCCTGCACTGCCTCCCGCACACAACACACCAGCAGCACAGCAGGCATCGGCGTCAGCACCCCGGGCATGCACCGTTCAGTGTCCACTGTGCACATCACAGAGCTGTGCCCTTGCTTGAGCACGTTTGACACAATTGCGCAAAGCGCAACAGCACGATATTCAGCCAGAATATGCAAATCAGCTCATCAGTGATTCAATGGCGCAGATACTGCATTAGCATCCACTTAAAATTGAGCCTCGCCTCATTTGCATGCATTGCGCTATATAAATGTGACATTGGGATGCAGAGGCCATAATCTGGTATTGTAGTCTATTGTGGTGAGTTGCATGCTGTTTGTTAGTGTGGACTGTGGTGTGTGGAAGATGCATAGGACTGCACAGTCAGAGGTAACACCTATCATTCCTACCAGATCAATGTGAGGTGGAGGAGGAGGAACAGAGACGTATGAGATGGAGGAGGCCAAACTTTACCAAGGCAGAAACAGATGCCCTGTTTGAGGCCTACCTTGACCAGGAACCGCTGCTCAGAGGACAGCGGGGAACACCACAGGCCCGTGCTGCGGCATGGGGTGAGGTGGTGCGTGCCATCAACCAGCATGGCAGCCACCAGCGGTCCATGCAGGAGTGCAAGAAGAAGGTGGGTACAGACAAGAGGAGGATTAAAGGTAAGGTGGCTGCCATCAGGGCAGCATGGGCTGCGACTGGTGGGGGACAGCTGGACGTGCAACGCCTGATGCCACAGGAAGAGCAGGTTGCTTGCAGCATGCAGTGTTGTGCCATTGAGGGTGTTCCAGGTGGTGGCTTCCAGATGGGTGATAGCTCATCACTATATGGTAGGTCCTGATCTGTCACTGTGGGGGGGGAATGCCACAGGGTAGGGCAGATACATTAATGCAACTCTGTTCCCTTACAGCTCCTGAGCATCTACATGGGTCAGCGGTGGTGGGCTCATCCACTGAGGGTGATATCCTGGACACAGAGGAGGTCCCATCCACCTCCACAGGTGTGTGAGGGTCAGGATAACAGTGGACCCACCTGGCTGTCTGGACTGATGTTGATGGAGCAGGTGTGGAGGAGGCCCTGCCCATGTCCCAGCGTGACAGCATCCATGGATGCCTGCATGCTGAGACTCGGACTGGTGCTGGATCTGTCACTGATGATGATGGAGCTCACATCATGGACAGTGATACATGTGGGCTGCAGGATGGCCGTACAGCAGGTTACACCATGGGCATAGCCATGGGTGGTGCCACCGTAGAGGCCTGCATGACATCACAGTCCCAGCCTGTGCATGTCTGCACCAGTGGGGCAGCACTGGTGTGCATCCAGGACAGTGGGGCTGTTGCGGCCACTGCGGTGGTACCATTGAGCCCTGGGGAGCGGCGGCCAGAGGGGCAGTGTCAGCATTCAGCTAATGGTGATGGGGGGACAGTGTTGTGTGGTGGTGTCAGTGCACCACCTGTGGACATGCCCAGGCATGGCCCTTGTGTGCAGCGCCCAACCTCAAGGGGTGCTGCCCAGCATGGCCGTGAACACCATGAGGGACAGCATGCTGATCAGGCGGATGACCTCTTAGATGAGCACACCTGCATACTCCATGAATCAGTGGATCAGCAGTTGCGGCTTGTGATGGCAGTGGATGCACTCAGTGAGGTCCTGTGCCAGGCAGAGGAGTGGCACAGCAGGGACACTGGTCTGCTCCTGGCAGGGATGAACTGGCTGTGGGAGGATGTGACCACCGCCATTGACAGGCAGACACAGGCATTCACAGCTGTCATGGCCACAATGGACACACAGTTATTTGCCCATGCGTCACAGACACTGTGCAGTGCCATGTCCACCCCCATTCCTGGCATCATGCAATACCCTCCTTGTTGACACCGGGTTCAGCTGTGGGCATCTCAAGCACGCCTGGCGCAGGCATGTTCGGTGAGCTGCAGACCCCTGCTCAAGAATGGTCGCGTTCCTGCAGAGGCACCCCTGGGGAACCGTCAGTGCCACCCCATGAGGCCGATGGTCAACCTGTCACAGCTGGCTGGTCTCGGCAGGGCCGCCCATGCATCTGTGGTGGCTGTGGCACTGTGCCACATGACTGACCTGTCTCCCATCATGGCTAATGTCTGATGCTGCCCCGTGTGCAGTGTGTTGTTCAACGTGCAATGCACGGGTAGGGGACCCAGCCCAGTACACACACACACGTCCCATGTGCACACCCTCCCCGCTGCTGGCTGCTGTGGTGTGTGCATGATGATGCCTGCATTGCACTGTCCACCACTGTGCAATGGTTCCCAGCATCTGAGACATGCACAATGACAGGCACTGGGCGTGGTGGTCTGTGGACGTGTGTGTGACTAGGGGTGGCGGTTGGGGTCAGCGTGCCTCCTACCCTTTGTGCATGTCTTGTGGTGTGTGTGTGCATGAACGCATGCTGTGTTAGGCCTTACCCATCCCTGACGGTGTGTGCAGTTCCATGCTCAGCCAATTCTCTTTATGACATGCGCCCCTGTGGTTTGTCCATATGTGTTTGTGGGTTGTGCACTTGCCATTGGTGGTTGTACATGGCCACATGACTTACCTGGGTTGGTTGAAGTGCTCCTCTGTGATGGTGTCCCTGTGCAGTTGTGACATCCAGATCAATCGGGGGTCCCTTTGACCAAGAGGGGGCTGCCCATCACCATCTGCACCAGTGTCCTCATCGTCCCCATCGCCAGGCCCCTCTTCGACCTGTACAGCTATCCCACAGTTGTTGGCCATGTTGTGCAGGATGCAACAGGCCAGAAATAGCCCACAGGCCTTTGAGGGGCTGTACTGTAGGGCACCACCAGACATGGCCAGGCAATGGAAACATGCCTTCAGCATCCTGAACACCTGCTCTATGACATTGCGTGTGGTGGCATGTGCCTCATTGTACTGTTGCTGTGATGAGGTCGTGGGCCACCGGTATGGTGTGAGCAGCCAGGGACGGAGTGGATATCCACTGTCACCTGTGTGTATAGGGTGGACATTAGTTTGGTGATCAGCATCACCCTGCCATGGGCCATCTAGGCCAGTACCCATGTCGCCTCTGACTATGCCCCTCCCAAGATCCATGTCTTTCTGCGTGATTTGCATACTCACCCACTAGGTGGCCAGTGGGAATGTCCCCACTCTTGAACCTGTGGCACAGTGCAGACTGGTTCCAGATGAAGGCATCATGTGCTCCCCCAGGGTGTGTGGCACAGACATTGGTTATGCACCCCCTAGCATCGCACACCACCTGGCAGTTGATGCTTGCATAGCCCTTCCGATCAATGTATGCAGCACCTTCCGGGCCAGGACGTGGTGTGTGGATAGCCACGTGGGTGCAGTCAATGGCCCCGAGCATACAGGCATACGTACTACCCTGTGGAACTCTTGTATGTGCACTGTGCACGCTGCTTGTGTGCTGGGGAAATGGATGTACTCTGCAGCATGTGGCAGCAGTGCACTGAGGAACTGTGTGAGTAGGCGAGATGCGGCCAACTGGGTTATGCCTGTTGTGTCCCCGTTGGTCTCTGGAAGGTACCCGTGGTGAGCAGGCACATGACAGCTGTTACCTTTGTCTCCACTGACAGAGCATGGCTCCATCATGTGGGTGCCTGCATCTCATCACTGCACAGCTCACAGAGCCACCTCAGGGTCGCCCGGTTCAGGCGGTACCGGTCCACTATCTTGGTGTCACTGTAGTGCTCAAAGTTGGTGCAGGCTTGGTACTGCCTGTTGGGGGCACACCACCATCGGGCCCTTCCACGGCCGCGCCCCCCTGCTGCCTGCCTTCTCACACCTCTCATTACTGCCTCCATCTGAATGGTGGCACTGGCCATATCCTTGGCTTGTGTTCCCCCCGGCAACTGTATTCCTGTTCCCCCCACTGTCCTTTATGCTACCCCCCTGCACTGGGAACACCTCCCAGATTTGGCTGCCCTGCCCACTGTCACTGCCCTCAGTTCACTGTGGCACTTCTCTTTTACTCCTGCACAGTGGCACAGGCTCCCTACTCCTGTCCTGTTCCTGGTAGTTTCCAGGTGTGCTCTGTCCTGCTCTTGCCCAGTCCTGCTCACTGCTACTCTCTGCCTAGTTGCTGTCACCTCACTCACACCTCTGGCTTCCCTGTAGCATTCTTGCACTTCTCTCTTGTTCTTTTTTATTTTGGATCATTTCTACTATCGCGCAACTTCTGTTTGCTCCTCTATTACGCATGGCGCATGCTGTTGAATATCGCACTTTGCCATTTATTCATGGTTCCTCCCCCTTCAGTTGTGCATGCATTCATTACCATTGTGCTCTTGTGCTTTGCAATTTGGGGGTGCAGCTGCCTCCCACTGAATATTGCACAATGGCGCATTTTCAGACTTACGCTGGCGCATCCCTGTTGCGCTTGGCACAACCCTTTTGAATATCTGGGCCCCTGAATATCAGAGGTATCCCCTAAAATAAAAACCACTGGGGAAAATGGAATGAAAGTCCCCAGGAATGCTTGACAAATTGCATGCATTTGCTTCCATATATTCAGCACTCCTTTGCATTGCCAAAGTAAATGACCCAGGCCTGCCTTTGCAACTCCACATCTCCAACATAAATCATCTTGTACTAGACCTAACTTATATAATTGTTTAGGAGAAGAATAAAGATAATGTAATATTTTAAACTGAATAAGTCTTCCTTGTGTTTCCCTACAGGATTTGATTGCATTACCCAAAAGACGTTTCCATGTTGTATCAGAAATTCTCAAATGTAAATCATTTTCCCATTTTATTTTAGCTGAATCTGTTAAAGAAGGATCTGACTAATTTAACATTTTGTAAATAAGACTAAAGGCCATAGGTAAAAAGGCAACTTTAAAGAAATTTTCCCATGCTGTAAAAGTTTTAAGAGAATAATCTGCTTCTAGGAGGACTTCCGGTTCCGGAATGGTGCGTTAAACATCTCCTTCTCCTTGGCTCTCAAACTCATACCATTAAAATTGGTCTCTCATCTAAAAAAACGAACAAATCTTACCAGCAAACGGCTACTAAATCATTGGAGAGACCCCAGCTAGAGCCGGAACCATTCCTCCTGCCAGCCCTGGATGGAAATTAAGCTCCGTAATAGATTCTTTCTGCTGGGTGACTTGATCGTACGGGAGGAGGAAGATGGCCTGTGCGACCTCGATCTGATCGAAGCACCTACCCCAGCTCTTGCTTCCTCAAAAGGCCCCTTTAAACTATTTTCTCCACCAATGGCTGGTCGAGGAGGAAAACAGAAGGGAAATGACACCCAGCCAGCCCAGCCAGTCCCTCAGCCTGAACAAAATATGCTTCGGGCCATCTCTGATTTTAGGGAGGAAATGCGGGACTCGATCCAACAGGTCAGAGCTGATCTGAGATTGCTTCAGAATTGCGCAGATGAAGTGGACCAGCAGATCTCGCTGGACACTACAAAACTCGATGCCCTTGAGTCTGCGGTTCTTTCCCTGGCAGAAGCCCAGTTACACTGTTCTCTTAGGCAGGAAGATGCAGAGAACAGAGGATGTCGGAAAAACCTTCGTACTTTTGGCCTACCAGAAGGTGAGGAAGGCGCTGATCCCCTGACTTTTCCTGACCAATTCTTTAGAACAACTCTGAACCTGGGGCCCAATTACCCCCTTGATTTCTAATGTGCCCATTGCACTCTGGGTCCCAAACCCCAGGCCAAGGACGCCAGGCCTAGATCATTTGTTATTAGGCTGCAAAGCCTCCAAAAGAAGGAAATGCTGCTGAAGAAATCATGGCAGAAAGGGAAGATCATGATTGGAGCCCACCGCATAATTATTGATAATGATTATGCTGCTTTTACACAGAGCCAGAGAAGGGCCTACGCTCCCCCTGTTCCCTATATTGTGGTCCCAACAGATCAAATTCTGCACCCTTTACCCCTCCAGACTTACAGTGTTACTACCAGAGGGCTCCATCTCATATAATTCAGCTACTGAGGCCAAGGAGGATCTATACCAGAGAGGGGTGCTTAAGGAGCGAGTTTCAACATGGAGTGGGACCTCAAAGAACACTATCCAGAGACAGTCGATACCTGATGGAACACCTCAACCTAACATGTGTCTGGAGGAGATGCTGCAAAGAATCTGACTATTGAGAAATCCTTCCGTGATGGTGGAACAGAAGTAAGTCCTGGTGGCTATTGCACCTTGCTGTGCTCCTCTCAGGGGGGTTGGGCCGGGGGGGTAGGAGGGTCGGCTGGGGGGGCGGCCTTGGTGGTCTGGTGATCAGGTGTTGTCCCAAACAGTTTAACATTTAAAGAAAGGTATATAAATAGTACCAGGCACTTTACTGTGATTTTGGAACCGGACTCCTCCTCGATGGCGGGTGTAACGCTTGGCTGACGGGGCTTATGGCATCGGTTGACCGGCCAGTCTGCCAAGCTTCTCCCCTCCTGGTGCTGCTCCTCCCCTCCCCCTCCCCTCTCTGGGCCTACAGGTACCCTGTTGGACAGTATATCCTTGATGGGTGCCTGGAGGTGTTTCCTCCTAGAAGCGGGGCATGGGGCAAGAGCACTTTCCTAGGTGAAAAACAGGATGATCCAAGCCACAAGTCTAGAGCTATGGAAATTTGGAACTATTCACGCAGTCCCTGGATCTCTGTTTAACAAGCTAGAACTTTAACTTGAACTGATTGCAAACAGACTTACTGACTGTCAGGGAATGTGGGAGGGGGTGGAGGGATGAAGGAATTTGGGGATAGATGGTGGCAGAGGTTGGGCTCCCCTTTTTTTCTTACAATGCCCTCATAATTACTAGTTTAAGGCCCTCCCTGGTATCCTGGGTAAACCCCCCTCCATCTGTTTTGTTCCCCCTGCCCTTAACTCTCCCTCCCCTTGATGTCCCAATGAACAGTTTTGGTGATCCCCCCTGTAGGGGTCATGGTGACGGGAGGAAAGGGTGGATTCTAGGGTGTCTCTCCCCGAGTTCTCTCTTGGATCGGTCCCTGCCTCGTACCATCCCGGGAGGAACCCCCCCAGTTCCTGGTAAAGGGAAAGGCAACTTCCACGTGCCTGGAAGCAGGTATTAGAAGGGTCTGAGATGGGTGATTGCCCCCACGATCCCAGGGGCAGGGAACATCTGGGGAAAGGGGTGACTGGGGGGTAGGGGATATTTTAAACTAAGCACAGGCATTGGCTCGGGTGCACCAGGATCAGCTGGGGGGGAGACAAGGGGCCCCCTCATCTTCTTCTGGCTGTGGTTTGGGTCAGTAGGAATGGGTGGCCCCCCAGTAATTCAAGGGCTCTACATCACTGAGAGGTGGGTCCTTGGCTTAGAGGTACTCCTCTCCAAAAGGTCGAGGGGCAGGTTGAGGGGGAGGGGGTGGTCAGGTTTTGATTCCCCCCCCTTAACTCACAACAATGAGAAAAGGGGGACCATTCACAATGGGAGTTTTGGGAGCTCAGACTGCCCATTTCTGTGAACTTTTCAGGTGAGGATTCTCATCCTGGGAGGTATCTCTAGACAAAGGAGATCCTCGATCAACCCCGATCCCCTAGGGGAATTGACTTAAGATTATGGTAGGGTGGAAATGTATAACCACCTTAGTAATGGAAGTGCCTATATACATAGTTCTTTTTAGAAATGTTGTGTTGGTAGTTGAAATTTGTTTAGGTTTACAGGTTTATTTGCAAGGGTTGTTTGAAAAAAGACATGGGAGACAAGATACTATGTTATATCATAATTCTTTATTAGACAAACTTCAGAAACAAATGAGTGAGAAATTAAATAGGATACTCAGGGAGAAATCAATGGTGGTGAGTGTCCCTCCGTTCGGCCCCTGGGGGGGCAGTCTGGGTGACGATAAGCTGGAATGACCAGGAAAACAAACAAAAAACACTATTGGTAGGACACTAGGCATAATAAGGACAACGTTATCCAACGTTCTTAAAACAATAAACAGTACAATAAAAACAAAAATACTTTAATGAATACACAGCCAGTTAAGATTTACTCCATTAATGTCAACGGTCTTCATAATCCCATTAAAAGGTCACGCACGATGCAGCATCTTAATAAACAAAAGGCAGATATCTTCAAGAAACTCACCTATTAGAAACTGAACACCAGAAGTTATCCTGTGGGGGAAGATATGTAGTTTACTCCTCCTCTCACCTGGGATGTCGTAAGAGAGGAGTCATAATAATGATTCCATCCACCACCCAGTTTAAAGTAAACAAAGTGATCTCAGACAGGTCAGGACGTTATATCATTCTCCAGGGTCACCTATATAACCAAGATGTTACCCTAGCTAACATTTATTTGCCCCCACAGACTAAGATTCCAATAATTCACTTGATTATGGCAAGGATCTTGGACTCACTTCAGGGTCAGTTAATAATGGCTAGTGATTTCAATATAACTCTAACCCCAAATCTTGACTCATCAAACCCCAAAATTTACCACCTGTCCAACCCGGTAAAATATTTTAAAGCACAACTAGAAAACCTAGAGATGGAAGACATCTGGAGGAAATTCTTTCCATCTGCTCCAGGATTCACATACTATTCGGGTAGATTTTCATTCATACTCTAGACTAGATTATTTTTTCACCACATGTGAACATTTCTCCAAAGTCTATGACATTACTATTTGTTCTAAAATTATATCAGATCACCACCCACTGTTGCTCAAACTTGATTTGGGTAAAAAATATAAAACACTTCGGAGGTTAAATCCCTACCTGCTAAAAGACAAGGGCCTAGATATTCAAAAGGTTTGCGCCATGCGCAACAGAAAAACACGGCACCAACCACTTCCATAAACTAACCCAGGATTGAATGATTCATTTGATATAGGTCCCTTTTTAAGGTGAATTCGTTATTTATATGATTCGCCTTTGATAAATATTTGTTTTGGAACCTTCCTTGATGCGCAGGGTGGGGGTGCGGTGTGTGGTTAAATCGGAACCCTGCTGTTTATTCGCTTTTGAAATGACACTTTGTGATTTGTATTTTTGCATTTTTGTAATAATGTCTTTTGCTACTCAGGGTAAATGTTTATTTATTTACATCTAAATTTATCTAATATTTAATATTTAGACTTGTATAGTGAACTTTTCAACACCTGAATGTTACATGTTTTATTATGTTTTACTAATTTGATGTTATGTCACTTTAAATAAATTCTTTATAATGTGGTGGGTATGCTGTGTATGTGTCCCTGAGGAGGCGCTGTTTTTGGCGTGAAACCGGTCGGACGTTTTCTTTGTTTGGAGCTGTTGAAGTCCTGCATGGCGTCACTGCATTGTGGAGCACCTATTTTGTTTTACACAATACAGAATTATTTATGGAAGTGGTTGGTGCCGTGTTTTTCTTGTTGCATAGACCAGTCTGCACTGTGCCACAGGTTTGAGAGTGGGGACATCCCCACTGGCCACCTAGTGGGTGAGTATGCAAATCACGCAGAAAGACATGGATCTTGGGAGGGGCATAGTCAGAGATGACATGGATACTGGCCTAGATGGCCCATAGCAGGACGACACTGATCACCAAACTAATGTCCACCCTCTACACACAGGTGACAGTGGATATCCACTCCGTCCTGACTGCTCACATCATACCAGTGGCCCATGACCTCATCGCAGCAACGGTACAATGAGGCACATGCCACCACACGCAATGTCATAGAGTGGGTGTTCGGGATGCTGAAGGCACGTTTCCATTGCCTGACCATGTCTGGTGGTGCCCTACAGTACAGCCCCTGTGGGCTATTCCTGGCCTGTTGCATCCTGCACAACATGGCCAATGACTGTGGGATAGCTATACAGGTCAAAGAGGGGGACAGTGATAGGGACAATGAGGACACTGGTGCAGATGGTGATGGTCAGCCCCTCCTTGGTCAAAGGGACCCCCGACTGATCCGGATGGTGCAGCTGCACTGGGACACCACCACAGAGGAGCACTTCAACCAACCCAGGTAAGTCATGGGGCCATGTGCAACCACCAATGGCAAGTGCACAACCCACAAACACGTATGGACAAACCTCAGGGGTGCATGTCATAAAGGGAATTGGCTGAGCATGGAACCACACACACCATCAGGGATGGGCAAGGCCTAACACGGCATGCAGTCATACACACACACACACCCCACAAGACATGCACAAAGGGTAGGAGGCACGCTGATCCCAACCGCCACCCCTAGCCACACACACGTCCACAGACCACCACTCCCAGTGCCTGTCATTGTGCGTGTCTCAGATGCTGGGCACCATTGCACAGTGGTGGACAGTGCAATGCAGGCATTATCATGCACACACCACAGTGGCCAGCTGCCGGGAGGGTGTGCACATGGAACGTGTGGGTGTGTGCAGGGCCGGGTACCCTGCCTGTGCATTGCACGTTGAACAACACACTGCACACAGGGCAGCATCAGACAGTAGACATGGTGGGAGACAGGTCAGTCACACGGCACAGTGCCACAGCCACCACGGATGCGTGGGCGGCCCCACCAAGAGCTGCCAGAAGTGACAGGCTGATCAGTGGCCTCATGGGGTGGCACCGACGGTTCCCCAGAGGTGCCACTGTGAGAACACGACCGTTCTCGAGCAGGGGTCTGCAGCTCACTGAACATGCCTGTGCCAGGCGTGCTCAGGATGCCCACAGCTGAACCCGGTGTCGACATGGAGGGTGTCGCACAATGCTGGGAATGGGGGGTGGACATGGCACTGCACAGTGTCTGCGGTGAATGGGCAAATAACTGTCTGCCCATTGTGGCTATGACAGCTGTGAATGCTTGCGTTTGCCTGTCAATGGCGGTGGTCACATCCTCCCGCAGCCAGTCCAGCCCTGCCAGGAGCAGACCGGTGTCCCTGCTGCGCTGCTCCTCTGCCTGGCACAGGACCGCACTAAGTGCATCCACTGCTGTCACAAGCCGCAACTGCTGATCCATTGATTCATGAAGTATGCGGGTGTGCTCATCTAAGAGGTCATCCACCTGATTGGCATGCTGTCCCTCATGGTGTTTGCGGCCGTGCTGGGCAGCACCCCTTGAGGTTGGGTGCTGCACACCAGGGCCATGCCTGGGCATGTCCACAGGTGGTGCACTGACGCTGACCCCGACACTGTCCCCCCACTGCCATTGGCCGACTGCTGACACTGCTCCTCTGGCCGCCACTCTCCATGGCTCAACGGTGCCACCGCAGCATCCGTAACAGCTCCACTGTCCTAGCCACACACCAGTGCTGCCCCACTGGTGCAGACAGGCACAGGCTGGGACTGTGATGTCATGCAGGCCTCCACGGTGGCACCACCCATGGCTATGCCCGTGCTGTAACCTGTTGTGTGGCCATCCTGCGGCCCACACGTATCACTGTCCATGATGTGAGCTCCATCATCATCAGTGATGGATCCGGCACCAGTCCAAGTCTCAGCATGCTGGCATCCATGGATGCTGTCACGCTGGGACACAGGCAGGGCCTCCTCCGCACCTGCTCCACCAACATCAGTCCGGACAGCCAGGCGGGCCCACTGTCGTTCTGACTCTCGGATACTTGTGGAGGTGGATGGGCCTTCCTCTGTGTCCAGGGTATCGCCCTCAGTGGATGAGCCCACCGCCGCTGAACCATGTAGACTCTCAGGAGCTGTAAGGGAACACAGTAGCATTAATGTATCTGCCCTACCCTGTGGCATCCCCCCACAGTGACAGATCAGGACCTACCATGCAGTGACAGGCTACCACCCATCTGGAAGCCACCACCTGGAACACCCTCGATGGCACAACACCGGATGCTGCAAGCAACCCACTCTTCCTGTGGTGTCAGGCATTGCACGGCTGGCTGTCCCCCACCAGTTGCAGCCCATGCTGCCCTGATTGCAGCCACTTTATCTTTAATCCTCCTCTGTCCATGCCCACCTTCTTCTTGCACTCCTGCACGGACTGCTGGTGGCTGCCATGCTTGTTGTCAGCATGCGCCACCTCACCCCATGCCACAGCACAGGCCTGTGGTGTTCTCCACTGTCCGCTGAGCAGCGGTTCCTGTTCTAGGTAGGCCTCAAATGGGGCATCTGATTCTGCCTTGGTAAAGTTTGGCCTCCTCCGTCTCCCATGTCTCTGTTCCTCCTCTTCCACCTCACTTTCGCTCATCATTGATCCTGTGGGAATGACAGGTGTTACCTCTGACTGTGCAGTCCCATGCATCTCTCACACACCACTGTCCACACTCCCAAACAGCATGCAACTCACCACAATAGACTGCAATACAAGACTATGGCCTCTGCAACCCCATGTCGCATTTATATAGTGCAACGCATGCAAATGAGGTGAGGCTCAATTTTAAGTGGATGCTAATGCAGTAGCTGCACCATTGAATCGCTGATGAGCTGATTTGCATACGCCTGCTGAATATCATGCTGTTGCACTTTGCGCAATTGTGTTGAATGTGCTCAGGCAAGGGCGCAGCTCTGTGACGTGTGCAGTAGACACTGAACGGCGCATGCCCGGGGTGCTGACACTGATGCCTGCCACACTGCTGATGTGATGTGCATGGGATGCAGTGCAGGGCATGGCCACCACTGTGCCAGTGGTGCTAGTGTGCTGTTGGCATGTATGGTGCTCTTGCACTGGGGCGCCGTGGAGCCACAGCAAGGTAGACCACTACAAGGCATCTCACACAGGCACCCAACCGTGCTACATGTGGGGAGTGCCAATCGTACTGTGTCGGTCCATGTGCAAGTGACCTTTGACCCTGTGCCCGACCTTTGTTCCTATGCGCCATGTGTCTGCATGGGTGCACCCCTATCATGCTGTTCAGTGACAGCGTGATGGGGAACAGCAGTGCTGTACCACGCAGCATCTGCACATGGTGGAAGTGCGCTACAGAGTGCCATTTTGTCTCCAAACTGATACAGAGATGGCAAGATGGAGGGTTGCTGTGTTGAGCCAAGTGGAGCTGGCCAATTTGGTGGCCATCATGGAGCCCCATGCTGGGGCCCTTTTTGGCAGGGCCAGAAGTGCCATCTGGGAGGAGGTGGCGGTGGCACTGGAGGAGGCCACAGGACTCGCTCAGATGTTGGAGCAGTGTCACCATCGATATGGGGACCTCCAGCAGAGGGACCCAGACCAGCACAGTGCCACGACCAGGTAGGTGCCCCATCCATACACTGGTTGCATCTGTACGGGTATCGTGGTGGGCATGTGTCCACCACATGGTGGTGCAGTCCAGTGTGGGCGGCGGTGGTGGTGGTAGTGATGGTGGGGTTGCAGCATGACTGGGCTGTGCAGGATCGCACACACCCGGGGGGGCCATCCAGTGTGGGTGATGGTGATGGTGGGGTTGCAGCATGGCTGGGCTGTGTAGGATCGCACACACCCATGGGGGCCTTTGCTAGTGGTTTGTACTGATGTTCCCCTCTCCATGTTTGCACCCTAGGCCCTGAGGAGCAGCAAAGAGCCAGGGAGACATGGCAATGCCGGGAGGCAGGCAATGTAGGGCAACAGCCACGGGCTGCAAGGCCCATCCAGCAACAGCACCTAGATCTAGACAATGCAGGTGAGTGCCTTTCTTCCAGGATATTCTGTGCGTGCTGTGTTGCGGGGTAGGTGGCGTGGCATGGCCACCATGCATTGACATCACTGATGTGCACACCACACGGTACACTCAGCACTGTCCTGTGGCACTGCATGTGTGCATGTGCATCACTGGTGGTCCATGTGTGCACCGGGTACATGGCTGTGGCTTTGCCTTCGCACCGCATGGCCATGTCACTGTACAGCCACAGTGCTGCTGTGTGGGTCTTGGGTGGTGGGTGTGTGCAGTGGTTCACATAGCTATGTGCACATGGGCAAGCAGGTATTGTGGACATGATCACTGTGGGTGGTTGCACACCATCACAGGGGCATGGCCCATGGCTGTATGCCATGCACAATGGCTGCAGGGAGATGGAAATTCACACATATTGACTCTGCTCTCTTGTCCTAGGTGGATAGTGGCTGATGTGGATAGAGAGGGCCATGCAGGAGCTCCTGCACATAGCGAGGGCATCATTGGAGGTACTCAGATGATTGGAGCGGCATAGTATCCAGAGGTGGAGGACAAGGAGGCACCACAAGAGTGGGGAACGGGGAAGCCGCTAAGCACTCCATGCCCCCAGATTCATCCTACCCCACCAGGACCCACCCTCACACCCCTTCTTCCCTCTCCCATTTGTTCACCCCTGCCCCTTACCCACCCCCACCTGGTATGTGGCCCTCACCCCCCATGCAAATATTTGTATATAGTTGTTTGGACCTTTATATAACACATTTGTTTTGTTACACCTACTGTGGTGGTCTCTGATTTGCAGTGGGCTACAGGTGCTCAGCTGAAGTGGTGTGCATGGCATCAGGGGTGATGCAGGCATGGGCATGTGTGTGTGTGTGTCTGGAGGGGAACTGCCTATGGTGTGGGCATAAGTATCAGTCACTGTCTGTTGTTTGTATGTTGTTCCTTGTGCACTGGATGACTGTGTACAGTGGTCCATGGTGCATGCACTGTGTCCATGGTGCCCCTGTGAGACCGTCCATGGCCTGTGCAGCTGACACCCTTGCATGTCTGTGATCTGCATGGTCTGCTGGCATGTCAGTGGTGGCTGTCCATGCTGGACAACCACTGTACCTGACACAATGCCGGGTTGCCTCCTGTCACCAGTATGGTGCACGTCTGCCTTGGGTGGCACTGTGGCCTTGGAATTCCACGGTGACAAAGGTGGCCAGGCTCACTTTCCTTTATCCTCTGGCACCAGTATGCCAGAAACACAGTGAGATGTGGATTTCCACGGTGATGAAGGTAGCCAGGCTCACCTTCCTGGACCCTGAAGCACCCGTATGCTGGAAACACGGTGAGATGCAGATTTCCACGGTGATGAAGGTGGCCAGGCTCACTTTCCTTTATTCTGCAGTGCCTTTATTCCAGAAATGCAGTGAGATGCAGATTTCCATGGTGACGAAGGTGGCCTGGCTCACTTTCCTGGACATTGCCATGCCGATATTTTGGAAACATGTTGAGATGTGGATTTCCATGGTGACAAAGGTGGTCAGGCTCACTTTCCTGGATACTGCCATGCCGGTATTCCAGAAACGCAGTGAGATGCAGATTTCCGCGGTGATGAACGTGGCCAGGCTCACTTTTCTTTATCCTTCAGAGCCCATATGCCGGAAACACTGTGAGATGTGGATTTCCATGGTGACGAAGGTGGCCAGGCTCACTTTCCTTTATCCTGCTATGCCGGTATGCTGGAAACGTGATGAGATGCAGATGTCCATGGTGACGAAGGTGGCCAGGCTCACTTTCCTGGACATTAGAAATCCACATCTCACCATGTTTTCTGGCATACCGGCATGGCAGGGTGCAAAAAAGTGAACCTGGCCACCTTTGTCACCATGGAAATCCTCATTCCATAGCGTTTCTGGCAAACTGGTGCGGCAGTGTCCAGGAAAGTTAGCCTGGTCACCTTCAACACCGCGGAATTCTGCATCTCACCATGTTTCTAGCATACAGGTGCTTCAGGGTCCAGGAAAGTGAGCCTGGCCACCCACATTTCCAGCATACCGGCATGGCAGGGTTCAGTAAAGTGAGCCTGGCCACCTTTGTCACTGTGGAAATCCGCATCTAACTGCATTTACGGCATACCACTGTGGCAGGGTGCAGGAAAGTGAGCCTCCCCACCTTTGTCAATGTGGAAATCCGTATTTCATCATGTTTCCAGCATACGGGCACCGCAGGGTCCAGAAAAGTGAGCCTGGCCACTTTTGTCAATACCGAAATCTGCATCTCACCACGTCTCCAGCATACGTGTGTGGCAGTGTCCAGGAAAGTGAGCCTGGCCACCTTAATCACAGTGGAAATCTGCATCTCACCAAGTTTCTGGCATACTGGCATGGCAAGGAGCAGGAAACTGAGCCTGGCCACCTTTGTCACCACAGAAATCTGCATCTCACTGCATTTCCAGCATACAGGCACTTCAGGGTCCAGGAAAATGAGTCTGGTCACCTTCGTCACTGCAGAAATCTGCATCTCACAGCGTTTCTGGCATATGGGCACTTCAGGGTCCAGGAAAGTGAGCCTGGCCACCTCTGTCACCACAGAAATCCGCATCTCACTGCATTTCCTGTATACAGGCACTTCAGGGTCCAGGAAAATGAGCCTGGTCACCTTCGTCACCACAGAAATCTGCATCTCACTGCATTTCTGGCATACAGGCACTTCAGGGTCCAGGAAAGTGAGCCTGGCCACACTTGTCACTGCAGAAATCCGCATCTCACCGTGTTTCCGGCATACCGGCATGGCAGGGTGCAGAAAAGTGAGCCTGGTCAGCTTCTTGACTCACCGCATTTCTGGCATACCAGTGCTGCAGGTTAAAGGAAAGTGAGCCTGGCCACCTTCGTCACCGCAGAAATCCGAATCTCACCACATTTCCGGCATATCGGCATGGCAGGATGTGGGAAACTGAGCCTGGCCACCTTCGTCACTGTGGAAACCCGCATCTCACCATGATTCCAGCATACTGGCACTTTAGGATCTTGGAAAGTGAGCCTGGACACCTTTGTCACTGCAGAAATCCACATCTCAGTGCGTTTCCAGCATACCGGTGTGGCAAGGCACAGGAAAGTGAGCCTGGTCACCTTCATCACAGTGGAAATCTACATCTCACTGCATTTCTGGCATACCAGTGCTGCAAGTTAATGGAAAGTGAGCCTGGCCACCTTTGACACCGTGGAAATGTGCATCTCACCACGATTCCATAATACTGGCACTTCAGGGTCCTGGAAAGTGAGCCTGGCCACCTTCGTCACCGCTGAAATCTGCATCTCACCATGATTCTGGCAAACCAGCACTTTAGGGCCCCGGAAAGTGAGCCTAGCAACCTTCATCACCATAGAAATCCAAATCTTACCTCAATTCCGGAATACCGCCATGGCACGGTCCTGGAAAGTGATCCTGGCCACCTTCGTTAGTGTGGAAATCCAAATCTCACTGCATTTCCAGCATACCAGTGCAACACGGTCCTGGAAAGTGAGCCTGGCCACCTTTGTCACAACGGAAATCTGCATCTCACCATGATTCCAGCATACCGGTGCTTCAGGGTCCCAGAAAGTGAGCCTGGCCACCTTCGTCACAACGGAAATCCGCATCTCATTGTGGTTCCAGCAAACTGGCGAGGCAGTGTCCAGGAAAGTGAGCCTGGCCACCTTTGTCACCATGTAAATCTGCATCTCACCATGTTTCTGGCATACGGGAGCTTCAGGGTGTGGGAAAGTGAACCTGGTCATCTTCATCACTGTGGAAATCCACATCTCACTGCATTTCCAGCATACTGGTACCGCAAGTTAAAGGAAAGTGAGGCTATCCACCTTCATCACTGCGGAAATCCGCATCTCACCACGATTCCGGCATACTGGCACTTCAGGGTCCTGGAAAGTGAGCCTGGCCACCTTTGTCACTGCGGAAATCCACATCTCACCATGATTCCAGCATACAGGCACTTCAGGGTCCTGGAAAGTGAGCCTGGCCACCTTCATCCCCGCAGAAATCTGCATCTCACCACGATTCTGGCAAACTGGCAATTTAGGGTCCTGGAAAGTGAGCCTGGCCACCTGCGTTACCATGGAAATCTGCATCTCACCTTGATTCTGGCATACTGATGCAGCATGGTCCAGGAAAGTGAGCCTGGCCACCTTCGTCAATGCAGAAACCCAAATCTCACCGCGATTCCGGTATACCAGCATGGCACGGTCCCAGAAAGTGAGCCTGGCCACCTTCATCACTGAAGAAATCCAAATCTCACTGCTATTCCAGTATACTGGCATGGCACAGTCCAGGAAAGTGAGCCTGGCCACCTTCGTCACCGAGGAAATCCAAATCTCACCATGATTCTGGCATACTGGCACAGTATGGTCCTGAAAAGTGAGCCTGTACACCTTATTCACTACAGAAATCAAAATCTCAGTGCGATTCTGGCATACCAGCACTTCAGGGTCCTGGACAGTGAGCCTGGCCACCTTCATCACTGTGGAAATCCGCATCTTACCGTGATTCCGGCATACCGGCATGGCACGGTCCAACAAAGTGAGCCTGGCCACCTTAGTCACCACGAAAATCCAAATCTCACCACAATTCTGGCATACCAGCATGGCAGGGTCCAGGAAAGTGAGCCAGGCCACCTTCATTACAGCTGAAATACAAATCTTACTGCGAGTCCGGCATACTGCCAGGCACGGTCCTAGAAAGTGGGCCTGGCCACATTCATCACCGCAGAAATACAATTATCACCATGATCCTGCATAATGGCATGACACAGTCCTGAAAAGTGAGCCTGGCCACCTTTGTCACCGCGGAAATCCAAATCTCACCGCGATTACGGCAAACCAGCACTTTAGGGTCCTGAAAAGTGAGCCTGGCCACCTTTGTCACTGTGAAAATACAAATCTCACCATTATTCTGGCATACCAGTGTGGTAGTTTCCCTGGAAAGTGAGCTTGGCCACCTTCATCACCACAGAAATCCAAACCTTACCATGATTCTGGCATACTGCCAATGCACGGTCCCGGAAAGTGAGTCTGTCCACCTTCGTTACCGCGGAAATCCAAATGTCACCATGATTCCAGCGTACTGGCATGTCACAGTCCCGAAAGGTGAGCCTGGCCACCTTCGACACCGTAGAAATCCAAATATCACCATGATTCGTGCATACCAGCATGGACAGTCCCAAAAAGTGAGCCTAGCCACGTTCGTCACAGCGGAAATCAAAATCTCACTGCAATTCTGGCAAACCGGCACTTTAGAGTCCCAGAAAGTGAGCCTGGCCACCTTTGTCACCATGGAAATCCACATCTCACCACGATTCCAGCATACCGGCATGGCATGGTCCAGGAAGGTGAGCCTGGCCACCTTAGCCACCACGAAAATCCAAATCTCACCACAATTCTGACATACCTGTGTGGCAGGGTCCAGGAAAGTTTGCCTGGCCCCCTTCGTTACCATGGAAATCCACAGCTGACCACGATTCCAGCATACCAGCGTGGCATGGTCCAGAAAAGTGAGCCTGGCCACCTTAGTCACCACAAAAATCCAAATCTCACCATGATTCTGGCATACCTGTGTGGCAGGGTCCAGGAAAGTGAGCCTGGACCCCTTCATTACCATGGAAATCCACAGCTCACCACGATTCCAGCATACCGGTGCTTCAAGGTCCCAGAAAGTGAGCCTGGCCACCTTCGTCACCAGGGAAATCCAAATCTTACCATGATTCTGGCATACCTGCATGGCAGGAAAGTGAGCCTGGCCACCTCGGTCACCGTGGAAATCTGAATCTCATCACGATTCCTGCATACCGGCACTTCAGGTTCCCAGAAAGTGAGCCAGGCCACCTTCATCACCACAGAAATCTGCATCTCACCATGATTCTGGCATACCAGTGTGGCAGGGTGCAGGAAAGTGAGCCTGACCACCTTCGTCACCATGAAAATCCAAATCTCACCATGATTCCGGCATACCAGCACTTCAGGGTCCTGGAAAGTGAGCCTGGCCACCTTCGCCACCGTGGACATCCAAATCTCAACACGATTCCGGCATACCAGTGTGGCTCAGTCCTGGAAAGTGAGCCTGGCCACCTTCAACATCGCAGAAATCCACATCTCACCACGATTCCAGCATACCAGCATAGCACAGTCCAGGAAAGGAAGCCTGGCCACCTTTGGCACTGCAGAAATCCAAATCTCTGCATGATTCTGGTATGCCAACAATTCAGGGTCCCGGAAAGTGAGCCTGGCCACCTTCATCACCATGGAAATCTGCATTTCACTGTGATTCCACCATACCGCCATGACAGGGTCCAGGAAAGTGAGCCTAGCCACATTTGTCACTGCAGAAATCCAAATCTCACCACAGTTCTGGCATACCAACATGGCAGGGTCCAGGAAAGTGAGCCTGGCCACCTTCGTTACTACGGAAATACAAATCTTACTGTGAAACCGGCATACTGCTGGTCCCGGTTCCGGAAAGTGAACTTGGGCACGTTCGTCACTGCAGAAATCCAATTATCACCATGATTCCTGCATACTGTCATGGCACAGTCCAGGAAAGTGAGCCTGACTACCTTCGTCACCGCGGAAATCTGCATCTCACCACGATTCCAGCATACCGGCATGGCACGGTCCAGGAAAGTGAACCTGGCTACCTTTGTCACCACGGAAATCCAAATCTCACCACGATTCCAGCATACCAGCATGACACAGTCCAGGAAAGTGAGCCTAGCCACCTTCGTCACCACAGAAATCCACATCTCACCATGATTCTGGCATACCGGCATGTCAGGTTCCCTGAAAGAGAGCCTGGCCATCTTAGTCACCATGGAAATCCACATCTCAGTGCGATTCTGGCATACCAGCACAGCACAGTCCAGAAAAGTGAGCCTGGCCACCTTTGTCACTGCGGAAATCCACATCTCACCATGATTCTGGTATAACGGCACTTCAGGGCCCCAGAAAGTGAGCCTGGCCACCTACATGACCGTGTAAATCTGCATCTCACCATGATTCTGGCAAACTGGCAATTTAGGATCCTTTAAAGTGAGCCTGGCCACCTTTGTTACTGTAGAAATCCGGATCTCACCGCGATCCCAGCATACTGGTGTGGCACAGTCCAGAAAAGTGAGCCTGGCCACCTTTGTCACCATGGAAATACAAATCTCACCTCGATTCCAGCATAGTGGCACTTCAGGTCCTGGCAAGTGAGCCTGGCCACCTACATCACTGCAGAAATCTACATCTCACTGTGATTACAGCATACCAGTGTGACAGGGACCTGGAAAGTGGGCCTGGCCACCTTTGACACAGCAGAAATCCAAATCTACTGTGAATCCAGCATACCAGTGTGGCAGGGTCCAGGAAAGTGAGCCTGGCCACTTTCATCACCGCAGAAATCCACATCTCACCACGACTGCAGCATACTGGCACTTCAGGTTCCCAGTTTTTCACCGCACAAGTCCAAACCAAATCTCACCGTGTTTCTGGCATACAAGAACAGCCGGGTCCAGGAAAGTGAGCCTGACCACCTTTTTCACTGCGGAAAGTGAGCCTGAAAAAAATTTTCACTCTGTAAGTCCAAATCTCAGAGCACTTCCGGAGTACAAGAACAGCAGGGTCCAGGAAAGTGAGCCTTACCACCTTTTTCCCTGCAGAAAGTGAGCCTGAAAATATTTTTAAAAGTGCAAATCAAAATCTCACTACATTTCCGGTATACAAGAACAGCCGGGTCCAAGAAAATGAGACTGACCACATTTTTCACTGCAGAAAGTGAGCATGAAAACATTTTTCACTGTGCAAATACAATTCTCACTGCGTTTCTGGTGTAGAAGTACAGCCGGGTCCAGGAAAGTAATCCTGACCACCTTCTTCACCACAGAAAGTGAGCCTAAAAAATTTTTTCAATGTGCAAATCCAAATCTCACTACATTTCCAGCATACAAGAGCAACCGAGTCCAGGAAAGTGAGCCTGACCATCTTTTTCACTGCAGAAAGTGAGCCTAAAAATATTTTTCACCACGCAAATCCAAATCTCACCGTGTTTCTGGCATAAAAGAACAGCCGGGTCCAGGACAGTGAGCCTGACCACATTTTTCATCGTGGAAAGTGAGCCTGAAAAAAGTTTTCACCAAGCAAATCCACATCTCACCGTATTTCTGCCATACAAGAACAGCCGGGTCCAGGACAGTGAGCCTGACTACCATTTTCACTGTGGAAAGTGAGCCTAAAAGAATTTTTCACTGCGCAAATCCAAATCACACCGCATTTCTGGTGCACAAGAACAGCCGGGTCCAGGAAAGTGAGCCTGACCACCTTTTCACCGTGGAAAGTGAGTCTGAAAATATTTTTCACCTCACAATTCCAAACCAAATCTCACCGCGTTTCTGGCATACAAGAACAGCCGGGTCCAGGAAAGTCAGCCTGACCACCTTTTTCACCATGGAAAGTGAGTCTGAAAAATTTTTTCACTGCGCAAGTCCAAATCTCACCACGTTTCTGGCATACAAGAACAGTCAGGTCCAGGAAAGTGAGCCTGACCACATTTTTCACTGCAGAAAGTGAGCCTGAGAAAATTTTTCACCACGCAAATCCAAATCTCACCATGTTTCCACCGTAGAAGAACAGCCGGGTCCAGGAAAGTGAGCCTGCCCACATTTTTCACTGTGGAAAGTGAGCCTGAAAACATTTTCCACAGCGCAAGTCCATATCTCACTATGTTTCCGGCGTAGAAGAACAACAGGGTCCAGAAAAGTGAGCCTGACCACCTTTTTCACTGTGGAAAGTGAGCCTGAAAATATTTTTCACCGCACAAATCCAAATCTCACTGCATTTCCAGCATACAAGAACAGCCAGTTCCAGGACAGTGAGCCTGACCACCTTTATCACTGCAGATAGAGAGCCTGTAAAAAATTTTCACCATGCAAATCCAAATCTCACCATGTCTCCAACATAAAAGAACAGCGGGGTCCAGGAAATTAGCCTGACCACCTTTTTCACCACTGAAAGTGGGTCTGAAAAAATTTTTCACTGCACAAATCCAACTCTCACCACGTTTCTGGCATACAAGAACAGCCAGGTCCAGGAAAGTGAGCCTGGCCACCTTTTTCACCGCGGAAAGTGAGCCTTAAAAAAATGTTCACCACGAAAATCCAAATCTCAACGTGTTTCTGGCATACAAGAAGAGCCAGATCCAGGAAAATGAGCCTGACCACCTTATTCACCACAGAAAATGAGCCTGAAAATATTTTTCATGGTGGAAATCCAAATCTCACCATGTTTCCTGCATACAAGAACAGCAGGATCCAGGAAAGTGAGCCTGACCATCTTTTTCACTGTGGAAAGTGGGCCTGAAAAAGTTTTCACTGCGCAAGTCCACATCTCACTGTGTTTCTGGCGTACAAGAACAGCCGGGTCCAGGAAAGTGAGCCTGACCACATTCTTCACCATGGAAAGTGAGCCTGAAAAAATTTGTCACCGCGCAAATCCAATTCTCACCGCGTTTCCAGTGTAGAAGTACAGCCGGGTCCAGAAAAGTGAGCCTGACTACATTTTTCACCACGGAAAGTGAGCCTGAGAAAACATTTCACCACGCAAACCCAAATCTCACTGAATATCTGGTGTACAAGAACAGCCGGGTCCAGGAAAGTGTGCTTGACCACCTTTTTCACTGCGGAAAGTGAGCCTGAAAAAATTTTCACCGCGCAAATCCAAACCTCACTGCATTTTCAGCATACAAGAACAGCTGGGTCCAGGAAAGTGAGCCTGACCACCTTTTTCACCATGGAAAATGAGTCTGAAACTATTTTTCACAGTGGAAATCCAAATCTCACCATGTTTCCAGCATACAAGAACAGCAAGGTCTAGGAAAGTGAGCCTGACCACCTTTTTCACTGCAGAAAGTGAGCCTGAAAATATTTTTCACCGCGGAAATCCAAATCTCACTGCGTTTCCGGCATACAAGAACAGCAGGGTCGAAGAAAGTAAGCCTGACCACCTTTTTCACTGCGGAATGTGAGCTTCACAATATTTTTCACTGCGCAAATCCAAATCTCACCGTGTTTCTGGCATACAAGAACAGCCGGGTCCTGGAAAGTGAGCCTGACCATCTTTTTCACCGTGGAAAGTGAGCCTGAAAAAACTTTTCACTGCACAAGTCCACATCTCACTGCGTTTCTGGTGTACAAGAACAGCCGGGTCCAGAAAAGTGAGCTTGACCACCTTTTTCACTGCGGAAAGTGAGGCTGAAAAAATTTTTCACCACGTAAATCCAAATCTCACCACGTTTCCGGCATACAAGAACAGCCGGGTCCAGGACAGTGAGCCTGACCACCTTTTTCACCATGGAAGGTGAGCCTGAAAACGTTTTTCACCTCACTAATCAAAATCTCACCGAGTTTCTGGCATACAAGAGCAGCCAGGTCCAGGAAAGTGAGCCTGCCCACCTTTTCACTGTGGAAAGTGAGCCTAAAAATTTTTTTCACTGCGCAAATCCAATTCTCACCGCATTTCCAACATAGAAGTACAACCAGATCCAATAAAGTGAGCTTGACCACCTTCTTCACCGTGGAAAGTGAGCCTGAAAAAAATTTTCACCGCGGGATGGGGATATCTGACTTGGTGGCGGAACCGGTCGGATGGTCTGACCATCACTCCATTAGGTTCAGTTTTGAGGCCACCCCTATTAGGTCAGCCCCTTTGGAGATGGTCTAGTACCGCCCTTTAAGGGGTGTGTCCCCAGATTACCTGATGGCCGTGCTGGACCTATCGGGCCTACCGATAGATTTCTCAGATCCAGGGGACCTGGTACATGCTTATAATAAGGCGGTGACAGGGGTCCTGGATTCCATTGCACCTGTTCGTGTTCATCCTCTCACTCTTCATCCCAGGTCTCCTTGGTTTGATGAGACAGTGAGGGAGTTGAGGAGGGTTGGACAAAGGCTGGAGAGGCATTGGCGGAAGTCCAGTTTGGATGATGACAAACTTAGTTTGATGGACCATTATATTACCTATCAATCCGCAATCTCTCGTAAGAAGGCAGAATTCCTGTCCAGAGAGGTTGCGGCTGCACAGAACAGACCAGCTCAGCTCTTTTGGACTGTGGACAGACTGTGCAATCCAGTCTGTCTTCAGCCCAGAAGAGCCTTTTCTCCAGAACGGTGTGAGGAGTTTGCTCTCTTCTTTGCAGATAAGATTGCCAAAATCAGATCGGATGTCCATTCTTCCCTCTCCAATGGGAGCGGTGATGGTCGGCAGGAGATGTCGAACACCCAGTTTGCATGGTCTGACTTCAGCCTCCCCACAATCGATGACATTGTGATGATCATCCGAGCATTGTGACTGACCAACTGTGATTTGGACCCTGGCCCCACACGTCTCTTAGTGGATTGTGTGGATAAAATTGGCCTAGTCCTGGCTTTGATAGTCTGGAGGTCTTTGAAGAGGGGGATCTTTCCAGATCCTCTTAAGGAGGCTATAGTTAAGCTTATATTGAAGAAGACCACCTTAGACCCAGATTGTCTAGCAAATTACAGACCCATCTCTAACTTACCCTTCATTGGTAAAGTTATTGAGAAGGTGGTAGCAGTGCAGTTGGATGGTCATCTGACCAACAACAATGTCTATGATTCTCTCCAGTCCGGATTTAGGAAAAGGCATAGTACCGAGACAGCACTTGTTCATGTATTAAATGACCTCCTAATAGTGAGAGATCGTAGGACCTGTTCTATCTTGGTACTTCTCTATCTCTCTGCAGCATTTGACACTGTTGATCATGGTGTGCTGTTAGAGCATCTGCAGTCCATCTGTGGATTGTCTGATATGGTCCTCAGGTGGTTTCGATCTTACCTCGAGGGTAGGACTCAGAGGGTGGTGTCGGGAATTTCTTCCTCGGCATGTCTCCCTATCCTGTGGGGTACTGCAAGGTTCTAGTCTAGCGCCCATGTTGTTTGCGGTGTATATGCTGCCATTAGGAGTGATTATTAAATGATACAGTTTGGGTTTTCACTGTTATGCAGATGATATCCAGCTGTATATGTCTTTTGTGCCTGGCCAGGATGCTGCCTTTTTGATATTTAATAACTGCCTTGCCGAGATCCAAGAATGGGTGAATGGGAGTTGAATGAGGTTAAACCCGGAGAAAACTGAGGTGTTGGTCATGGACAAGGGTCACTGTGAGGTGAGTCTGCTGGATGGATCGCCCTCAGGCTTATGGCTTGGGGGTGTCCAACTGATGACCTCAGACCAGGTGTGGAATTTGGGCATAATATTTGACGACCGCTTGATGTTTAAATCTCAGGTGTCAGCGGTGGTCAAAACTTCCTTTTTCCATCTGAGGAACATCACCAGGGTGAAGCACCTGGTTCATCCAGAGGATCTTTCAACGTTGATCCACACTTTCGTTACCTCCTGCCTTGACTATTGCAACTCCCTTTACCTGGGGCTATCAGGGGTTGAACTTCGCCGTCTGCAGCTAGTGCTGAATGCAGCAGCCAGGTTGTTGACTGGATCTTCTAGATCCAGCCATATAATGCCTGTGCTCCATGGACTGCACTGGCTGCCTGTGTTCTGGTGAATCACCTTCAAGGTCGGTTTGCTGACCTATAAAGCCCTACATGATCAGGGACCTACTTACCTGAAAGAGCTCCTGTGCCCCTACTGTCCTCCCCGCCCCTCCGATCCACTGACGAGGGACTGCTAGAGATTCCCAGGGTTTGTTTAAAAACTTCAGGGGCTAGATCATTTAGTTTTATGGCCCTGACCCTGTGGAATTCTTTACCTCATCAGGTGTGAAATTGTCCAACTGTCCTAAGCTTTAAAGGAGCTTTGAAGACACATCTTTTTAGTATAGCTATTAATGACTTATGTTAGTTTTAAATTTGGTTTATTCATTGTTTTATGTATTGTACAGGTGCTTTGGTTATGAGAAACGTGCCTTTTAAAAATAAAGAATGAAATGAAATAAAAAATGAAATGCAAATCTCACTGCGTTTCTGGCGTACAAGAACAGCTGGGTCCAGGAAAGTGAGCCTGACCACTTTTTCACCACAGAAAGAAAGCCTGAAAAAATGTTTCATAGCGGAAATCCAAATCTCGCCGTGTTTCCAGCATACAAGAACAGCCAGGTCCAGGGCAGTGAGTCTGACCACCATTATCACTGTGGAAAGTGAGCCTGAAAAAACTTTTCACCACGCAAATCCAACTATCACCATGTTTCCAGTGTACAAGAACAGCCAGGTCTAGGAAAGTGAGCCTGACCACCATTTTCACCGTGGAATGTGAGCCTGAAAAAGATTTTTCACCGCGCAAGTCCAAATCTCACTGCCTTTCTGGCATAGAAGAACAGCTGGGTCCAGGAAAGTGAGCCTGACCACATTTCTCACTGCTGAAAGTGAGCCTGAAAAAATTTTTCACCTCACAAATCCAATTCTCACCGCATTTCTGGGGAAGAAGTACAGCCGGGTCCAGGAAAGTGAGACTGACTACATTTTTCACCACGGAAAGTGAGCCTGAGAAAATTTTTCATCACGCAAACCCAAATCTCACCGAATATCTGGCATACAAGAACAGCCAGGTCCAGGAAAGTGTGCGTGACCACCTTTTTCACCGCAGAAAGTGAGCCTTAAAAAAAATTTTTCACAGTGCAAACCAAATCTCACCATGTTTCCAACATACAAGAACGGCAAGATCCAGGAAGGTGAGCCTGACCACCTTTTGCACTGCGGAAAGTCAGCCTGAAAACATTTTTAATGTGCAAATCCAAACCTCACTGTGCTTCCAGCATACAAGAAAAGCAGGGTCCAGGAAAGTGAGCCTGACCACCTTTTTCACCATGGAAAGTGAGCCTGAAAAAATTTTTCACAGCGCAAGTCCAAATCTCACCACGTTTCTGGTGTACAAGAACAGCCAAGTCCAGGACAGTGAGCCTGACCACCTTTTTCACCGGAGAAAGTGAGCCTGAAAAAAGTTTTCATCACGCAAATCCAAATCTCAATGCATTTCTGGCATACAAGAACAGCCTGGTTCAGGCAATTGAGCCTGACCACCTTTTTCACTGTGGAAAGGGAGCCTGAAAAAAATTGTCACCACGGAAAACAAAATCTCACCACGTTTCTGGCATAGAAGAACAGCCGGGTCCAGTAAATTGAGCCTGACCACCTTTTTCACTGCGGAAAGGGAGCCTGAAAAAAATTTTCACTGTGCAAATCCAAATATCACCACATTCTTGGCTTAGAAGAACAGCTGGGTCCAGGAAAATGAGTCTGACCACCTTTTTCACCATGGAAAGTGAGCCTGAAAAAATGTTTTACTGCAGAAATCCAACTGTCACCATGTTTCCAGTGTACAAGAACAGCCGGGTCCAGGAAAGTGAGCCTGACCACCTTATTCACCATGGAAAGTGAGCCTGAAAACATTTTTCACTGTGCAAGTCATAATCTCACTGCGTTTCCAGTATAGGAAAACAGTTGGCTCCAGAAAATTGAGCCTGAAAAAATTGTTCTCCGCACAAGTACAAATTTCACCGCATTTCTGGCATAGAAAAAAAGCCGGCTCCAGAAAAGTGAGCCTGACCACCTTTTTTACCGCAGAAAGTGAGCCTGAAAAAATTTTTCACCACGCAAGTCCAGATTTCAACACGTTTCTTGCATAGAAAAACAGTTGGCTCCATTAAAGTAAGCCTGACCACCATTTTCACTTCAGAAAGTGAAACTGAAAAATTTTTTCACCGCGCAAGTCCAAATTTAAATGCGTTTCTGGCATCGAAAAAAAGCCAGCTCCAGAAAAGTGAGCCTGACCATCTTTTTTACTGCCCAAGTCCAAATTTCACCTCGTTTCCGGCATAGAAAAACAGCCGGCTCCATTAAAGTGAGCCTGACCATCTTTTTTACCGTGGAAACTGAGCCTGAAATTTTTTTTACGGCGCAAGTCCAAATCTCACCACGTTTTCATCATAGAAGAACAGCCGGCTCCAGGAAATTCAGCCTGACCACGTTTTTCACCACGGAAACTGAGCCTGAAAATATTTTTCACCATGCAAGTCCAAATTTCAATGAGTTTCTGGCATAGAAAAACAGCCAGCTACAGGAAAGTGAGCCTGACCACCTTTTTCAACGTGGAAAGTGAGCATAAAAATTTTTTTCACCGCGCAAGTCCAAATTTCACCACATTTCTGGCATAGAAAACAACCAGCTCCAGAAACTGAGCCTGACCACCTTTTTCACTGCAGAAAGTGAGCCTGAAAAACTTTTTCACCTCGCAAGTCAACATTTCACTGCGTTTCTGGCATAGAAAAACAGCTGGCTCCATTAAAGTAAGCCTGACCACCATTTTCACTGTGGAAATTGAGCCTGAAAATTTTTTCACCACGCAGGTCAAGATTTCACCATGTTTCTGGCATAGAAAAACAGCCGGCTCCATTAAAGTAAGCCTGACCACTTTTTTCACTACAGAAACTGAGCCTGAAAAATTTTTTCACCGTGCAAGTCCAAATCTCACCACGTTTCCAGCATAGAAAAACAGCTGGCTCCAGAAAAGTCAGCCTGACTACCTTTTTCACCGCAGAAAGTGAGCCTGAAAAAATTTTTCACCGTGCAGGTCAAAATTTCACCATGTTTCTGGCATAGATAAACAGCTGGCTCAATGAAAGTGAGCATCACCACCTTTTCATGTGGAAACTGAGCCTGAAAACATTTTTACCATGCAAGTCAAATTTCACCCGCTTCCACCATGAAAAGAAGCGGCTCCAGAAAAGTCAACCTGACCACCTTTTTTACTACAGAAAATGAGTCTGAAACTATTTTTCACAGTGGAAATCCAAATCTCACCATGTTTCCAGCATACAAGAACAGCAAGGTCTAGGAAAGTGAGCCTGACCACCTTTTTCACTGCAGAAAGTGAGCCTGAAAATATTTTTCACCGCGGAAATCCAAATCTCACTGCGTTTCCAGCATACAAGAACAGCAGGGTCGAAGAAAGTAAGCCTGACCACCTTTTTCACTGCGGAAAGTGAGCCTGAGAAAATTTTTCATCACGCAAACCCAAATCTCACTGAATATCTGGTGTACAAGAACAGCCAGGTCCAGGAAAGTGTGCGTGACCACCTTTTTCACCGCAGAAAGTGAGCCTTAAAAAATTTTTCACCCTGCAAACCAAATCTCACCATGTTTCCAACATACAAGAATGGCAGGATCCAGGAAGGTGAGCCTGACCACCTTTTGCACTGCAGAAAGTCAGCCTGAAAACATTTTTAACGTGCAAATCCAAACCTCACCGTGTTTCCAGCATACAAGAAAAGCAGGGTCCAGGAAAGTGAGCCTGACCACCTTTTTCACCATGGAAAGTGAGCCTGAAAAAATTTTTCACAGTGCAAGTCCAAATCTCACCACGTTTCTGGTGTACAAGAACAGCCAAGTCCATGACAGTGAGCCTGACCACCTTTTTCACTGGAGAAAGTGAGCCTGAAAAAAGTTTTCATCACGCAAATCCAAATCTCAATGCATTTCTGGCATACAAGAACAGCCTGGTTCAGGCAATTGAGCCTGACCACCTTTTTCACTGTGGAAAGGGAGCCTGAAAAAAATTGTCACCACGGAAAATGAAATCTCACCATGTTTCTGGCATAGAAGAACAGCCGGGTCCAGTAAATTGAGCCTGACCACCTTTTTCACTGCGGAAAGGGAGCCTGAAAAAAATTTTCACCGTGCAAATCCAAATATCACCACATTCTTGGCTTAGAAGAACAGCTGGGTCCAGGAAAATGAGCTTGACCACCTTTTTCACCATGGAAAGTGAGCCTGAAAAAATGTTTACTGCAGAAATCAACTGTCACCATGTTTCCAGTGTACAAGAACAGCCGGGTCCAGGAAAGTGAGCCTGACCACCTTATTCACCGTGGAAAGTGAGCCTGAAAACATTTTCACTGTGCAAGTCATAATCTCACTGCATTTCCAGTATAGGAAAACAGTTGGCTCCAGAAAATTGAGCCTGAAAAATTGTTCTCCGCACAAGTACAAATTTCACGCATTTCTGGCATAGAAAAAAAGCCGCTCCAGAAAAGTGAGCCTGACCACCTTTTTACCGCGAAAGTGAGCCTGAAAAATTTTCACCACGTAGTCCAGATTTCCCACGTTTCTTGCATAGAAAAACAGTTGGCTCCATTAAAGTAAGCCTGACCACCATTTTCACTGCAGAAAGTGAGACTGAAAATTTTTCACCGCCAAGTCAAATTTAAATCGTTTCTGGCATCGAAAAAGCCAGCTCCAGAAAAGTGAGCCTGACCATCTTTTTTACTGCGCAAGTCCAAATTTCACCGCGTTTCTGGCATAGAAAAACAGCCGGCTCCATTAAAGTGAGCCTGACCATCTTTTTTACCGTGGAAACAGCCTGAAAATTTTTTTACGGCGCAAGTCCAAATCTCACCACATTTCCATCATAGAAGAACAGCCGGCTCCAGGAAATTCAGCCTGACCACGTTTTTCACCACGGAAACTGAGCCTGAAAATATTTTTCACCATGCAAGTCCAAATTTCAATGAGTTTCTGGCATAGAAAAACAGCCAGCTACAGGAAAGTGAGCCTGACCACCTTTTTCAACGTGGAAAGTGAGCATAAAAATTTTTTTCACCGCGCAAGTCCAAATTTCACCACATTTCTGGCATAGTAAAACAACCAGCTCCAGAAAACTGAGCCTGACCACCTTTTTCACTGCAGAAAGTGAGCCTGAAAAACTTTTTCACCTCGCAAGTCAACATTTCACTGCGTTTCTGGCATAGAAAAACAGCTGGCTCCATTAAAGTAAGCCTGACCACCATTTTCACTGTGGAAATTGAGCCTGAAAATTTTTTCACCACGCAGGTCAAGATTTCACCATGTTTCTGGCATAGAAAAACAGCCGGCTCCATTAAAGTAAGCCTGACCACTTTTTTCACTACAGAAACTGAGCCTGAAAAATTTTTTCACCGTGCAAGTCCAAATCTCACCACGTTTCCAGCATAGAAAAACAGCTGGCTCCAGAAAAGTCAGCCTGACTACCTTTTTCACCGCAGAAAGTGAGCCTGAAAAAATTTTTCACTGTGCAGGTCAAAATTTCACCATGTTTCTGGCATAGATAAACAGCTGGCTCAATGAAAGTGAGCATCACCACCTTTTTCATGTGGAAACTGAGCCTGAAAACATTTTTTACCATGCAAGTCCAAATTTCACCCCGCTTCCACCATAGAAAAGAAGCCGGCTCCAGAAAAGTCAGCCTGACCACCTTTTTTACTACAGAAAATGAGTCTGAAACTATTTTTCACAGTGGAAATCCAAATCTCACCATGTTTCCAGCATACAAGAACAGCAAGGTCTAGGAAAGTGAGCCTGACCACCTTTTTCACTGCATAAAGTGAGCCTGAAAATATTTTTCACCGCTGAAATCCAAATCTCACTGCGTTTCCAGCATACAAGAACAGCAGGGTCGAAGAAGTAAGCCTGACCACCTTTTCACCGCGGAAAGTGAGCCTGAGAAAATTTTTCATCCACGAAACCCAAATCTCACTGAATATCTGGTGTACAAGAACAGCCAGGTCCAGGAAAGTGTGCGTGACCACCTTTTTCACCGCAGAAAGTGAGCCTTAAAAAATTTTTCACCCTGCAAACCAAATCTCACCATGTTTCCAACATACAAGAATGGCAGGATCCAGGAAGGTGAGCCTGACCACCTTTTGCACTGCAGAAAGTCAGCCTGAAAACATTTTTAACGTGCAAATCCAAACCTCACCGTGTTTCCAGCATACAAGAAAAGCAGGGTCCAGGAAAGTGAGCCTGACCACCTTTTTCACCATGGAAAGTGAGCCTGAAAAAATTTTTCACAGTGCAAGTCCAAATCTCACCACGTTTCTGGTGTACAAGAACAGCCAAGTCCATGACAGTGAGCCTGACCACCTTTTTCACCGGAGAAAGTGAGCCTGAAAAAAGTTTTCATCGCAAAGTCCAAATCTCAATGCATTTCTGGCATACAAGAACAGCCTGGTTCAGGCAATTGAGCCTGACCACCTTTTCACTGTGGAAGGGAGCCTGAAAAAATTGTCACCGGAAAATGAAATCTCACCATGTTTCTGGCATGAAGAACAGCGGGTCCAGTAAATTGAGCCTGACCACCTTTTCACTGCGGAAGGGAGCCTGAAAAAAATTTTCACCGTGCAAATCCAAATATCACCACATTCTTGGCTTAGAAGAACAGCTGGGTCCAGGAAAATGAGCTTGACCACCTTTTTCACCATGGAAAGTGAGCCTGAAAAAATGTTTTACTGCAGAAATCCAACTGTCACCATGTTTCCAGTGTACAAGAACAGCCGGGTCCAGGAAAGTGAGCCTGACCACCTTATTCACCGTGGAAAGTGAGCCTGAAAACATTTTTCACTGTGCAAGTCATAATCTCACTGCATTTCCAGTATAGGAAAACAGTTGGCTCCAGAAAATTGAGCCTGAAAAAATTGTTCTCCGCACAAGTACAAATTTCACGCATTTCTGGCATAGAAAAAAAGCCGGCTCCAGAAAAGTGAGCCTGACCACCTTTTTTACTGCAGAAAGTGAGCCTGAAAAAATTTTTCACCACGCGAGTCCAGATTTCACCACGTTTCTTGCATAGAAAAACAGTTGGCTCCATTAAAGTAAGCCTGACCACCATTTTCACTGCAGAAAGTGAGACTGAAAATTTTTTTCACCGCGCAAGTCCAAATTTAAATGCGTTTCTGGCATCGAAAAAAAGCCAGCTCCAGAAAAGTGAGCCTGACCATCTTTTTTACTGCGCAAGTCCAAATTTCACCGCGTTTCTGGCATAGAAAAACAGCCGGCTCCATTAAAGTGAGCCTGACCATCTTTTTTACCGTGGAAACAGCCTGAAAATTTTTTTACGGCGCAAGTCCAAATCTCACCACATTTCCATCATAGAAGAACAGCCGGCTCCAGGAAATTCAGCCTGACCACGTTTTTCACCACGGAAACTGAGCCTGAAAATATTTTTCACCACGCAAGTCCAAATTTCAATGAGTTTCTGGCATAGAAAAACAGCCAGCTACAGGAAAGTGAGCCTGACCACCTTTTTCAATGTGGAAAGTGAGCATAAAAAAAGTCAACATTTCACTGCGTTTCTGGCATAGAAAAACAGCTGGCTCCATTAAAGTAAGCCTGACCACCATTTTCACTGTGGAAATTGAGTCTGAAAAAATTTTTCACCACGCAGGTCAAGATTTAACCATGTTTCTGGCATAGAAAAACAGCCGGCTCCATTAAGTAAGCCTGACCACTTTTTTCACTGCAGAAACTGAGCCTGAAAAATTTTTTCACCATGCAAGTCCAAATCTCACCACGTTTCCAGCATAGAAAAACAGCTGGCTCCAGAAAAGTCAGCCTGACTACCTTTTTCACCGCAGAAAGTGAGCCTGAAAAAATTTTTCACCGTGCAGGTCAAAATTTCACCATGTTTCTGGCATAGATAAACAGCCTGCTCAATGAAAGTGAGCATCACCACCTTTTTCACTTGGAAACTGAGCCTGAAAACATTTTTTACCATGCAAGTCCAAATTTCACCGCACTTCCACCATAGAAAAGAAGCCGGCTCCAGAAAAGTCAGCCTGACCACCTTTTTTACTACAGAAAGTGAGCCTGAAAATTTTTTTCACTGCGCAAGTTCACATTTCACCACATTTCTGGCATAGAAAAACAGCCGGCTCCATTAAAGTAAGCTTGACCACCTTTTTCACTGCGGAAACTGAGCCTGAAAAAATTTTTCACCATGCAAGTCCAAATTTCACCGCGTTTTTGGCATAGAAAAACAGCCAGCTCCAGGAAATTGAGCCTGAAATAAGTTTTCACCATGCAAGTCAAAATTTCACCACATTTCTGGCATAGAAAAACAGCCAGCACCATGAAAGAGAGCCTGACCACCTTTCTCACAGTGGAAAGTGAGCCTGAAAAATTGTTTTCCCCATGCAAGTCCAAATTTCACCATGTTTCTGGCATAGAAAAACTGCCGGCTCCATGAAAGTGAGCATGACCACCTTATTCACCATGGAAACTGAGCCTGAAAAATTTTTTCTCTGCGCAAGTCCAAATCTCACCGTGTTTCTGGCATAGAAAAACAGCCGGCTCCATGAATGTGAGCCTGACCACCTTTTTCACTGCAGAAACTGAGCCTGAAAAAATTTTTCACTGCCAAGTCCAAATCTCACTGCATCCCCAGCATAGAAAAACAGCCAGGTCCAGAAAAGTGAGCCTGACTACCTTTTTTACTGAGGAAACTGAGCCTGAAAAAATTTTCACCGCACAAGTCCGAGTTTCACCGTGTTTCTGGCATAGAAAAACAGCCAGTTCAATGAAAGTGAGCCTGACCACCTTTTTCACTGCAGAAACTGAGCCTGAAAATTTGTTTTACTGCGCAAGTCCAAATTTCACCATGTTTCCACCATAGAAAAAAAGCCGGCTCCAGAAAAGTGAGCCAGACCATGTTTTTTTACCACAGAAAGTGAGCCTGAAAAAATTTTTCAATGCGCAAGTCCAAATTTCACCACGTTTCTGGCATAGAAAAACAGCCGGCTCAACTAAAGTAAGCCTGACCACCATTTTCACAGCAGAAAGTGAGCGTGAAAAAAATTTTCATAGCACAAGTACAAATTTCACCACGTTTCCAGCATAGAAAAACCACCGGCTCCATGAATGTGAGCCTGACCACCTTTTTTCACCGTGGAAACTGAGCCTGAAAAAAATTTTCATTGCACAAGTCCAAATTTCACCGAGTTTCTGGCACAGAAAAACAGCCAGCTTCAGAAAAGTGAGTCTGACTGCCTTTTTTACTGCAGAAACTGAGCCTGAAAAAAATTTTCACAGCAGAAGTCCACATTTCACCATGTTTCTGGCATAGAAAAACAGCTGGCTCCAGGAAACTGAGCCTGAAAAAAATTTTCATTGCGAAAGTCCAAATTTCACCACGTTTCTTGCATAGAAAAACAGTTGGCTCCATTAAAGTAAGCCTGACCACCATTTTCACTGCAGAAAGTGAGACTGAAAAATTTTTCACTGCACAAGTCCAAATTTAAATGCGTTTCCAGCATCAAAAAAAAGCAAGCTCCAGAAAAGTGAGCCTGACCATCTTTTTAACCACAGAAATTGAGCGTGAACATTTTTTTCACTGCGCAAGTCCAAATTTCACCGTGTTTCCAGCATAGAAAAACAGCCGTCTCAATTAAAGTAAGCCTAACCATCTTTTTCATGGCTCAAAGTGAGCCTGAAAAAAGTTTTCACCGCGCAAGTCCAAATTTCACCACGTTTGTGCCATAGAAAAACAGCCGGCTGCAGGAAAGTAAGCCTAACCAACTTTTTCACCACGAAAAGTGAGCCTGACCAACTTTTTTACAGTGGAAAGTGTGCCTGACCAACTTTTTCACTGCAGAAAGTGAGCCTGAAAAAATTTTTCAACGTGCAAGTCCAAATTTCACCGTGTTTGTGCCATAGAATAACAGCCGGAAGCAGGAAAGTAAGCCTAACCACCTTTTTCACCATGGAAAGTGAGCCTGAAAACAATTTTCACCGCGCAAGTCCAAATTAAACCATGTTTGTGCCATAGAAAAACAGCCAGAGGCAGGAAAGTAAGCCTAACCATCATTTTCGCAGCTCAAAGTGAGCCCAAAAACATTTTTCACCTCACAAGACCAAATTTCACCATGCATGTGCCATAGAAAAACAGACGGCTGCAGAAAAGTAAGCCTACCCAAATTTTTCACCACAGAAAGTGAGCCTCACCAACTTTTTTACCACGGAAAGTGTGCCTGACCAACTTTTTCACCGCGGAAAGTGAGCCTGAAAAAATTTTTCACTGTGCAAGTCCAAATTTCACCGTGTTTGTGCCATAGAAAAACAGCCAGCTGCAGAAAAGTAAGCCTAGCCAACTTTTTCAATGCAGAAAGTGAGCCTGAAAAAAATTTTCACCGCGCAAGTCCAAATTTCACCATGTTTGTGCCCTAGAAAGACAGCCAGCTGCAGGAAAGTAAGCCTAACCAACTTTTTCACTGCGGAAAGTGAGCCAGAAAATTTTTTTCACCGCGCAAGTCCAAATTTCACCGCGTTTGTGCTGTAGAAAAACAGCCAGAAACAGGAAAGTAAGCCTAACCATCATTTTTGTGGCTCAAAGTGAGCCTGAAAAAATTTTTCACCTCGCAAGACCAAATTTCACCGTGCTTGTGTGATAGAAAAACAGATGGTTGCAGAAAAGTAAGCCTAACCAACTTTTTCACAACAGAAAGTGTGCCTGACCAACTTTTTTACTGCGGAAAGTGAGCCTGAAAAAATTGTTCACAGCGCAAGTCCAAATTTCACCGCGTTTGTGGCATGGAAAAACATCCAGCTGCAGGAAAGTAAGCCTAACCAACTTTTTCACCATGAAAAGTGTGCCTGACCAACTTTTTCACCATGGAAAGTGATCCTGAAAAAATATTTCACCACACAAGTCCAAATTTCACCACGTTTGTGCCATAGAAAAACAGCCAGAAGCAGGAAAGTAAGCCTAACCAACTTTTTCACGGCTCAAAGTGAGCCTGAAAAAATTTTTCACCACGCAAGTCCAAATTTCATTGTGTTTGTGCCATAGAAAAACATCCAGAAGCAGGAAAGAAAGCCTAACCATCTTTTTCATGGCTCAAAGTGAGCCTGAAAAAATTTTTCACCGCGCAAGTTCAAATTTCACCGCGTTTGTGCCATAGAAAACAGCCGGCTGCAGGAAAGTAAGCCTAACCATCTTTTTCACTGCGGAAAGTGAGCCTGAAAAAATGTTTCACCACACAAGTGCAAATTTCACCTCGTTTGTGCCATAGAAAAACAGCCGGCTGCAGGAAAGTAAGCCTAACCAACTTTTGCACCGTGGAAAGTGAGCCTGACCAACTTTTTTACCATGGAAAGTGTGCCAGACCAACATTTGTACCGTGCAAGTCCAAATTTCACTGCGTTTGTGCCACAGAAAAACAGCCAGAAGCAGAAAAGTAAGCCTAACCATCTTTTTCATGGCTCAAAGCGAGCCTGAAAAATTGTTTCACTGCGCAAGTCCAAATTTCACCGCGTTTGTGCCATAGAAAGACAGCTGGCTGCAGGAAAGTAAGCCTAACCACCTTTTTCACAGTGGAAAGTCAGACTGAAAAATTGTTTTACCGCGGAAAGTGTGCCTGACCAACTTTTTCACCGCAGAAAGTGAGCCTGAAATAATTTTTTTACCACCCAAGTCCAAATTTCACCGTGTTTGTGCCATATAAAAACAGCCGGCTGCAGGAAAGTAAGCCTAACCAACTTTTTCACAGTGGAAAGTGAGCCTGACCAACTTTTTTACCGCAGAAAGTGTGCCTGACCAACTTTTTCACCGTGGAAAGTGAGCCTGAAAAAATTTTCCACCGTGCAAGTCCAAATTTCACCGTGTTTGTGCCATAGAAAAACAACCGACTGCAGGAAAGTAAGCCTAACCAACTTTTTCAGCATGGAAAGTGAGCCTGAAAAAATTTTCACCGCGCAAGTCCAAATTTAACCGTGTGTGTACCATAGAAAAACAGCTGGCTGCAGGAAAGTAAGCCTAACCATCTTTTTTGCGGCTCAAAGTGAACCTGAAAATTTTTTTCACCATGCAAGTCCACATTTCACCACGTTTGTGCCATAGAAAAACAGCCGGAAGCGGGAAAGTAAGCCTAACCATATTTTTCATGGCTCAAAGTGAGCCTGAAAACATTTTTCACCACACAAGTCCAAATTTCACCGTGTTTGTGCCATAGAAAAACAGCTGGAAGCAGGAAAGTAAGCCTAACCATCTTTTTCACAGCTCAAAGTGAGCCTGAAAAAAGTTTTCACCATGCAAGTCCAAATTTCACCACGTTTGTGCCATAGAAAAACAGCTGGCTGCAGGAAAGTAAGCCTAACCAACTTTTTCAGCATGGAAAGTGAGCCTGAAAAAATTTTCACCGCGCAAGTCCAAATTTAACCGTGTGTGTACCATAGAAAAACAGCTGGCTGCAGGAAAGTAAGCCTAACCAACCTTTTCACCACGAAAAGTGTGCCTGACCAACTTTTTCATCACGGAAAGTGAGCCTGAAAAAAATTTTCAACGCGGAAAGTGGGCCTGAAAAAATTTTGTTTGTGCCATATAAAAACAGCCAGAAGCAGGAAAGTGAGTCTAACCATCTTTTTCATGGCTCAAAGTGAGCCTGACCAACTTTTTTACCACAGAAAGTGTGACTGACTAACTTTTTTACTGCGGAAAGTAAGCCTGAAAAAATTTTTCACCGTGCAAGTCCAAATTTCACAGTGTTTGTGCCATAGAAAAACAGCCAGCTGCAGGAAAGTAAGCCTAGTCAACTTTTTCACTGCAGAAAGAGAGCCTTAAAAATGTTTTCACCGCGCAAGTCCAAATTTCACTGTGTTTGTGCCATAGAAAAACAGCCAGAAGCAGGAAAGTAAGCCTAACCATCTTTTTCACGGCTCAAAGTGAGCCTGAAAAATTTTTTCACCTCGCAAGTCCAAATTTCACCGTGTTTTTGCAATAGGAAAACAGCCTGCTGCAGGAAAGTAAGCCTAACCAACTTTTTCACCATGAAAAGTGAGCCTGACCAACTTTTTTACCGCAGAAAGTGTGCCTGACCAACTTTTTCACCGCAGAAAGTGAGCCTAACCAACTTTATTACTGTGGAAAGTGTGCCTGACCAAATTTTTCACCCTGAAATGTGAGCCTGAAAAACATTTTCACCACACAACTCCAAATTTCACCACATTTGTGCCATAGAAAAACAAATAGAAGCAGGAAAGTAAGCCTAACCATCTTTATCATGGCTCAAAGTGACCCTGAAAAAAATTTTCACTGCACAAGTGCAAATTTCACTGTGTTTGCGCCATAGAAAAACTGCCGGCTGCAGGAAAGTAGCCTAACCAACTTTTTCACCACAGAAAGTGAGCCTGACCACCTTTTTTACTGTGGAAAGTGTGCCTGAACAAATTTCTCACTGCGAAATGTGAGCCTGAAAAAAATTTTCAATGCACAACTCCAAATTTCTCCATGTTTATGCCATAGAAAAACAGCCAGAAGCAGAAAAGTAAGCCTAACCATCTTCTTTGTGGCTCAAAGTGAGGCTGAAAAAGATTTTCACTGCACAAGTCCAAATTTCACCGCATTTGTGCCATAGAAAAACAGCCGGCAGCAGAAAAGTAAGCCTAACCAACTTTTTCACCACGGAAAGTGAGCCTGAAAAAATTTTTCACTGCACAAGTCCACATTTCACCACGTTTGTGCCATAGAAAGACAACCAGCTGCAGGAAAGGAAGCCTAACCAACTTTATCACCGCAGAAAGTGAGCCTGATCAACTTTTTTACCATTTAAAGTGTGCCTGACCAAATTTTTCACCGCGAAATGTGAGCCTGAAAAAAATTTTCACGCACAACTTCAAATTTCACCACACTTGTGCCATAGAAAAACAGATAGAAGTAGGAAAGTAAGCCTAACCATCTTTATCACGGCTCAAGTGACCCTGAAAAAATTTTCACGCACAGTCCGAATTTCACCATGTTTGTGCCATAGAAAAACAGCCAGAAGCAAGAAAGTGAGCCCAACCATCTTTTTGTGGCTCAAAGTGAGAGCTGAAAAAATGTTCACACACAAGTCCAAATTTCACCACGTTTGCGCCATACAAAAACTGCCGGCTGCAGGAAAGTAGCCTAAGCAAATTTTTCACCACAGAAAGTGAGCCTGACCAACTTTTTATTGTGGAACGTGTGCCTGACCAAATTTTTCTCCGTGAAATGTGAGGCTGAAAAAAATTTTCACCACACAAGTCCAAATTTCACCACGTTTGTGCCATAGAAAGACAACTGGCTGCAGGAAAGGAAGCCTAACTAACTTTATCACCACAGAAAGTGAGCCTGGCCAACATTTTTACCACAGAAACTGTGCCTGACTAAATTTTTAACCACGAAATGTGAGCCTGAAAAAAATGTTCACCACACAACTCCAAATTTCACCACGTTTGTGCCATAGAAAAACAGAAGCAGGAAAGTAAGCCTAACCATCTTTATCGTGGCTCAAAGTGACCCTGAAAAAAATGTTCACTGCACAAGTCCAAATTTCACAATGTTTGCACCATAGAAAAACAGCCGGCAGCAGAAAAGTAAGCCTAACCAACTTTTTCACCGCGGAAAGTGAGCCTGAAAAAATGTTTCACTGCGCAAGTCCAAATTTCACCGTGTTTGTGCCATAGAAAAACAGCCGACTGCAGGAAAGTAAGCCTAACCAACTTTTTCAGTGTGGAAAGTGAGCCTGAAAAAATTTTTCACTGCGCAAGTCCAAATTTAACCATGTGTGTGCCATAGAAAAACAGCCGGCTGCAGGAAAGTAGGCCTAATCATCTTTTTTGCAGCTCAAAGTGAGCCTGAAAATTTTTTCACCATGCAAGTCCACATTTCACCACGTTTGTGCCATAGAAAAACAGCCAGAAGCAGGAAAGTAAGCCTAGCCATCTTTTTCATGGCTCAAAGTGAGCCTGAAAAAGTTTTTCACTATGCAAGTCCAAATTTCACTGTGTTTGTGCCATAGAAAAACAGCTGGAAGCAGAAAAGTAAGCCTAACCATCTTTTTCACGGCTCAAAGTGAGCCTGAAAAAATTTTTCACCATGCAAGTCCAAATTTCACCACGTTTCTGCCATAGAAAAACAGCCGGCTGCAGGAAAGTAAGCCTAACCAACCTTTTCACCACGAAAAGTGTGCCTGACCAACTTTTTCATCACGGAAAGTGGGCCTGAAAAAATGTTTCACCGTGCAAGTCCAAATTTCACTGAGTTTGTGGCATAGAAAACAGCCGGCTGCAGGAAAGTAAGCCTAACCAACTTTTTCACAGCAGAAAGTGAGCCTGACCAACTTTTTTACTGCGGAAAGTGCGCCTGACCAACTTTTTCACTGCTGAAAGTGAGCCTGAAGAAATGATTCACTGCGCAAGTGCAAATTTCACTTCGTTTGTGCCATAGAAAAACAGCCAGCTGCAGGAAAGTAAGCCTAACCAAATTTTTCACCATGGAAAGTGAGCCTGACCAACTTTTTTACAGTGGAAAGTGTGCCTGACCAACGTTTTCACCACGGAAAGTGAGCCTGACCAACTTTTTCACCGCGGAAAGTGATCCTGAAAAAATGTTTTCCCGCGCAAGTCCAAATTTCACTGCGTTTGTGCCATAGAAAAACAGCTGGCTGCAGGAAAGTAAGCCTAACCAACTTTTTCACCATGAAAAGTGAGCCTGGCCAACTTTTTTACTGCAGAAAGTGTGCCTGACCAACTTTTTCACCACAGAAAGTGAGCCTAACCAACTTTTTTACTGTGGAAAGTGTGCCTGACCAAATTTTTCACCCTGAAATGTGAGCCTGAAAAAAATTTTCACCACACAACTCCAAATTTCACCACATTTGTGCCATAGAAAAACAGATAGAAGCAGGAAAGTAAGCCTAACCATCTTTATCACGGCTCAAAGTGACCCTGAAAAAAATTTTCACCGCACAAGTGCAAATTTCACTGTGTTTGCGCCATAGAAAAACTGCCGGCTGCAGGAAAGTAGCCTAACCAACTTTTTCACCGCAGAAAGTGAGCCTGACCACCTATTTTACTGTGGAAAGTGTGCCTGACCAAATTTCTCACTGCGAAATGTGAGCCTGAAAAAAATTTTCAATGCACAACTCCAAATTTCTCCATGTTTATGCCATAGAAAAACAGCCGGAAGCAGAAAAGTAAGCCTAACCATCTTCTTTGCGGCTCAAAGTGAGGCTGAAAAAAATTTTCACGGAACAAGTCCAAATTTCACTGCATTTGTGCCATAGAAAAACAGCCGGCAGCAGAAAAGTAAGCCTAACCAACTTTTTCACCGCGGAAAGTGAGCCTGAAAAAATTTTTCGCCGCGCAAGTCCACATTTCACCGCGTTTGTGCCATAGAAAGACAACCAGCTGCAGGAAAGGAAGCCTAACCAACTTTATCACCGCAGAAAGTGAGCCTGACCAACTTTTTTACCGTGGAAAGTGTGCCTGACCAAGTTTTTCACCGCAAAATGTGAGCCTGAAAAAAATTTTCACCGCACAACTTCAAATTTCACCACACTTGTGCCATAGAAAAACAGATAGAAGTAGGAAAGTAAGCCTAACCATCTTTATCGTGGCTCAAAGTGACCCTGAAAAAAATTTTCACCGCACAAGTCCAAATTTCACCATGTTTGTGCCATAGAAAAACAGCCAGAAGCAAGAAAGTGAGCCCAACCATCTTTTTTGCAGCTCAAAGTGAGGCTGAAAAAAATTTTCAGCGCACAAGTCCAAATTTCACTGCATTTGCACCATACAAAAACTGCCGGCTGCAGGAAAGTAGCCTAAGCAAATTTTTCACCACAGAAAGTGAGCATGACCAACTTTTTTATTGTGGAAAGTGTGCCTGACCAAATTTTTCACCGCGAAATGTGAGGCTGAAAAAAATTTTCACCACACAAGTCCAATTTTCACCGCGTTTGTGCCATAGAAAGACAACTGGCTGCAGGAAAGGAAGCCTAACCAACTTTTTCACCACAGAAAGTGAGCCTGGCCAACTTTTTTACCACAGAAACTGTGCCTGACCAGATTTTTCACCACGAAATGTGAGCCTGAAAAAATGTTCACCACACAACTCCAAATTTCACCACGTTTGTGCCATAGAAAAACAGATAGAAGCAGGAAAGTAAGCCTAACCATCTTTATCGCGGCTCAAAGTGACCCTGAAAAAAATGTTCACTACACAAGTCCAAATTTCACCACGTTTGCGAAATAGAAACACAGCCAGCTGCAGGAAAGTAAGCCTAAACAACTTTTTCACCACAGAAAGTGAGCCTGACCAACTTTTTTACCATGGAAAGTGTGCCTGACCAAATTTTTCACCACGAAATGTGAGCCTGAAAAAAATGTTCCCAGCACAACTTCAAATTTCACCACGTTTATGCCATGGAAAAACAGCCAGAAGCAGGAAAGTAAGCCTAACCAACTTTTTCACCGCACAAAGTGAGCCTGACCAACTTTTGTGCTGCGGAAAGTGTGCCTGACCAAATTTTTCACAGCGAAATGTGAGCCTGAAAAAGTTTTTCACCACACAACTCCAAATTTCACCACATTTGTGCAATAGAAAAACAGATAGAAGTAGGAAAGTAAGCCTAACCATCTTTATCGCGGCTCAAAGTGACCCTGAAAAAAATTTTCACCGCACAAGTTCAAATTTCACCACGTTTGTGCCATAGAAAAACAGCCAGAAGCAGGAAAGTAAGCCCAACCATCTTTTTTGTGGCTCAAAGTGAGGCTGAAAAAAATTTTCACCGCACAAGTCCAAATTTCACCGCGTTTGTGCCATAGAAAAAGAGCCAGAAGCAGGAGAATAAGCCTAACCATCTTTTTCACAGCTCAAAGTGAGCCTGAAAAAAATTTTCACCGCGCAAGTCCAAATTTCACCGTGTTTGTGGCATAGAAAAAGAGCCGGAAGTAGGAAATAAGCCTAACCATCTTTTTCTCAGCTCAAAGTGAGCCTGAAAAAAATTTTCACCACACAAGTCCAAATTTCACCGCGTTTGCACCATAGAAAAACAGTCTGTAGCAGGAAAGTAAGCCTAGCCATCTTTTTTGCGGCTCAAAGTGAGGCTGAAAAATAATCACCGCAGAAGTTCAAATTTCACCGCGTTTGTGCCACAGAAAAAGAGACGGAAGTAGGAAAAAATGCCTAACCATCATTTTCACGGCTAAAAGTGAGCCTGAAAAAAATTTTCACCACACAAGTCCAAATTTCACCGCGTTTGTGCCATAGAAAAACAGCTGGAAGCATGAAAGCAAGCGTAACTGTCTTTTTCATGGCTGAAAGTGAGCCTGAAAAAATTTTTCACTGCACAAGTCCAAATTTCACCTCATTTGTGCCATAGAAAAAGAGCCGGAAGCAGGAAAATAAGCCTAAACATCTTTTCAATGGCTCAAAGTGAGCCTGAAAAAAATTTGAACCCCACAAGTCCAAATTTCACCGCGTTTGTGCCATAGAAAAAGAGCCGTAAGTAGGAGAAAAGGTCTAACCATGTTTTTTGCAGCTCAAAGTGAGGCTTAAAAAATTTTTCATCACACAAGTCCAAATTTCACCGTCTTTGCATCATAGAAAAACAGCCATAGGTAGGAAAATAAGCCTAACCATCTTTTTAGCCCCTCAAAGTGAGCCTGCAAAAAATTTTCACTGCACAAGTCAAAATTTCACCGTTTTGTGCCATAGAAAAAGAGCAGGAAGCAGGAAAATAAGCGTAACCATCTTTTTTGCTGCTCAAAGTGAGCCTGAAAAGAATTTTCACCGCAGAAGTCCAAAATTCAGCGTAGTTGCACCATAGAAAAACAGGCTGAAGCAGGAAAGTAATCCTAACCATCTTTTTTGCAGCTCAATGTGCGGCTGAATAAAATGTTAACCGCACAAGTCCAAATTTCACCATGTTTGTGCCATAGAAAAAGAGCCGTAGGTAGGAAAATAAGCCTATCTGTCTTTTTAGCCCCTCAAAATGAGCCTGAAAAACTTTCACCGCACAAGTCCAAATTGCACAGCGTTTGCACAATAGAAAAACAGTCTGAAGCAGGAAAGTATGCCTAACCATGTTTTTGGGGCTCAAAGTCAGCCTGAAAAAAATTTTCACCGCACAAGTCCAAATTTTATCGCGTTTCTGCCATAGAAAAAGAGCCAGAAGGAGGAAATAAGAATAACCATCTTTTTCGTGGCTCAAAGTGAGCCTGAAAAAACTTTTCATCGCACAAGTCCAAATTTCACCACGTTAGCACCACAGAAAAACAGTCTGAAACAGGAAAGTATGCCTAACCATCTTTTTTGGGGCTCAAAGTGAGGGTGAAAAAAATTTTCACCGCACAAGTCCAAATTTCACCGTGTTTGCTCCATAGAAAAAGAGCAGGAAGTAGGAAAGTAAGCCTAACCATCTTTTTTGTGGCTCAAAGTGTGGCTGAAAAAATTTTAACCACACTAGTCCAAATTTTACCGCATTTGTGCCATACAAAAAGAGCCAGAAGCAGGAGAATAAGCCTAACCATCTTTTTCACGGCTCAAAGTGAGACTGAAAAAAATTTTCAATGCACAAGTCCAAATTTCACCGCGTTTGCACCATAGAAAAACAGTCTGAAGCAGGAAAGTAAGCCTAACCATCTTTTTTGCGGCTCAAAGTGAGGCTGAAAAAAATATTGACCGCAGAAGTTCAAATTTCACTGCGTTTCCACCATAGTAAAACAGCCTGAAGCAGGAAAGTAAGCCTAACCATCTTTTCTGTGGCTTAAAGTGAGGCTGAAAAAAATTTTCACTGCACCAGTACAAATTTCACCATGTTTGTGCCATAGTAAAAGAGCCAGAAGGAGGAAAATAAGCCTAACCATTTTTTCATGACTCAAAGTGAGCCTGAAAAAAATTGTCACTGCACAAGTCCAAATATCACCGCGTTTGTGCCATAGAAAAAGAGACAGAAGTAGGAAAAAATGTCTAACCATCTTTTTCACGGCTAAAGGAGGAAAATAAGCCTAACCATCTTTTTCACGGCTCAAAGTGAGCCTGAAAAAATTTTTTACTGCAAAAGTCGAAATTTCACCACGTTTGTGCCATAGAAAAACAGTCTGAAGCAGGAAAGTAAGCCTAACCATCTTTTTCATGGCTCAAGGTGAGGCTTAAAAAAATTTTCACTGCACAAGTCCACATTTCACTGCGTTTGTGCCATAGAAAAACAGTCTGAAGCAAGAAAATAAGCCTAACCATCTTTTCTGTGGCTCAAAGTGAGCCTGAACAAAATTTTCACCGCACAAGTCTAAATTTCACCCTGTTTGCATCATAGAAAAACAAGCAAAAGCAGAAAAGTAAGCCTAACCATCTTTTTTGCGGCTCAAAGTGCAGCTGAAAAAAATTTTAACTACACAAGTCCTAATTTCACTGTGTTTGTGCTATAGAAAAAGAGCCATAAGAAGGAAAATAAGCCTAACCATCTTTTTTGTGGCTCTATGTGAGCCAGAAAAAATTTTTAACCGCACAAGTCCAAATTTAACTGCGTTTGTGCCATAGAAAAACAGCCTGAAGCAAGAAAGTAAGCCTAACCATCCTTTTTGTGGCTCAAAGTGAGCCTGAAAAAAATTTTCACCGCACAAGTCCAAATTTCACCATGTTTGTACCATCGAAAAATAGCTGGAAGCAGGAAAGTAAGACAACCATCTCTTTCATGGCTGAAAGTGAGCCTGAAAAAATTTTTCACCGCAGAAGTCCAAATTTCACTGCATTTGTGCCATTGAAAAAGAGCCGGAAGCAGGAAAATAAGCCTAACCATCTTTTTTGCTGCTCAAAGTGAGCCTGAAAATAATTTTAACCGCACAAGTCCACATTTCACCATGTTTGTGCCATAGAAATACAGCTGGAAGCAGGAAAGTAAGCCTACCCATCTCTTTCACTGCTGAAAGTGAGCCTGAAAAAATTTTAACCACACAACTCCAAATTTCACTGTGTTTGCATGATAGAAAAACAGGCACCATCAGGAACATAAGCCTAACCATCATTTTTGTGGCTCAAAGTGTGGCTTAAAAAAAATTTTAACCGCACAAGTCCAAATTTCACCACGTTTGTGCATAGAAAAAGAGCGGTAAGTAGGAAAATAAGCCTAACCATCTTTCTCGTGGCTCAATGTGAGCCTGAAAAAAATTTTCACCGCACAAGTCCAAATTTCACCGTGTTTCCACCATAGAAATAGAGGCAGAAGCAGGAAGGTAAGCCAAACCATCTTTTTTGCAGCTCTAAGTGCGGCTGAAAAAATATTTCACCACACAAGTCCAAATTTCACTGCGTTTGCACCATAGAAAAACAGGCATAAGCAGGAAAGTAAGCCTAACCATCTTTTTTGTGGCTCAAAGTGCGGCTGAAAAAATTTTAACCACACAAGTCCAAATTTTACCATGTTTGTGCCATAGAAAAAGAGCCAGATGCAGAAGAATAAGCCTAACCATCTTTTTCACGGCTCAAAGTGAGCCTGAAATAAATTTTCACCGCACAAGTCCAAATTTCACCGCGTTTGTGCCATAGAAACACAGGCATAAGTAGGAAAGTAAGCCTAACCATCTTTTTTGTGGCTCAAAGTGAGGCTGAAAAAAATTTTCACCGCACAAATCCAAATTTCATTGTGTTTGTGGCATAGAAAAAGAGCCGGAAGTAGGAAATAAGCCTAACCATCTTTTTCGCAGCTCAAAGTGAGCCTGAAAAAAAATTTCACCGCACAAGTCCAAATTTCAAAACGTTTGCAACTTAGAAAAACAGGCATAAGCAGGAAAGTAAGCCTAACCATCGTTTTTGTGGCTCAAAGTGCGGCTGAAAAAAATTTTCACCGCACAAGTCCAAATTTCACCGTGTTTGTGCCATAGAAAAACAGGCATAAGCAGGAAAGTAAGCCTAACCATCTTTTTTGCGGCTCAAAGTGAGGCTGAAAAAAATTTTCACCGCACAAGTCCAAATTTCACCGTGTTTGTGGCATAAAAAAAGAGCCGGAATAGGAAATAAGCCTAACCATCTTTTTCATGGCTCAAAGTGAGCCTGAAAAAAATTTTCACCGCACAAGTCCAAATTTCACCGCGTTTGCACCATTGAAAAACAGTCTGAAGCAGTAAGGTAAGCCTAACCATCTTTTTTGTGGCTCAAAGTGAGGCTGAAAAAAATATTCACCGCAGAAGTTCAAATTTCACCGCGTGTCCGCCATAGTAAAACAGCCTGAAGCAGGAAAGTAAGCCTAACCATATTTTCTGTGGCTTAAAGTGAGGCTGAAAAAAATTTCCAGCGCACCAGTACAAATTTCACCATATTTGTGCCATAGAAAAAGAGCCAGAAGGAGGAAAATAAGCCGAACCATTTTTTTCACGGCTCAAAGTGAGCCTGAAAAAAATTGTCACCGCACAAGTCCAAATATCACCGCGTTTGTGCCATAGAAAAAGAGACAGAAGTAGGAAAAAATGCCTAACCATCTTTTTCATGGCTAAAAGTGAGCCTGAAAAAAATTATCACCACACGAGTCCAAATTTCACCGCGTTTGTGCCATAGAAAAACAGCTGGAAGCATGAAAGTAAGCCTAACTGTCTTTTTCAAGGCTGAAAGTGAGCCTGAAAAAAGTTTTCACCACACAAGTCCAAATTTCACCACATTTGTGCCCTAGAAAAAGAGCCGGAAGCAGGAAAATAAGCCTAAACATCTTTTCAATGGCTCAAAGTGAGCCTGAAAAAAATTTTAACCCCACAAGTCCAAAGTTCACCGCATTTGTGCCATAGAAAAAGAGCCGTAAGTAGGACAAATGGTCTAGCCATCTTTTTTGCAGCTCAAAGTGAGGCTGAAAAAAATTTTCATCACACAAGTCCAAATTTCACCATGTTTGCATCATAGAAAAATAGCCGTAGGTAGGAAAATAAGCCTAACCATCTTTTTAGCCCCTCAAAGTGAGCCTGAAAAAAATTTTCAATACACAAGTCAAAATTTCACCATTTTGTGCCATAGAAAAAGAGCCGGAAGCAGGAAAATAAGCCTAACCATCTTTTTTGCTGCTCAAAGTGAGCCTGAAAAGAATTTTCACCGCACAAGTCCAAATTTCACCGTAGTTGTGCCATAGAAAAACAGGCTGAAGCAGGAAAGTAATCCTAACCATCTTTTTGCGGCCTAAAGTGCGGCTGAAAAAAATGTTAACCACACAAGTCCAAATTTCACCACATTTGTGCCATAGAAAAAGAGCCGTAGGTAGGAAAATAAGCCTAACCATCTTTTTAGCCCCTCAAAGTGAGCCTGAAAAACTTTCACCCCACAAGTCCAAATTGCACCGTGTTTGCACCATAGAAAAACAGGCTGAAGCAGGAAAGTAAGCCTAACCATCTTTTTCACGGCTCAAAGTGAGCCTGAAAAAAATTTTCACTGCACAAGTCCAAATTTCACCACGTTTGTGCCATAGAAAAAGAGCCGGAGGTAGGAAATAAGCCTAACCATCTTTTACGCGGCTCAAAGTGAGTCTGAAAAAAATTTTCACCGCACAAGTCCAAATTTCACCACGTTTGCACCATAGAAAACCAGTCTGAAGCAGGAAAGTATGCCTAAACATCTTTTTTGGGGCTCAAAGTGAGGCTGAAAAAAAGTTTCACTGCACAAGTCCAAATTTCAACGTGTTTGTGCCATAGAAAAACAGCTGGAAGCAGGAAAGTAAGCCTAACCATCTTTTTCATGGCTCAAAGTGAGCCTGAAAAAAATTTTCACTGCACAAGTCCAAATTTCACCATGTTTGCACCATAGAAAAAAGCAGGAAGCAGGAAAGTAAGCCTAACCATCCTTTTGTAGCTCAAAGTGCAGCTGAAAAATTTTAACCACACAAGTCAAATTTTACCGCATTTGTGCCATAGAAAAGAGCCAGAAGCAGGAGAATAAGCCTAATCATCTTTTCATTGCTCAAAGTGAGGCTGAAAAAATTTTCACCCCTGACAAGTCCAAATTTCACCACGTTTGTGATATAGGAAAACAGGCATAAGCAGGAAAGTAAGCCTAACCATCTTTTTTGCCGCTCAAAGTGAGGCTGAAAAAAATTTTCACCACACAAGTCCAAATTTCACCGTGTTTGTGGCATAGAAAAAGAGCCAGAAGTAGGAAATAACCCTAACCATCTTTTTTGCGGCTCAAAGTGAGCCTGAAAAAAATTTTCACCGCACAAGTACAAATTTCACGGCATTTGTATCATAGAAAAACAGTATGAAGCAGGAAAGTAAGCCTAACCATCTTTTTTGTGGCTCAAAGTGAGGCTGAAAAAAATATTCACCACAGAAGTTCAAATTTCACCGCGTTTCTGCCATAGTAAAACAGCCTGAAGCAGGAAAGTAAGCCTAACCATCTTTTTGCGGCTAAAAGTGAGGCTGAAAAAAATTTTCACCGCAGCAGTACAAATGTCACCATGTTTGTGCCATAGAAAAAGAGCCAGAAGGAGGAAAATAAGCCTAACCATTTTTTTCATGGCTGAAAGTGAGCCTGAAAAAAATTGTCACCGCACAAGTCCAAATATCACCGCATTTGTGCCATAGAAAAAGAGACGGAAGTAGGAAAAAATGCCTAACCATCTTTTTCATGGCTAAAGGAGGAAAATCAGCCTAACCATCTATTTCATGGCTCAAAGTGAGCCTGAAAAAAATTTTCACTGCAAAAGTCGAAATTTCACCGCGTTTATGCAATAGAAAAAGAGCCGGAAGCATGAAAATAAGCCTAACCATCTTTTTTGCAGCTCAAAGTGAGGCTGAAAAAAATTTCCCTGCACAAGTCCAAATTTCACCACGTTTGCACCATAGAAAAACAGCCTCAAGCAGGAAAGTAAGTCTAACCATCTTTTTCATGGCTCAAAGTGAGGCTGAAAAAAATTTTCACCGCACAAGTCTGAATTTCACTGCATTTGTGCCATAGAAAAACAGCCTGAAGCAAGAAAATAAGCCTAACCATCTTTTCTGTGGCTCAAAGTGAGCCTGAACAAAATTTTCACCGCACAAGTCTAAATTTCTCTATGTTTGCACCATAGAAAAACAGGCAAAAGCAGGAAAGTAAGCATAACCATCTTTTTTGCAGCTCAAAGTGCGGCTGAAAAAAATTTTAACCGCATAAGTCCTAATTTCACCGCGTTTGTGCTATAGAAAAAGAGCCGTAAGTAGGAAAATAAGCCTAACCATCTTTTTCGTGGCTCAATGTGAGCCAGAAAATAATTTTCACCACACAAGTCCAAATTTCACTGCGTTTGTGCCATAGAAAAACAGCCTGAAGCAAGAAGGTAAGCCTAACCATCCTTTTTCAGGCTCAAAGTGAGCCTAAAAAAATTTTCACTGCACAAGTCCAAATTCCACCACGTTTGTGCCATAGAAAAATAGCTGGAAGCAGGAAAGTAAGCCTAACCATCTCTTTCACGGCTGAAAGTGAGCCTGAAAAAATTTTTCACCGCAGAAGTCCAAATTTCACTGCATTTGTGCCATAGAAAAAGAGCCGGAAGCAGGAAAATAAGCCTAACCATCTTTTTTGCTGCTCAAAGTGAGCCTGAAAAAAATTTTAACTGCACAAGTCCAAATTTCACCAAGTTTGTGCCATAGAAAAACAGCTGGAAGCAGGAAAGTAAGCCTACCCATCTCTTTCACGGCTGAAATTAAGCCTGAAAAAATTTTAACCACACAACTCCAAATTTCACCGTGTTTGCGTGATAGAAAAACAGGCATCATCAGGAAAGTAAGCCTAACCATCATTTTGCGGCTCAAAGTGTGGCTGAAAAAAATTTTAACCGCACAAGTCCAAATTTCACCACGTTTGTGCCATAGAAAAAGAGCCGTAAGTAGGAAAATAAGTCTAACCATCTTTCTCGCAGCTCAATGTGAGTCTGAAAAACATTTTCACCACACAAGTACAAATTTCACCGTGTTTCCACCATAGAAATACAGGCAGAAGCAGGAAGGTAAGCCTAACCATCTTTTTTACGGCTCAAAGTGCGGCTGAAAAAATGTTAACTGCACAAGTCCAAATTTCACCAAGTTTCTGCCATAGAAAAAGAGCCATAGGTAGGAAAATAAGCATAACCATCTTCTTAGCCCCTCAAAGTGAGCCTGAAAAACTTTCACTGCACAAGTCCAAATTGTACTGCGTTTGCACCATAGAAAAACAGGCTGAAGCAGGAAAGTAAGCCTAACCATCTTTTTCGTGGCTCAAAGTCAGCCTGAAAAAATTTTTATCCACACATGTCCAAATTTCATCACGTATCTGCCATAGAAAAAGAGCCGGAAGGAGGAAAATACACCTAACCATCTTTTTTGCGGCTCAAAGTGAGCCTAAAAAAAATTTTCACTGCACAAGTCCAAATTTCAACACGTTTGTGCCATAGAAAAAGAGCTGGAAGTAGGAAATAAGCCTAACCATCTTTTTCGCGGCTCAAAGTGAGCCTGAAGAAAATTTTCACCACACAAGTCCAAATTTCACCACGTTTGCACCATAGAAAAACAGTTTGAAGCAGGAAAGTATGCCTAACCATCTTTTTTGGGGCTCAAAGTGAGGCTGAAAAAAATTTTCACCGCACAAGTCCAAATTTCAAGGCGTTTGTGCCATAGAAAAACAGCTGGAAGCAGGAAAGTAAGCCTAACCATCTTTTTCATGGCTCAAAGTGAGCCTGAAAAAAATTTTCACTGCACAAGTCCAAATTTCAATGTGTTTGCGCCATAGAAAAAGAGCAGGAAGCAGGAAAGTAAGCCTAACCATCTTTTTTGTGGCTCAAAGTGCGGCTGAAAAAATTTTAACCACACAAGTCCAAATTTTACCACATTTGTGCCATAGAAAAAGAGCCAGAAGCAGGAGAATAAGCCTAACCATCTTTTTCATTGCTCAAAGTGAGGCTGAAAAAAATTTTCACCGCACAAGTCCAAATGTCACCGCGTTTGTGCCATAGAAAAACAGGCATAAGCAGGAAAGTAAGCCTAACCATCTTTTAGGCGGCTCAAAGTGAGGCTGAAAAAAATTTTCACCGCACAAGTCCTAATTTCACTGCATTTGTGCTATAGAAAAAGAGCCATAAGTAGGAAAATAAGCCTAACCATCTTTTTCACGGCTAAAGGAGGAAAATAAGCCTAGCCATCTTTTTCACGGCTCAAAGTGAGCCGTAAAAAAATTTTCACTGCAAAAGTCAAAATTTCACCGCGTTTGTGCAATAGAAAAAGAGCTGGAAGTAGGAAAATAAGCCTAACCATCTTTTTCACGGCTCAAAGTGAGGCTGAAAAAAATTTCCCTGCACAAGTCCAAATTTCACCACATTTGCACCATAGAAAAACAGCCTGAAGCAGGAAAGTAAGTCTAACCATCTTTTACGTGGCTCAAAGTGAGGCTGAAAAAAATTTTCACTGCACAAGTCTAAATTTCACCATGTTTGCACCATAGAAAAACAGGCAAAAGCAGGAAAGTAAGCCTAACCAACTTTTTTGCAGCTCAAAGTGAGGCTGAAAAAAATTTTAACCGCACAAGTCCTAATTTCACTGCATTTGTGCTATAGAAAAAGAGCCGTAAGTAGGAAAATAAGTCTAACCATCTTTTTCGTGGCTCAATGTGAGCCAGAAAAAAATTTTCACTGCACAAGTCCAAATTTCACTGCATTTGTGCCATAGAAAAACAGCCTGAAGCAAGAAAGTAAGCCTAACCATCCTTTTTGTGGCTCAAAGTGAGCCTGAAAAAAATTTTCACCGCACAAGTCCAAATTTCACCACGTTTGTGACATAGAAAAATAGGTGGAAGCAGGAAAGTAATGCTAACCATCTCTTTCACGGCTGAAAGTGAGCCTGAAAAAATTTTTTGCCGCAGAAGTCCAAATTTCACTGCATTTGTGCCATAGAAAAAGAGCCGGAAGCAGGAAAATAAGCCTAACCATCTTTTTTGTGGCTCAAAGTGAGCCTGAAAAAAATTTTAACTGCACAAGTCCAAATTTCACCACGTTTGTGCCATAGAAAAACAGCTGGAAGCAGGAAAGTAAGCCTACCCATCTCTTTCACAGCTAAAAGTGAGCCTGAAAAAATGTTAACCACACAACTCAAAATTTCACCGTGTTTGCATGATAGAAAAACAGGCATCATCAGTAAAGTAAGCCTAACCGTCATTTTTGCGGCTCAAAGTGTGGCTGAAAAAAATTTTAACCACACAAGTCCAAATTTCACCACGTTAGTGCCAAAGAAAAAGAGCCGTAAGTAGGAAAATAAGCCTAACCATCTTTCTCGCAGCTCAATGTGAGCCTGAAAAAAATTGTCACTGCACAAATACAAATTTTACCGTGTTTCCGCCATAGAAATACAGGCAGAAGCAGGAAGGTAAGCCTAACCATCTTTTTTGCGGCTCAAAGTGCGGCTGAAAAAAATTTTCACCGCACGAGTCAAAATATCATCATGTTTGTGGCAGAGAAAAAGAGCCGGAAGTAGGAAATAAGCCTAACCATCTTTTTCGCGGCTCAAAGTGAGCCTGAAAAAAATTTTCACCACACAAGTCCAAATTTCACCGCGTTTGCACCATAGAAAAACAGGCATAAGCAGGAAAGTAAGCCTAACCATCTTTTTTGTGGCTCAAAGTGAGGCTGAAAAAGATTTTCACCGCACAAGTCCAAATTTCCCCATGTCTGTGGCATAGAAAAAGAGCCAGAAGTAGGAAATAAGCCTAACCATCTTTTTCGCGGCTCAAAGTGAGCCTGAAAAAAATTTTCACTGCACAAGTCCAAATTTCACCGCGTTTGTGCCATAGAAAAAGAGCCGGAGGTAGGAAATAAGCCTAATCATCTTTTACGCGGCTTAAAGTGAGCCTGAAAAAAATTTTCACCGCACAAGTCCAAATTTCACCACGTTTGCACCATAGAAAACCAGTCTGAAGCAGGAAAGTATGCCTAAACATCTTTTTTGGGGCTCAAAGTGAGGCTGAAAAAAAGTTTCACCGCACAAGTCCAAATTTCAACGTGTTTGTGCCATAGAAAAACAACTGGAAGCAGGAAAGTAAGCCTAACCATCTTTTTCATGGCTCAAAGTGAGCCTGAAAAAAATTTTCACTGCACAAGTCCAAATTTCACCATGTTTGCACCATAGAAAAAAGCAGGAAGCAGGAAAGTAAGCCTAACCATCCTTTTTGTAGCTCAAAGTGCAGCTGAAAAAATTTTAACCACACAAGTCCAAATTTTACCACATTTGTGCCATAGAAAAAGAGCCAGAAGCAGGAGAATAAGCCTAATCATCTTTTTCATTGCTCAAAGTGAGGCTGAAAAAAATTTTCACCGCACAAGTCCAAATTTCACCACGTTTGTGATATAGGAAAAACAGGCATAAGCAGGAAAGTAAGCCTAACCATCTTTTTTGCCACTCAAAGTGAGGCTGAAAAAAATTTTCACCACACAAGTCCAAATTTCACCGTGTTTGTGGCATAGAAAAAGAGCCAGAAGTAGGAAATAACCCTAACCATCTTTTTTGCGGCTCAAAGTGAGCCTGAAAAAAATTTTCACCGCACAAGTACAAATTTCACGGCGTTTGTATCATAGAAAAACAGTATGAAGCAGGAAAGTAAGCCTAACCATCTTTTTTGTGGCTCAAAGTGAGGCTGAAAAAAATATTCACCACAGAAGTTCAAATTTCACCGCGTTTCTGCCATAGTAAAACAGCCTGAAGCAGGAAAGTAAGCCTAACCATCTTTTTTGTGGCTAAAAGTGAGGCTGAAATAAATTTTCACCGCAGCAGTACAAATGTCACCATGTTTGTGCCATAGAAAAAGAGCCAGAAGGAGGAAAATAAGCCTAACCATTTTTTCATGGCTGAAAGTGAGCCTGAAAAAAATTGTCACCGCACAAGTCCAAATATCACCGCATTTGTGCCATAGAAAAAGAGACGGAAGTAGGAAAAAATGCCTAACCATCTTTTTCATGGCTAAAGGAGGAAAATCAGCCTAACCATCTATTTCATGGCTCAAAGTGAGGCTGAAAAAAATTTCCCTGCACAAGTCCAAATTTCACCACGTGTGCACCATAGAAAAACAGCCTCAAGCAGGAAAGTAAGTCTAACCATCTTTTTCGTGGCTCAAAGGGAGGCTGAAAAAAATTTTCACCTCACAAGTCTGAATTTCACTGCATTTGTGCCATAGAAAAACAGCCTGAAGCAAGAAAATAAGCCTAACCATCTTTTCTGTGGCTCAAAGTGAGCCTGAACAAAATTTTCACCGCACAAGTCTAAATTTCTCTATGTTTGCACCATAGAAAAACAGGCAAAAGCAGGAAAGTAAGCATAACCATCTTTTTTGCAGCTCAAAGTGCGGCTGAAAAAAATTTTAACCCCATAAGTCCTAATTTCACCGCGTTTGTGCTATAGAAAAAGAGCCGTAAGTAGGAAAATAAGCCTAACCATCTTTTTCGTGGCTCAATGTGAGCCAGAAAAAAATTTTCACTGCACAAGTCCAAATTTCACTGTATTTGTGCCATAGAAAAACAGCCTGAAGCAAGAAAGTAAGCCTAACCATCCTTTTTGTGGCTCAAAGTGAGCCTGAAAAAAATTTTCACTGCACAAGTCCAAATTTCACCATGTTTGTGACATAGAAAAATAGCTGGAAGCAGGAAAGTAATGCTAACCATCTCTTTCACGGCTAAAAGTGAGCCTGAAAAAATTTTTTGCCGCAGAAGTCCAAATTTCACTGCATTTGTGCCATAGAAAAAGAGCCGGAAGCAGGAAAATTAGCCTAACCATCTTTTTTGTGGCTCAAAGTGAGCCTGAAAAAAATTTTAACTGCACAAGTCCAAATTTCACCACGTTTGTGCCATAGAAAAACAGCTGGAAGCAGGAAAGTAAGCCTACCCATCTCTTTCACAGCTAAAAGTGAGCCTGAAAAAATGTTAACCACACAACTCAAAATTTCACCGTGTTTGCATGATAGAAAAACAGGCATCATCAGTAAAGTAAGCCTAACCGTCATTTTTGTGGCTCAAAGTGTGGCTGAAAAAAATTTTAACCACACAAGTCCAAATTTCACCACGTTAGTGCCAAAGAAAAAGAGCCGTAAGTAGGAAAATAAGCCTAACCATCTTTCTCACAGCTCAATGTGAGCCTGAAAAAAATTGTCACTGCACAAATACAAATTTTACCGTGTTTCCACCATAGAAATACAGGCATAAGCAGGAAAGTAAGCCTAACCATCTTTTTTGTGGCTCAAAGTGAGGCTGAAAAAAATTTTCACCGCACAAGTCCAAATTTCCCCATGTCTGTGGCATAGAAAAAGAGCCAGAAGTAGGAAATAAGCCTAACCATCTTTTTCGCGGCTCAAAGTGAGCCTGAAAAAAATTTTCACTGCACAAGTCCAAATTTCACCCGCGTTTGTGCCATAGAAAAGAGCGGTAGAGAAAATAAGCCTAACCATCTTTACGCGGCAAAAGTGAGCCTGAAAAAATTTTCACCGCGAAGTCCAAATTTCACTCGTTTGCACCATAGAAAACCAGTCTGAAGCAGGAAAGTATGCCTAAACATCTTTTTGGGGCTCAAAGTGAGGCTGAAAAAAGTTTCACCGCCTAAGTCAAATTTCAACGTGTTTGTGCCATAGAAAACAGCTGGAAGCAGGAAAGTAAGCCTAACCATCTTTTCATGGCTCAAAGTGAGCCTAAAAAAATTTTCACTGCACAAGTCCAAATTTCACCATGTTTGCACCATAGAAAAAAGCAGGAAGCAGGAAAGTAAGCCTAACCATCCTTTTTGTAGCTCAAAGTGCAGCTGAAAAAATTTTAACCACACAAGTCCAAATTTTACCGCATTTGTGCCATAGAAAAAGAGCCAGAAGCAGGAGAATAAGCCTAATCATCTTTTTCATTGCTCAAAGTGAGGCTGAAAAAAATTTTCACCGCACAAGTCCAAATTTCACCACGTTTGTGATATAGGAAAAACAGGCATAAGCAGGAAAGTAAGCCTAACCATCTTTTTTGCCGCTCAAAGTGAGGCTGAAAAAAATTTTCACCACACAAGTCCAAATTTCACCGTGTTTGTGGCATAGAAAAAGAGCCAGAAGTAGGAAATAACCCTAACCATCTTTTTTGCGGCTCAAAGTGAGCCTGAAAAAAATTTTCACCGCACAAGTACAAATTTCACGGCGTTTGTATCATAGAAAAACAGTATGAAGCAGGAAAGTAAGCCTAACCATCTTTTTTGTGGCTCAAAGTGAGGCTGAAAAAAATATTCACCACAGAAGTTCAAATTTCACCGCGTTTCTGCCATAGTAAAACAGCCTGAAGCAGGAAAGTAAGCCTAACCATCTTTTTTGCGGCTAAAAGTGAGGCTGAAAAAAATTTTCACCGCAGCAGTACAAATGTCACCATGTTTGTGCCATAGAAAAAGAGCCAGAAGGAGGAAAATAAGCCTAACCATTTTTTCATGGCTGAAAGTGAGCCTGAAAAAAATTGTCACCACAGATCCAAATATCACCGCATTTGTGCCATAGAAAAGAGGCCGAATGGGAAAAAATGCCTAACCATCTTTTTCATGGCTAAAGGAGGAAAATCAGCTAACCATCTATTTCATGGCTCAAAGTGAGCCTGAAAAAATTTCACTGCAAAAGTCGAAATTTCACCACGTTTATGCAATAGAAAAGAGCCGGAAGCATGAAATAAGCCTAACCATCTTTTTGCGGCTCAAAGTGAGGCTGAAAAAAATTTCCCTGCACAAGTCCAAATTTCACCACGTTTGCACCATAGAAAAACAGCCTCAAGCAGGAAAGTAAGTCTAACCATCTTTTTCGTGGCTCAAAGTGAGGCTGAAAAAAATTTTCACCGCACAAGTTCGAATTTCACTGCATTTGTGCCATAGAAAAACAGCCTGAAGCAAGAAAATAAGCCTAACCATCTTTTCTGTGGCTCAAAGTGAGCCTGAACAAAATTTTCACTGCACAAGTCTAAATTTCTCTATGTTTGCACCATAGAAAAACAGGCAAAAGCAGGAAAGTAAGCATAACCATCTTTTTTGCAGCTCAAAGTGCGGCTGAAAAAAATTTTAACCGCATAAGTCCTAATTTCACCGCGTTTGTGCTATAGAAAAAGAGCCGTAAGTAGGATAATAAGCCTAACCATCTTTTTCGTGGCTCAATGTGAGCCAGAAAAAATTTTCACCACACAAGTCCAAATTTCACTGTATTTGTGCCATAGAAAACAGCCTGAAGCAAGAAGGTAAGCCTAACCATCCTTTTCAGGCTCAAAGTGAGCCTAAAAATTTTCACTGCACAAGTCCAAATTCCACCACGTTTGTGCCATAGAAAATAGCTGGAAGCAGGAGAAGTAAGCCTAACCGTCTCTTTCACGGCTGAAAGTGAGCCTGAAAAAATTTTTCACCGCAGAAGTCCACATTTCACTGCATTTGTGCCATAGAAAAAGAGCCGGAAGCAGGAAAATAAGCCTAACCATCTTTTTTGTGGCTCAAAGTGAGCCTGAAAAAAATTTTAACTGCACAAGTCCAAATTTCACCACGTTTGTGCCATAGAAAAACAGCTGGAAGCAGGAAAGTAAGCCTACCCATCTCTTTCACGGCTGAAAGTAAGCCTGAAAAAATTTTAACCACACAACTCCAAATTTCACCGTGTTTGCGTGATAGAAAAACAGGCATCATCAGGAAAGTAAGCCTAACCATCATTTTGTGGCTCAAAGTGTGGCTGAAAAAAATTTTAACCGCACAAGTCCAAATTTCACCGCGTTTGTGCCATAGAAAAAGAGCCGTAAGTAGGAAAATAAGTCTAACCATCTTTCTCGCAGCTCAATGTGAGTCTGAAAAAATTTTCACCACACAAGTACAAATTTCACCGTGTTTCCACCATAGAAATACAGGCAGAAGCAGGAAGGTAAGCCTAACCATCTTTTTTACGGCTCAAAGTGCGGCTGAAAAAATGTTAACCGCACAAGTCCAAATTTCACCAAGTTTCTGCCATAGAAAAAGAGCCATAGGTAGGAAAATAAGCATAACCATCTTCTTAGCCCCTCAAAGTGAGCCTGAAAAACTTTCACTGCACAAGTCCAAATTGCACTGCGTTTGCACCATAGAAAAGCAGGCTGAAGCAGGAAAGTAAGCCTAACCATCTTTTTCATGGCTCAAAGTCAGCCTGAAAAAAATTTTATCCACACATGTCCAAATTTCATCACGTATCTGCCATAGAAAAAGAGCCGGAAGTAGGAAATAAGCCTAACCATCTTTTTCGCGGCTCAAAGTGAGCCTGAAAAAAATTTTCACCACACAAGTCCAAATTTCACCACGTTTGCACCATAGAAAAACAGTTTGAAGCAGGAAAGTATGCCTAACCATCTTTTTTGGGGCTCAAAGTGAGGCTGAAAAAAATTTTCACCGCACAAGTCCAAATTTCAAGGCGTTTGTGCCATAGAAAAACAGCTGGAAGCAGGAAAGTAAGCCTAACCATCTTTTTCATGGCTCAAAGTGAGCCTGAAAAAAATTTTCACCGCACAAGTCCAAATTTCAATGTGTTTGCGCCATAGAAAAAGAGCAGGAAGCAGGAAAGTAAGCCTAACCATCTTTTTTGTGGCTCAAAGTGCGGCTGAAAATATTTTAACCACACAAGTCCAAATTTTACCACATTTGTGCCATAGAAAAAGAGCCAGAAGCAGGAGAATAAGCCTAACCATCTTTTTCATTGCTCAAAGTGAGGCTGAAAAAAATTTTCACCGCACAAGTCCAAATGTCACCGCGTTTGTGCCATAGAAAAACAGGCATAAGCAGGAAAGTAAGCCTAATCATCTTTTAGGCGGCTCAAAGTGAGGCTGAAAAAAATTTTCACCGCACAAGTCCAAATTTCACCGTGTTTATGGCATAGAAAAAGAGCTGGAAGTAGGAAATAAGCCTAACCATCTTTTTCATGGCTAAAGGAGGAAAATAAGCCTAACCATCTTTTTCACGGCTGAAAGTGAGCCTGAAAAAAATTTCCACCGAAAAAGTCAAAATTTCACTGCGTTTGTGCAATAGAAAAAGAGCTGGAAGTAGGAAAATAAGCCTAACCATCTTTTTCACGGCTCAAAGTGAGGCTGAAAAAAATTTCCCTGCACAAGTCCAAATTTTACCACATTTGCACCATAGAAAAACAGCCTGAAGCAGGAAAGTAAGTCTAACCATCTTTTACGTGGCTCAAAGTGAGGCTGAAAAAAATTTTCACTGCACAAGTCTAAATTTCACCATGTTTGCACCATAGAAAAACAGGCAAAAGCAGGAAAGTAAGCCTAACCATCTTTTTTGCAGCTCAAAGTGAGGCTGAAAAAAATTTTAACCGCACAAGTCCTAATTTCACTGCATTTGTGCTATAGAAAAAGAGCCGTAAGTAGGAAAATAAGTCTAACCATCTTTTTCGTGGCTCAATGTGAGCCAGAAAAAAATTTTCACCGCACAAGTCCAAATTTCACTGCATTTGTGCCATAGAAAAACAGCCTGAAGCAAGAAAGTAAGCCTAACCATCCTTTTTGTGGCTCAAAGTGAGCCTGAAAAAAATTTTCACCGCACAAGTCCAAATTTCACCACATTTGTGACATAGAAAAATAGCTGGAAGCAGGAAAGTAATGCTAACCATCTCTTTCACGGCTGAAAGTGAGCCTGAAAAAATTTTTTGCCGCAGAAGTCCAAATTTCACTGCATTTGTGCCATAGAAAAAGAGCCAGGAGCAGGAAAATAAGCCTAACCATCTTTTTGTGGCTCAAAGTGAGCCTGAAAAAATTTTAACTACACGAGATCCAAATTTCCTGCACGTTTGTGCCATAGAAAAACAGCTGGAAGCAGGAAAGTAAGCCTACCCATCTCTTTCACAGCTAAAAGTAGGCTTGAAAAAATGTTAACCACACAACTCAAAATTTCACCGTGTTTGCATGATAGAAAAACAGGCATCATCAGTAAAAGTAAGCCTAACCGTCATTTTTATGGCTCAAAGTGTGGCTGAAAAATTTTAACCACACAAGTCAAATTTCCACACGTTAGTGCCAAAGAAAAAGACCATAAGTAGGAAAATAAGCCTAACCATCTTTCTCGTGGCTCAATGTGAGCCTGAAAAAATTGTCACTGCACAAATACAAATTTTACCATGTTTCAGCCATAGAAATACAGGCAGAAGCAGGAAGGTAAGCCTAACCATCTTTTTTGCGGCTCAAAGTGCGGCTGAAAAAAATTTTCACCGCACAAGTCAAAATATCATCATGTTTGTGGCAGAGAAAAAGAGCCGGAAGTAGGAAATAAGCCTAACCATCTTTTTCGCGGCTCAAAGTGAGCCTGAAAAAAATTTTCACCACACAAGTCCAAATTTCACAGCGTTTGCACCATAGAAAACAGGCAATAAGCAGGAAAGTAAGCCTAACCATCTTTTTGTGGCTCAAAGTGAGGCTGAAAAGATTTTCACCGCCCACAAGTCAAATTTCCCCATGTCTGTGGCATAGAAAAGAGAGCAGTAGAAATAAGCTAACACCATCTTTTTCGCGGCTCAAAGTGAGCCTGAAAAAAATTTTCACTGCACAAGTCCAAATTTCACCTCGTTTGTGCCATAGAAAAAGAGCCGGAGGTAGGAAATAAGCCTAATCATCTTTTACGCGGCTTAAAGTGAGCCTGAAAAAAATTTTCACCGCACAAGTCCAAATTTCACCACGTTTGCACCATAGAAAACCAGTCTGAAGCAGGAAAGTATGTCTAAACATCTTTTTTGGGGCTCAAAGTGAGGCTGAAAAAAAGTTTCACCACTAAGTCAAATTTCAACGTGTTTGTGCCATAGAAAAACAGCTGGAAGCAGGAAAGTAAGCCTAACCATCTTTTTCATGGCTCAAAGTGAGCCTGAAAAAAATTTTCACTGCACAAGTCCAAATTTCACCATGTTTGCACCATAGAAAAAAGCAGGAAGCAGGAAAGTAAGCCTAACCATCCTTTTTGTAGCTCAAAGTGCAGCTGAAAAAATTTTAACCACACAAGTCCAAATTTTACCCCATTTGTGCCATAGAAAAAGAGCCAGAAGCAGGAGAATAAGCCTAATCATCTTTTTCATTGCTCAAAGTGAGGCTGAAAAAAATTTTCACCGCACAAGTCAAATTTCACCACGTTTGTGATATAGGAAAACAGGCATAAGCAGGAAAGTAAGCCTAACCATCTTTTTTGCCACTCAAAGTGAGGCTGAAAAAAATTTTCACCACACAAGTCCAAATTTCACCGTGTTTGTGGCATAGAAAAAGAGCCAGAAGTAGGAAATAACCCTAACCATCTTTTTTGCGGCTCAAAGTGAGCCTGAAAAAAATTTTCACCGCACAAGTACAAATTTCATGGCGTTTGTATCATAGAAAAACAGTATGAAGCAGGAAAGTAAGCCTAACCATCTTTTTTGTGGCTCAAAGTGAGGCTGAAAAAAATATTCACCGCAGAAGTTCAAATTTCACTGTGTTTGCACCATAGTAAAACAGCCTGAAGCAGGAAAGTAAGCCTAACCATATTTTTTGCTGCTTAAAGTGAGGCTGAAAAAAATTTTCACCGCAGCAGTACAAATTTCAACATGTTTGTGCCATAGAAAAAGAGCCAGAAGGAGGAAAATAAGCCTAACCATTTTTTTCATGGCTCAAAGTGAGCCTGAAAAAAATTGTCACCGCACAAGTCCAAATATCACCGCGTTTGTGCCATAGAAAAAGAGACGGAAGTAGGAAAAAATGCCTAACCATCTTTTTCATGGCTAAAAGTGAGCCTGAAAAAATTTTCACCACACAAGTAAAAATTTCACCGCATTTGTGCCATAGAAAAACAGCTGGAAGCATGAAAGTAAGCCTAACTGTCTTTTTCATGGCTGAAAGTGAGCCTGAAAAGTTTTCACCGCACAAGTCCAAATTTCACTGCATTTGTGCCATAGAAAAAGAGCCGGAAGCAGGAAAAAACGTCTAACCATCTTTTTTGCAGCTCAAAGTGAGGCTGAAAAAATTTTTCATCACACAAGTCCAAATTTCACCGTGTTTGCATCATAAAAAAACAGCCGTAGGTAGAAAAATAAGCCTAAGCATCTTTTTAGCCCCTCAAAGTGAGCCTGCAAAAAATTTTCACTGCAGAAGTCAACATTTCACTGTTTTGTGCCATAGAAAAAGAGCAGGAAGCAGGAAAGTAAGCCTAACCATCTTTTTTGCTGCTCAAAGTGAGCCTGAAAAGAATTTTCACCGCACAAGTCCAAAATTCACTGTATTTGCGCCATAGAAAAACAGGCTGAAGCAGGAAAGTAATCCTAACCATCTTTTTTGCGGCTCAAAGTGCGGCTGAAAAAAATGTTAACCGCACAAGTCCAAATTTCACCACGTTTGTGCCATAGAAAAAGAGCCGTAGGAAGGAAAATAAGCCTAACCATCTTTTTAGCCCCTCAAAGTGAGCCTGAAAAAATTTCACCACACAAGTCCAAATTGCACAGCGTTTGCACCATAGAAAAACAGGCTGAAGCAGGAAAGTAAGCCTAACCATCCTTTTTGTGGCTCAAAGTCAGCCTGAAAAAAATTTTATCCGCACAAGTCCAAATTTCATCGCGTTTCTGCCATAGAAAAAGAGCCAGAAGGAAGAAAATATGCCTAACCATCTTTGTCGTGGCTCAAAGTGAGCCTGAAAAAAATTTTCACTGCACAAGTCCAAATTTCACCGCGTTTGCACCATAGAAAAACAGTCTGAAGCAGGAAAGTATGCCTAACTATCTTTTTTGGGGCTCAAAGTGAGGTTGAAAAGAATTTTCACCGCACAAGTCCAAATTTCAATGCGTTTGTGCCATAGAAAAACAGCTGGAAGCAGGAAAGTAAGCCTAACCATCTTTTTCACGGCTCAAAGTGAGCCTGACAAAATTTTCACCGCACAAGTCCAAATGTACCATGTTTGCACCATAGAAAAAGAGCAGGAAGCAGGAAAGTAAGCCTAACCATCTTTTTTGTGGCTCAAAGTGCGGCTGAAAAAATTTTAACCACACAAGTCCAAATTTTACTGCATTTGTGCCATAGAAAAAAAGCCAGAAGCAGGAGAATAAGCCTAACCATCTTTTTCACGGCTCAAAGTGAGGCTGAAAAAAATTTTCACCACACAAGTCCAAATTTCACCATGTTTGTGCCATAGAAAAACAGGCATAAGCAGGGAAGTAAGCCTAACCATCTTTTTTGCGGCTCAAAGTGAGGCTGAAAAAAATGTTCACCAAACAAGTCCAAATTTCACCTTGTTTGTGGCATAGAAAAAGAGCTGGAAGTAGGAAATAAGCCTAACCATCTTTTTTGTTGCTCAAAGTGAGCCTGAAAAAATTTTTCACCACACAAGTCCAAATTTCACCGCGTTTGCACCATAGTAAAACAGCCTGAAGCAGGAAAGTAAGCCTAACCATCTTTTTTGCGGCTTAAAGTGAGGCTGAAAAAAATATTCACCGCACCAGTACAAATTTCACCATGTTTGTGCCATAGAAAAAGAGCCAGAAGGAGGAAAATAAGCCTAACCATTTTTTTCATGGCTCCAAGTGAGCCTGAAAAAATTGTCACCGCACAAGTCCAAATATCACCGCGTTTGTGCCACAGAAAAAGAGACGGAAGTAGGAAAAAATGCCTAACCATCTTTTTCATGGCTAAAGGAGGAAAATAAGCCTAACCATCTTTTTCATGGCTCAAAGTGAGGCTGAAAAAAATTTTCCTGCACAAGTCCAAATTTCACCACGTTTGCACCATAGAAAAACAGCCTGAAGCAGGAAAGTAAGCCTAACCATCTTTTTCGTGGCTCAAATTGAGGCTGAAAAAATTTACACAGCACAAGTCCAAATTTCACTGCGTTTGTGCCATAGAAAAACACCCGAAGCAAGAAAATAAGCTAACCATCTTTTCTGTGGCTCAAAGTGAGCCTGAACAAAATTTTCACCACACAAGTCTAAATTTCACCCTGTTTGCACCATAGAAAAACAGGCAGAAGCAGGAGAGTAAGCCTAACCATCTTTTTGGCTCAAGTCATTGGTGAAAATTTATTAACTGCACAAGTCCTAATTTCACCGTGTTTGTGCTATAGAAACAGAGCCGTAGAGGTATGATAAGCCTAACCATCTTTTTCGTGGCTCAATGTGAGCCAGAAAAAAATTTTCACCGCACAAGTCCAAATTTCACTGCGTTTGTGCCATAGAAAAACAGCTGGAAGCAGGAAAGTAAGCCTAACCATCTTTTTCACGGCTCAAAGTGAGCCTGACAAAATTTTCACCGCACAAGTCCAAATGTACCATGTTTGCACCATAGAAAAAGAGCAGGAAGCAGGAAAGTAAGCCTAACCATCTTTTTTGTGGCTCAAAGTGCGGCTGAAAAAATTTTAACCACACAAGTCCAAATTTTACTGCATTTGTGCCATAGAAAAAGAGCCAGAAGCAGGAGAATAAGCCTAACCATCTTTTTCACTGCTCAAAGTGAGGCTGAAAAAAATTTTCACCACACAAGTCCAAATTTCACCATGTTTGTGCCATAGAAAAACAGGCATAAGCAGGGAAGTAAGCCTAACCATCTTTTTTGCGGCTCAAAGTGAGGCTGAAAAAAATGTTCACCAAACAAGTCCAAATTTCACCTTGTTTGTGGCATAGAAAAAGAGCTGGAAGTAGGAAATAAGCCTAACCATCTTTTTTGTTGCTCAAAGTGAGCCTGAAAAAATTTTTCACCACACAAGTCCAAATTTCACCGCGTTTGCACCATAGTAAAACAGCCTGAAGCAGGAAAGTAAGCCTAACCATCTTTTTTGCGGCTTAAAGTGAGGCTGAAAAAAATATTCACCGCACCAGTACAAATTTCACCATGTTTGTGCCATAGAAAAAGAGCCAGAAGGAGGAAAATAAGCCTAACCATTTTTTTCATGGCTCCAAGTGAGCCTGAAAAAATTGTCACCGCACAAGTCCAAATATCACCGCGTTTGTGCCACAGAAAAAGAGACAGAAGTAGGAAAAAATGCCTAACCATCTTTTTCATGGCTAAAGGAGGAAAATAAGCCTAACCATCTTTTTCATGGCTCAAAGTGAGGCTGAAAAAATTTCCTGCACAAGTCCAAATTTCACCACGTTTGCACCATAGAAAAACAGCCTGAAGCAGGAAAGTAAGCCTAACCATCTTTTTCGTGGCTCAAATTGAGGCTGAAAAAAATTTACACAGCACAAGTCCAAATTTCACTGCGTTTGTGCCATAGAAAAACACCCCGAAGCAAGAAAATAAGCCTAACCATCTTTTCTGTGGCTCAAAGTGAGCCTGAACAAAATTTTCACCACACAAGTCTAAATTTCACCCTGTTTGCACCATAGAAAAACAGGCAGAAGCAGGAGAGTAAGCCTAACCATCTTTTTTGCGGCCCAAAGTGCGGCTGAAAAATTTATTAACCGCACAAGTCCTAATTTCACCGTGTTTGTGCTATAGAAACAGAGCCGTAAGTATGAAAATAAGCCTAACCATCTTTTTCGTGGCTCAATGTGAGCCAGAAAAAAATTTTCACCGCACAAGTCCAAATTTCACTGCGTTTGTGCCATAGAAAAACAGCCTGAAGTAAGAAAGTAAGCCTAACCATCTTTTTTGTGGCTCAAAGTGAGCCTGAAAAAAATTTTCAATGCACAAGTCCAAATTTCACCACGTTTGTGCCATAGAAAAATAGCTGGAAGCAGGAAAGTAAGCCTAACCGTCCCTTTCATGGCTGAAAGTGAGCCTGAAAAAATTTTTCACCGCATAAGTCCAAATTTCACTGCATTTGTGCCATAGAAAAAGAGCCGGAAGCAGGAAAATAAGCCTAACCATCTTTTTTGTGGCTCAAAGTGTGGCTGAAAAAAATTTTAACCGCACAAGTCCAAATTTCACCACATTTGTGCCATAGAAAAAGAGCTGAAAGTAGGAAAATAAGCCTAACCATCTTTGTTGCGGCTCAATGTGAGCCTGAAAAAAATTTTCACCGCACAAGTCCAAATTTCACTGCATTTGTGCCATAGAAAAACAGACTGAAGCAGGAAAGTAAGCCTAACCATCTCTTTCGCTGCTCAAAGTGAGCATTAAAAAAATTTTCACCACACAAGACAAAATTTCACGTTTGTGCCATAGAAAAGGAGCCGGAAGGAGGAAAATAAGCCTAACCATCTTTTTCACGGCTCAAAGTGAGCCTGAAAAAAATTTTCACCTCACAAGTCCGAATTTCACCGCGTTTGTGCCATAGAAAAAGAGCCGTAAGTAGGAAAATAAGCCTAACCATCTTTTTCATGGCACAAAGTGAGCCTGAAAAAAATTTTCACCGCAAAAGTCGAAATTTCACCGCATTTGTGCCATAGAAAAAGAGCTGGAAGAAGGAAAATAAGCCTAACCGTCTTTTTCGTGGCTCAAAGTGAGGCTGAAAAAATTTCCTTGCAAAAGTCCAAATTTCACCACGTTTGCGCCATAGAAAAACAGCCTGAAGCAAGAAAGTAAGCCTAACCATCTTTTCTGCAGCTCAAAGTGAGCCTGAACAAAATTTTCACCGCACAAGTCTAAATTTCACCATGTTTGCACCATAGAATAACAGGCAGAAGCAGGAAAGTAAGCCTAACCATCTTTTTTGCAGCTCAAAGTGCGGCTGAAAAAATTTTTAACAGTACAAGTCCTAATTTCACCATGTTTGTGCTATAGAAGAAGATCCGTAAGTAGGAAAATAAGCCTAACCATCTTTTTCGTGGCTCAATATGAGCCAGAAAAAAATTTTCACCACACAAGTCCAAATTTCACTGCGTCTGTGCCATAGAAAAACAGGCTGAAGCAAGAAAGTAAGCCTAACCATCTTTTTTGTGGCTCAAAGTGAGCCTGAAAAAAATTTTCACCGCAGAAGTCCAAATTTCACCACGTTTGTGCCATAGAAAAATAGCTGGAAGCAGGAAAGTAAGCCTAACTGTCTCTTTCACGGCTAAAAGTGAGCCTGAAAAATTTCTTCACTGCACAAGTCCAAATTTCACTGCATTTGTGCCATAGAAAAGAGCGGAAGCAGGAAAATAAGCCTAACCATCTTTTGTGGCTCAAGTGAGCCTGAAAAAATTTTAACAGCACAAGTTCAATTTTACCACATTTGTATAGAAAAACAGCGGAGAAGCAGGAAGTAATCACCATCTCTTTCATGGCTGAAAGTGAGCCTGAAAACTTTTAACCACACAACTCAAATTTCACCGTGTTTGTGTGATAGAAAACAGGCATCATCAGGAAGTAAAGCCCTAACCATCATTTTGCGGCTCAAAGTGTGGCTGAAAAAAATTTTAACCGCACAAGTCCAAACCTCACTGCATTTGTGCCATAGAAAAAGAGCCGGAAGCAGGAAAATAAGCCTAACCATCTTTTTCGTGGCTCAAAGTGAGCCTGAAAAAAATGTTTACCGCACAAGTCCAAATTTCACTGTGTTTCCATCATAGAAATACAGGCAGAAGCAGGAGGGAAAGCCTAACCATCTTTTTTGCGGCTCAAAGTGCGTCTGAAAAAAATTTTCACCGCACAAGTCCGAATTTCACTGCGTTTGTGCCATAGAAAAAGAGCCATAAGTAGGAAAATAAGCCTAACCATCTTTTTCACGGCTCAAAGTGAGCCTGAAAAAATTTTTCACCTTACAAGTCAAAATTTCACCACGTTTGCACCATAGATAAACAGCCTGAAGCAAGAAAGTAAGCCTAACCATCTTTTTTGCAGCTCAAAGTGAGCTTGAAAAAAATTTTCACTGCACAAGTTTAAATTTCACTGCGTTTGTGCCATAGAAAAACAGCAGGAAGCAGGAAAGTAAGCCTAACCATCTTTTTTGCGGCTCAAAGTGAGGCTGAAAATAATTTTCACCGCACAAGTCCAAATTTCACCCTGTTTGCACCATAGAAAAACAGCCTGAAGCAGGAAAGTATGCCTAACCATCTTTTTTGCGGCTCAAAGTGTGGCTGAAAAAAATTTTAACCGCACAAGTCCAAATTTCACCACATTTGTGCCAAAGAAAAAGAGTCATAAGTAGGAAAATAAGCCTAGCCATCTTTTTCGTTGCTCAATGTGAGCCTGAAAAAAATTTTCACAGCACAAGTCCAAAATTAACCGCGTTTGCACAATAGAAAAACAGCCTGAAACAGGAAAGTAAGCCTAACCATCTTTTTTCTGGCTCAAAGTGAGGCTGAAAAAAATTTTCACTGCACAAGTCCGAATTTCACCACGTTTGTGCCATAGGAAAAGAGCCATAAGTAGGAAAATAAGCCTAACCATCTTTTTCACGGCTGAAAGTGAGCCTGAAAAAAATTTTCACCGCACAAGTCCACATTTCACCGTATTTGTGCCATAGAAAAGACCAGGAGCAGGAGAATAAGCCTAACCATCTTTTTCATGGCTCAAAGTGAGCCTGAAAAAAATTTTCACAGTACAAGTCCAAATTTTACTGCGTTTGCGCCATAGAAAAACAGGCAGAAGCAGGAATGTAAGCCTAACTATCTTTTTTGCAGCTCAAAGTGCAGCTGAAAAAAACTTTCACCGCAGAAGTCCGAATTTCACTGCATTTGTGCCATAGAAAAAGAGCTGTAAGAAAGAAAATAAGCCTAACCATCTTTTTCGAGGCAAAAAGTGAGCCTGAAAAAAGTTTCACCGCACAAGTCCAAATTTCACCACATTTGCACCATAGAAAAACAGCCTGAAGCAGGAAAGTATGCCTAACCATGTTTTTTGGGGCTCAAAGTGAGCCTGAAAAAACTTTTACCACACAAGTCCAAATTTCACCATATTTGCAACATAGAAAAACAGGCAGAAGCAGGAAAGTAAGCCTAACCATCTTTTTTGTGGCTCAAAGTGCGGCTGAAAAAAATTTTCACTGCACAAGTCCAAATTTCACCACGTTTGTGCCATAGAAAAACAGCTGGAAGCAGGAAAGCAAGCCTAACTGTCTTTTTCATGGCTGAAAGTGAGCCTGAAAAAATTTTTTACTGCACAAGTCCAAATTTCACTGCGTTTGCACCATAGAAAAACAGGTAGAAGCAGGAAAGTAAGCCTAAGCATCTTTTTTGCAGCTCAAAGTGTGGCTGAAAAATGTTTTAACCACACAAGTCCAAATTTCACCTTGTTTGTGCCATAGAAAAAGAGCAGTAAGTAGGAAAATAAGCCTAACCATATTTTTCGTGCTCAATGTGAGCCAGAAAAAATTTTTCACCTCACAAGTCCAAATTTCACCACGTTTGCCCCATAGAAAAACAGCCTGAAGCAGGAAAGTATGCCTAACTGTCTTTTTTGCAGCTCAAAGTGAGGCTGAAAAAATTTTCACCACACAAGTCCAAATTTCACCGTGTTCATGCCACAGAAAAAGAGCCGGAAGCAGGAAAAAAAGCCTAACCATCTTTTTCACGGCTCAAAGTGAGGCTGAAAAAAATGTCCCTGCACAAGTCCAAATTTCACCATGTTTGCACCATAGAAAAACAGCCTGAAGCAGGAAAGTAAGCCTAACCATCTTTTTTGTGGCTCAAAGTGAGGCTGAAAAAAATTTTCACCGCACAAGTCCAAATTTCACCGCGTTTGTGCCATAGTAAAACAGGCAGAAGCAGGAAAGTAAGCCTAACCATCTTTTTCACAGCTGAAAGTGAGCCTGAAAAAAGTTTCACCACACAAGTCCAAATTTCATCATGTTTGTGCCATAGAAAAAGAGCTGGAAGCAGGAAAATAAGCCTAACCATCTTTTTCGCAGCTCAAAGTGAGCCTAAAAAAAAATTTCACCACACAAGTCCAAATTCACCGGCGTTTGTGCCATAGGAAAAGAGCGGAGTAAGAAACTAAGCCTAACCATCTTTTTTGCAACTCAAAGTGAGCCTGAAAAACATTTTCACTGCACAAGTCCAAATTTCACCACGTTTGCAGCATAGAAAAACAGGCAGAAGCAGGAAAGTAAGCCTAACCATCTTTTTTGCTGTTCAAAGTGTGGCTGAAAAAAATTTTAACCGCACAAGTCCAAATTTCACCATATTTGTGCCATAGAAAAAGAGTCGTAAGTAGTAAAATAAGCCTAACCATCTTTTTCGTGGCTCAAAGTGAGCCTGAAAAAATTTTTCACAGACCAAGTCCAAATTTCACCGCGTTTGCACCATAGAAAAACAGCCTGAAGCAGGAAAGTAAGCCTAACCATCTTTTTTCTGGCTCAAAGTGAGGCTGAAAAAAATTTTCACCACACAAGTTCAAATTTCACCACGTTTGTGCCACAGAAAAACAGCTGGAAGCAGGAAAGCAAGCCTATCCATCTTTTTCATGGCTGAAAGTGAGCCTGAAAAAAATTTTCAATGCACAAGTCCAAATTTCACCGTGTTTGCGCCATAGAAAAACAGGCAGAAGCAGGAAGGTAAGCCTAACCATCTTTTTTGCAGCTCAAAGTGCGGCTGAAAAAATGTTCACCGCATAAGTCCGAATTTCACCGCATTTGTGCCATAGAAAATGAGCCATAAGTAGGAAAATAAGCCTTACCATCTTTTTCACTGCTGAAAGTGAGCCTGAAAAAATTTTCACTGCACAATTCAAATTTCACCGTGTTGTGCCATAGAAAAGAGCGGAGCAGGAGAATAAGCCTAACCATCTTTTTGGCGGCTCAAGTCTGACTGAAAAAATTTAACTCACTGGTCAAATTTCACCATGTTTGCTTCATAGAAAAACAGCCTGAAACGGGAAAGTAAGCCTAACCATCTTTTTGCGGCTCCAAAGTGAACCTGAAAAAAATTTTCACCACACAAGTTCAAATTTCACCGCGTTTGCGCCATAGAAAAACAGCCTGAAGTAGGAGCGTAAGCCTAACTATCTTTTTTGTGGCTCAAAGTGAACCGGAAAAAAATTTTCACCGTACAAGTACAAATTTCACCGCGTTTGTGCCATAGAAAAATAGCCTGAAGCAGAAAAGTAAGCTGAACCATCTTTTTCATGGCTGAAAGTGAGCCTTAAAAAATTTTCACCGCACAAGTCCAAATTTCACCACATTTGTGCCATAGAAAAAGAGCCGGAAGCAGGAAAATAAGCCTAAACATCTTTTCAATGGCTCAAAGTGTGGCTGAAAAAAATTTTTAACTGCACAAATCCAAATTTCACCGCGTTTGCGCCATAGAAAAACAGCCTGAAGCAGGAAAGTAAGCCTAACCATCTTTTTTGCAGCTCAAAGTGAACCTGAAATAAATTTTCACAGTACCACTACAAATTTCACCATGTTTGTGCCATAGAAAAAGAGCCGGAAGTAGGAAACTAAGCCTAACCATCTTTTTTGCAGCTCAAAGTGAGCCTGAAAAACATTTTCACTGCACAAGTAGAAATTTCACCACGTTTGCATCATAGAAAAACAGCCTGAAGCAGGAAGGTAAGCCTAACCATCTTTTTTGCTGCTCAAAGTGCGGCTGAAAAAATTTTTCACCACACAAGTCCGAATTTCACCGCATTTGTGCCATAGAAAAAGAGCCATAAGAAGGAAAATAAGCCTAACCATCTTTTTCATGGCTGAAAGTGAGCCTGAAAAAAATTTTCACCGCACAAGTCCACATTTCACCGTATTTGTGCCATAGAAAAAGAGCCAGGAGCAGGAGAATAAGCCTAACCATCTTTTTCATGGCTCAAAGTGAGCCTGAAAAAAATTTTCACAGTACAAGTCCAAATTTTACTGCGTTTGCGCCATAGAAAAACAGGCAGAAGCAGGAATGAAAGCCTAACTATCTTTTTTGCAGCTCAAAGTGCAGCTGAAAAAAACTTTCACCGAAGAAGTCCGAATTTCACTGCATTTGTGCCATAGAAAAAGAGCTGTAAGAAAGAAAATAAGCCTAACCATCTTTTTCGTGGCAAAAAGTGAGCCTGAAAAAAGTTTCACCGCACAAGTCAAATTTCACCACATTTGCACCATAGAAAAACAGCCAAAGCAGGAAAGTATGCCTAACCATGTTTTTGGGGCTCAAAGTGAGAGCCTGAAAAACTTTACCACACAAGTCAAATTTCACCATATTTGCAACATAGAAAAACAGGCAGAAGCAGGAATAAGCCTAACCATCTTTTTGTGGCTCAAAGTGCGGCTGAAAAAATTTTCACTGCACAAGTCCAAATTTCCCCACGTTTGTGCCATAGAAAAACAGCTGGAAGCAGGAAAGCAAGCCTAACTGTCTTTTTCATGGCTGAAAGTGAGCCTGAAAAAATTTTTTACTGCACAAGTCCAAATTTCACCGCGTTTGCACCATAGAAAAACAGGTAGAAGCAGGAAAGTAAGCCTAAGCATCTTTTTTGCGGCTCAAAGTGTGGCTGAAAAATGTTTTAACCACACAAGTCCAAATTTCACCTTGTTTGTGCCATAGAAAAAGAGCAGTAAGTAGGAAAATAAGCCTAACCATCTTTTTCATGGCTGAAAGTGAGCCAGAAAAAATTTTCACCGCACAAGTCCAAATTTCACCGTATTTGTGCCATAGAAAAAGAGCTGGGAGCTGGAGAATAAGCCTAACCATCTTTTTCGCAGCTCAAAGTGAGCCTGAAAAAAATTTTCACCGCATAAGTTCAAATTTCACCGTGGTTGCATCATAGAAAAACAGGCATAAGCAGGAAAGTAAGCCTAACCATCTTTTTTGGGGCTCAAAGTGCGGATGAAAAAAATTTTAACCGCACAAGTCCAAATTTCACCACGTTTGCGCCATAGAAAAACAGCCTGAAGCAGGAAAGTAAGCCTAACCATCTTTTTTGCAGCTCAAAGTAAACCAGAAAAAAATTTTCACCGCACAAGTCCAAATTTCACTGCGTTTGTGCAATAGAAAAACAGGCAGAAGCAGGAAAGTAAGCCTAACCCTCTTTTTTGCGGCTCAAATTGCAGCTGAAAAATTTTTTAACCACTCAAGTCCTAATTTCACCACGTTTGTGCTATAGAAAAAGAGCTGTAAGTAGGAAAATAAGCCTAACCATCTTTTTTGTGGCTCAATGTGAGCCGTAAAAATTTTTCCCCGCAGAAGTCCAAATTTCACTGTGTTTGTGCCATAGAAAAAGAGCCGGAAGCAGGAAAATAACCCTAACCATCTTTTCTGTGGCTCAAAGTGAGCCTGAAAACAATTTTTGCCACCAAAAGTCCAAATTTCACCACATTTGTGTCATAGAAAAACAGCTGGAGGCAGGAAAGTAAGCCTAACCATCTCTTTCATGGCTGAAAGTGAGCCTGAAAAAATTTTTCACTGCAGAAGTCCAAATTTCACTGCATTTGTGCCATAGAAAAAGAGCTGGAAGCAGGAAAATAAGCCTAACCATCTTTTTTGCGGCTCAAAGTGAGCCTGAAAAAAATTTTAACCACACAAGTACAAATTTCACGGCGTTTGTGCCATAGAAAAACAGCTGAAAGCAGGAAAGTAAGCCTAACTGTCTCTTTCATGGCTGAAAGTGAGCCTGAAAAAATTTTAACTGCACAAGTCCAAATTTCACCGCGTTTGTGCCATAGAAAAACAGCTGGAATCAGGAAAGTAAGCCTAACTGTCTTTTTCACAGCTCAAAGTGAGGCTGAAAATAATTTTCACCGCACAAGTCCAAATTTCACTGCGTTTGCACCATAGAAAAACAGCCTGAAGCAGGAAAGTATGCCTAACCATCTTTTTTGCCTTTCAAAGTGAGCCTGAAAAAAATGTTCACCTCACAAGTCCAAATTTCACTGCGTTTGTGCCAGAGGAAAACAGCTGGAAGCAGGAAAGTAAGCCTAACCATCTTTTTCATGGCTGAAAGTGAGCCTGAAAAAAATTTTCCCCGCACAAGTCCAAATTTCACCGTGTTTGTGCCATAGAAAAAGAGCTGGAAGCAGGAAAATAACCCTAACCATCTTTTTTGTGGCTCAAAGTGAGCCTGAAAAAAATTTTAACCGCAGAAGTACAAATTTCACCACGTTTGTGCCATAGAAAAACAGCTGGAAGCAGGAAAGTAAGCCTAACCATCTCTTTCACGGCTGAAAGTGAGCCTGAAAACATTTCTTACCGTGCAAGTCCAGATTTCCACATGTTTGTGCCATAGAAAGACAGCCAGCTGAAGGAAAGTAAGCCTAACCAACTTTTTCACCACAGAAAGTGAGCCTGAAAACATTTTTTACCACGCAAGTCCAGATTTCCACATGTTTGTGCCATAGAAAGACAGCCAGCTGAAGGAAAGTAAGCCTAACTAACATTTTCACCACAGAAAGTGAGCCTGACCATCTTTTTTACCGCAGAAAGTGTGTCTGACCAAATTTTTCACTGCGAAATGTGAACCTGAAAAAATTTTTAACCGCACAATTCCAAATTTCAACGCTTTGTGCCATAGAAAAAGAGCTGGAAGCAGAAAAGTAAGCCTAACCAAGTTTTTCACTGCAGAAAGTGAGCCTGAAAAAATTTTTCATCACGCAAGTCCAAATTTCACCATGTTTGTGCCATAGAGAGACAGCCAGCTGCAGGAAAGTAAGCCTAACCAACTTTTTCACCACAGAAAGTGAGACTGACCAACTTTTTTACCGCGGAAAGTGTGTCTGACCAAATTTTTCACTGCGAAATGTGAGCCTGAAAAAATGTTTCAAGCACAAGTCCAAATTTCACCACGTTTGTGTCATAGAAAAACAGCCGGAAGCAGGAAAGTAAGCCTAACCAACTTTTTCATCGCAGAAAGTGAGCCTGAAAAAATGTTTCACCGCGGAAGTCCAAATTTCACCATGTTTGTGCCATAGAAAAAAAACGGCTGCAGGAAAGTAAGCCTAACCAAATTTTTCACTGCAGAAAGTGAGCCTGACCAACTTTTGTAATGCGGAAAGTGTGCCTGACCAAATTTTTCACCGCGAAATATGAGCCTGAAAATTTTTTTCACTGCGCAAGTCCAAATTTCACCACGTTTGTGCCATAGAAAGACAGCCAGCTGAAGGAAAGTAAGCCTAACCATCTTTTTCACAGCTCAAAGTGATCCTGAATAAATTTTTCACAGCGCAAGTCCAAATTTCACCACGTTTGTGCCATAGAAAAAAAACAGCTGCAGAAAAGTAAGCCTAACCAACTTTTTCACTGCAGAAAGTGAGCCTGAAAAACTTTTTCACTGTGCAAGTCCAAATTTCACCATGTTTGTGCCATAGAAAGACAGCCAGCTGAAGAAAAGTAAGCCTAACCAACTTTTTCACTGCAGAAAGTGAGCCTGAAAAAATTTTTCACAACGCAAGTCAATTTTTCACTGCATTTGTGCCATAGAAAAACAGCAAGATGCAGAAAAGTAAGCCTAACCACCTTTTTCAAAGCAGAAAGTGAGCCAGAAATAATTTTTCACCACGAAAGTCCAAATTTCATCGCGTTTGTGCCATAGAAAAACAGCCAGAAGCAGGAAAGTAAGCCTAACCATCTATTTCATGGCTCAAAGTGAGCCTGAAAAAATATTTCACCATGCATGTCCAAATTTCACCGCTTTTGTGCCATAGAAAAACAGCTGGCTGCAGGAAACTATCCGTGACCAAATTTATTCACCGCGGAAATTGAGCCTGACCAATCTTTTTTACCAAGGAAAGTGTGCCTAACCAACTTTTTCACCGTGGAAAGTGAGCCTGAAAAAAAGTTTCACCGCGCAAGTCCAAATTTCACCATGTTTATGCCATAGAAAAACAGCCAGAAGCAGAAAAGTAAGCATAACCATCTTTTTCACTGCGGAAAGTGAGCCTGAAAAAAGTTTTCACCTCGCAAGTCCACATTTCACCGCGTTTGTGCCATAGAAAAACAGCAAGATGCAGAAAAGTAAGCCTAACCACCTTTTTCACAATGGAAAGTGAGCCTGACCAACTTTTTTACTGCAGAAAGTGTGCCTGACCAACTTTTTCACCACAGAAAGTGAGCCTGAAAAACTTTTTCACCACACAGGTCCAAATTTCACCATGTTTGTGCTACAGAAAAACAGCCAGAAGCAGGAAAGTAAGCCTAACCATCTTTTTCACGGCTCAAAGTGTGCCTGAAAAAAGTTTTCACCGCGCAAGTCCAAATTTCACTGCATTTGTGCCATAGAAAAACTGCCGGCTCCGGGAAAATAAGCCCAACCAACTATTTCACCACGGAAAGTGAGCCTGACCAACTTTTTCACTGTGGAAAGTTTGCCTGACCAACTTTATCACAGCAGAAAGTGAGCCTGAAAAAACTTTTTCACCGTGCAAGTCCATATTTCACCGTGTTTGTGCCATAGAAAAACAGCTGGCTGCAGAAAACTATCCCCGACCAACTTTTTCACCGCAGAAATTGAGCCTGACCAACTTTTTTACTGTGGAAAGTGTGCCTGACCAAATTTTCACCGCAGAAATGGAGCCTGAAAAAACTTTTTCAATGTGCAAGTCCAAATTTCACTGTGTTTGTGCCATAGAAAAAATGCCGGCTGCAGGAAAATAAGCCCAACCAACTATTTCACCACGGAAAGTGAGCCTGACCAACTTTTTCACTGTGGAAAGTGTGCCTGGCCAACTTTTTCACAGCAGAAAGTGAGCCTGAAAAAACTTTTTCACTGTGCAAGTCCAAATTTCACCATGTTTGTGCCATAGAAAAACAGCCAGCTGCAGGAAACTATCCCTGACCAACTTTTTCACCGCAGAAATTGAGCCTGACCAACTTTTGTACTGCGGAAAGTGTGCCTGACCAAATTTTCACTGCAGAAACGGAGCCTGAAAAAACTTCTTCAATGTGCAAGTCCAAATTTCACCATGTTTGTGCCATGGAAAAACAGCCAGAAGCAGGAAAGTAAGCCTAACCATCTTTTTTGTGGCTCAAAGTGAGCCTGAAAAACTTTTTCACCACGCAAGTCACAATTTCATAGCATTTGTGCCATAGAAAAACAGCAAGATGCAGAAAAGTAAGCCTAACCACCTTTTTCACTGCAGAAAGTGAGCCTGAAAAAATTTTTCACCACGAAAGTCCAAATTTCACCGCGTTTGTGCCATAGAAAAACAGCCGGCTGCAGGAAACTATCTGCGACCAAATTTTTCACCGTGGAAATTGAGCCTGACCAACTTTTTTAAAACGGAAAGTGTGCCTGACCAAATTTTCACCGCAGAAATTGAGCTTGAAAAAAATTTTCACAGTGCAAGTCCTAATTTCACCTTGTTTGTGCCATAGAAAAACAGCCAGCTGCAGGAAAGTAAGTCTAACCAAATTTTTCACCACGTAAAGTGAGTCTGACCAACTTTTTCACCATGGAAAGTGAGCCTGAAAAAATTTTTCACCTCGCAAGTTCAAATTTCACCGTGTTTATGCCATAGAAAAACAGCCAGATGCAGAAAGTAAGCCTAACCACCTTTTTCACCACGTAAAGTGAGCCTGAAAAAATTTTTCACCGAAAAAGTCCAAATTTCACTGCGTTTGTGACATAGAAAAACAGCAAGATGCAGAAAAGTAAGCATAACCACCTTTTTCATACCGGAAAGTGAGCCTGAAAAATGTTTTCACCGCGGAAGTCCAAATTTCACCGCGTTTGTGCCATAGAAAAAGAGCTGGGAGCAGGTAAGTAAGCCTAACCATCTTTTTCGCGGCTCAAAGTGAGCCTGAAATAATTTTTCACTGCGCAAGTCCAAATTTCACTGTGTTTGTGTCATAGAAAGACAGCCGGAAGCAGGAAAGTAAGCCTAACCAACTTTTTCACTGCAGAAAGTGAGCCTGAAAAATTTTTTCACCACGCAAGTCCAAATTTCACCACATTTGTGCCATGGAAAGACAGCCGGCTGCAGGAAAGTAAGTCTAACCAACTTTTTCACTGCAGAAAGTGAGCCTGAAAAAATGTTTCACTGCGCAAGTCCAAATTTCACCATGTTTGTGTCATAGAAAGACAGCCAGCTGAAGGAAAGTAAGCCTAACTAACTTTTTCACTGTGGAAAGTGAGCCTGAAAATTTTTTTCACAGCGCAAGTCAATTTTTCACCGTGTTTGTGCCATAGAAAAACAGCAAGATGCAGAAAAGTAAGCCTAACCACCTTTTTCACCGCAGAAAGTGAGCCTGAAATAATTTTTCACCGCAAAAGTCCAAATTTCATCGCGTTTGTGCCATAGAAAAACAGCCGGAAGCAGGAAAGTAAGCCTAACCATCTTTTTCACAGCTCAAAGTGAGCCTGAAAAAATATTTCACCATGCATGTCTAAATTTCACCGCTTTTGTGCCATAGAAAAACAGCTGGCTGCAGGAAACTATCCACGACCAAATTTATTCACCACGGAAATTGAGCCTAACCAATTTTTTTACTGCGGAAAGTGTGACTGACCAACTTTTTCACCGTGGAAAGTGAGCCTGAAAAAAGTTTCACAGTGCAAGCCCAAATTTCACCATGTTTTTGCCATAGAAAAACAGCTAGAAGCAGAAAAGTAAGCATAACCATCTTTTTCACTGCGGAAAGTGAGCCTGAAAAAAGTTTTCACCACACAAGTCCACATTTCACCGCGTTTGTGCCATAGAAAAACAGCAAGATGCAGAAAAGTAAGCCTAACCACCTTTTTCACAATGGAAAGTGAGCCTGACCAACTTTTTTACCGCAGAAAGTGTGCCTGACCAACTTTTTCACCACAGAAAGTGAGCCTGAAAAAACCTTTTCACCACACAGGTCCAAATTTCACCATGTTTGTGCTACAGAAAAACAGCCAGAAGCAGAAAAGTAAGAGTAACCATCTTTTTCACGGCTCAAAGTGAGCCTGAAAAAATTTTTCACCTCGCAAGTCCAAATTTCACCGCATTTGTGCCATAGAAAAACTGCCAGCTGTGGGAAAATAAGCCCAACCAACTATTTCACCATGGAAAGTGAGCCTGACCAACTTTTTCACTGTGGAAAGTGTGCCTGACCAACTTTATCACAGCAGAAAGTGAGCCTGAAAAAACTTTTTCACTGTGCAAGTCCATATTTCACCGTGTTTGTGCCATAGAAAAACAGCCAGCTGCAGAAAACTATCCCCAACCAACTTTTTCACCGCAGAAATTGAGCCTGACCAACTTTTTTACTGCGGAAAGTGTGCCTGACCAAATTTTCACCGCAGAAATGAAGCCTGAAAAAACTTCTTCAATGCGCAAGTCCAAATTTCACCGTGTTTGTGTCATGGAAAAACAGCCAGAAGTAGGAAAGTAAGCCTAACCATCTTTTTTGTGGCTCAAAGTGAGCCTGAAAAACCTTTTCACCACGCAAGTCACAATTTCACAGCGTTTGTGCCATAGAAAAACAGCAAGATGCAGAAAAGTAAGCCTAACCACCTTTTTCACTGCAGAAAGTGAGCCTGAAAAAATTTTTCACCACGAAAGTCCAAATTTCACCACGTTTGTGCCATAGAAAAACAGCCGGCTGCAGGAAACTATCTGCGACCAAATTTTTCACCACGGAAATTGAGCCCGACCAACTTTTTTAATGCAGAAAGTGTGCCTGACCAAATTTTCACCACGGAAATTGAGCTTGAAAAAATTTTTCACAGTGCAAGTCCTAATTTCACCTTGTTTGTGCCATAGAAAAACAGCCAGCTGCAGGAAAGTAAGTCTAACCAAATTTTTCACCACGTAAAGTGAGCCTGACCAACTTTTTCACCGTGGAAAGTGAGCCTGAAAAAATTTTTCACCGTGAAAGTCCAAATTTCACCACATTTGTGCCATAGAAAAACAGCCAGTTGCAGAAAAGTAAGCCTAACCACCTTTTTCATACCAGAAAGTGAGCCTGAAAAATTTTTTCACAGCGCAAGTCCAAATTTCACTGTGTTTGTGCATAGAAAAACAGCCAGCTGCAGGAAATTATCCGTGACTGAATCTTTCACCGCAGAAATTGAGCCTGACCAACTTTTTTAATGCGAAAAGTGTGCCTGACCAAATTTTCACTGCTGAAACTGAGCTTGAAAAAAATTTTCACAGCACAAGTCCTAATTTCACCACATTTGTGCCAAAGAAAAACAGCCAGCTGCAGGAAAGTAAGTCTAACCAAATTTTTCACAACGGAAAGTGAGCCTGACCAACTTTTTCACCATGGAAAGTGAGCCTGAAAAAATTTTTCACCTCGCAAGTTCAAATTTCACCGCGTTTGTGCCATAGAAAAACAGCAAGATGCAGAAAAGTAAGCATAACCACCTTTTTCACCACAGAAAGTGAGCCTGAAAAATTGTTTCACTGCGCAAGTCCAAATTTCACCGCGTTTGTGCCATAGAAAAAACAGCCAGCTGCAGGAAACTATCCCCAACCAACTTTTTCACAGTGTAAATTGAGCCTGACCAACTTTTTTACCTCGGAAAGTGTGCCTGTTCAACTTTTTCACCACGGAAACTGAGCCTGAAAAAATTTTCACCGCGCAAGTCCAAATTTTACTGCGTTTGTGCGATAGAAAAACATCCAGCTGCAGGAAAGTAGGCCTAACCAACTTTTTCACAGTGGAAAGTGAGCCTGACCAACTTTTTTACCGCGGAAAATGAGCCTGAAAAAATGTTTCACCGCGGAAAGTGTCCCTGACCAAGTTATTCACTGCAGAAAGTGAGCCTGAAAAGATTTTTCACTGCACAAGCCCAAATTTCACCACATTTGTGCCATAGAAAAAACAGCCAGATGCATAAAAGTAAGCCTAACCACCCTTTTCACTGCAGAAAGTGAGCCTGAAAAAATGTTTCACCACGCAAGTCCACATTTCACCACATTTGTACCATAGAAAAACAGCCAGATGCATAAAAGTAAGCTTAACCACCCTTTTCACTGAGGAAAGTGAGCCTGAAAAAATTTTTCACCACGCAAGTCCAAATTTCACCGCGTTTGTGCCATAGAAAAACAGCCAGATGCAGAAAAGTAAGCCTAACCACCTTTTTCAGTGCGGAAAGTGAGCCTGAAAGGATTTTTTTACCGCGCAAGTCCAGATTTCACCGCATTTGTGCCATTGAAAAACAGCCGGAAGCAGGAAAGTAAACCTAACCATCTTTTTCACTGCTCAAAGTGAGGCTGAAAAAAAATTTCACCACACAAGTCCACATTTCACCGTGTTTTTGCCATAGAAAAACAGCCAGATGCAGAAAAGTAAGCCTAACCACCTTTTTCACCTCGGAAAGTGAGCCTGAATACATTTTTCACTGCGCAAGTCCAAATTTCACTGTGTTTGTGCCATAGAGAAACAGCCAGAAGCAGGAAAGTAAACCTAACCATCTTTTTTGTGCCTCAAAGTGAGCCTGAAAAAATTTTTCACTGCACAAGTTCACTTTTCACCGCGTTTGTGCCATAGAAAAACACCCGGCTGCAGGAAACTATCCCCGACCAACTTTTTCACCGCGGAAATTGATCCTGACCAACTTTTTTCCGCAGAAATTGTGCTTGACCAACTTTTTCACCATGGAAACTGAGCCTTGAAAAATTTTTCACCTCGCAACTAAACATTTCACCATGTTTGTGCCATAGAAAAACAGCCAGAAGAAGGAAAGTAAGCCTAACCATCTTTTTCACCGCTCAAAGTGAGCCTGAAAAAATTTTTCACTGCGCAAGTCCACATTTCACCGTGTTTGTGCCATAGATAAACAGCCGGAAGCAGAAAAGTAAGCCTAACCACCTTTTTCACTGCAGAAAGTGAGTCTGAAAATTTTTTTCACCGCGAAAGTCCAAATTTCACCGTGTTTCTGCCATAGAAAAACAGCCAGCTGCAGGAAACTATCCACGACCAACTTTTTCACCACGGAAATTGAGCCTGACCAACTTTTTTAACATGGAAAGTGTGCCTCATTAACTTTTTCAAAGCGGAAATTGAGCCTGAAAAAATGTTTCACCCTCAAGTCCAAATTTCACCGCGTTTGTGCCATAGAAAAACAGGCAGCTGCAGGAAAGTAAGCCTAACCAACTTTTTCACTGCGGAAAGTGAGACTGAAAAAATATTTCACCGCACAAGTCCAAATTTCACCACATTTGTGCCATAGATAAACAGCCAGAAGCAGGAAAGTAAGCCTAACCATCTTTTTTGTGGCTCAAAGTGAGCCTGAAAAAATCTTTCACCACGCAAGTCCAAATTTCACCATGTTTCTGCCATAGAAAAACATCCGGAAGCAGGAAAGTACACCTAACCATCTTTTTCATGGCTCAAAGTGAGCCTGAAATTTTTTTTACCCTGCACGTCCAAATTTCACCATATTTGTGCCATAGAAAAACACCCGGCTGCAGGAAGTAAGACAAACCAACTTTTCACCACAGAAAGTGAGCTTGAAAAAATGTTTCACCGCGAAAGTCCAAATTTCACGTTTGTGCCATAGAAAAACAGCCAGAAGCAGGAAAGTAACCCTAACCATCTTTTTCACAGCTCAAAGTGAGGCTGAAATTTTTTTTACTGCACAAGTCAAAATTTCAACATGTTTGTGCGAGAGAAAAACAGCCGGCTGCAGGAAAGTAAGCCTAACCAACTTTTTCACTGCGGAAAATGAGCCTGACCAACTTTTTCACCACGGAAAGTGAGCCTGAAAATATTTTTTAATGCGCAAGTCCAAATTTCACCACGTTTGTGTGATAGAAAAACAGCCGGCTGCAGGAAAGTAAGCCTAACCATCTTTTTCACTGCAGAAAGTGAGCCTGACCAACTTTTTCACCGCGGAATGTGAGCTTGAAACATTTTTTCACCATGCAAGTTTAAATTTCACCATGTTTGTGCCATAGAAAAACAGCCGGAAGCAGGAAAGTAAGCCTAACCATCTTTTTCGCAGCTCAGAGTGAGCCTGAAAATTGTTTTTACTGCGTAAGTCCAAATTTCACCATGTTTGTGCCATAGAAAAACACCCGGCTGCAGGAAGTAAGCCAAACCAGCTTTTTCACCATGGAATGTGAGCCTGACCAACTTTTTTACCGTGGAAAGTGAGCCTGAAAAAATTTTTCACCGCGCTTGTCCAAATTTCACCACGTTTGTGCCATAGAAAAACACCCGGCTGCAGGAAGTAAGCCAAACCAACTTTTTCACCACAGAAAGTGAGCCTGACCAACTTTTATACCATGGAAAGTGTGCCTGACCAACCTTTTCACCGTGGAATGTGAGCCTGAAAAAATGTTTTGTCTCACAAGTCAAAATTTCACCTAGTTTGTGCCATAGAAAAACAACCAGAAGCAGGAAAGTAAGCCTAACCATCTTTTTCATGGCTCAAAGTCAGCCTGAAAATTTTTTTTACCGCGCCAGTCCAAATTTCACCACGTTTGTGCCATAGAAAAACAGCTGGCTGCAGGAAAGTATGCCTAACCAACTTTTTCACCCGGAAAGTGAGCCTGACCAACATTTTTACCGCAGAAAGTGAGTCTGACCAACTTTTCACTGCGGAAAGTGAGCCTGAAAAAATTTTTCATCACACAAGTCCAAATCTCACCACGTTTGTGTGATAGAAAAATAGCCAGCTGCAGGAAAGTAAGCCTAACCATCTTTTTTCATGGCTCAAAGTGAGCCTGAAAATTTTTTTTACCGTGCAAGTCCAAATTTCACCATGTTTGTGCCATAGAAAAACAGCTGGCTGCAGGAAAGTAAGCCTAACCAACTTTTTCACTGCGGAAAGTGAGCCTGACCAACTTTCTTACTGTGGAAAGTGTGCCTGACCAACTCTTTCACCGTGGAAAGTGAGCCTGAAAATGTTTTTCACCGCGCAAGTCCAAATTTCACCGTGTTTGTGCCATAGAAAAACAGCTGGAAGCAGGAAAGTAAGCCTAACCATCTTTTTCATGGCTAAAAGTGAGCCTGAAAATTTTTTTTTTACTGCACAAGTCCAAATTTCAACATGTTTGTGTGATAGAAAAACAGCCGGCTGCAGGAAAGTAAGCCTAACCAACTTTTTCACTACAGAAAGTGAGCCTGAAAACATTTTTCACCGCAAAAGTCAAAATTTCACGTTTGTGCCATAGAAAAACAGCCAGAAGCAAGAAAGTAACCCTAACCATCTTTTTCGTGGCTCAAAGTGAGGCTGAAATTTTTTTTTACTGCACAAGTCCAAATTTCAACATGTTTGTGCGATAGAAAAACAGCCGGCTACAGGAAAGTAAGCCTAACCAACTTTTTCACTGCGGAAAGTGAGCCTGACCAACTTTTTCCCCACGAAAGTGAGCCTGAAAATATTTTTTAACGCGCAAGTCCAAATTTCACCACGTTTGTGCGATAGAAAAACAGCCGGCTGCAGGAAAGTAAGTCTAACCATCTTTTTCACTGCAGAAAGTAAGCCTGACCAATTTTTTTACTGCAGAAAGTGAGACTGACCAACTTTTTCACCCTGGAAAGTGAGCCTGAAAAATTTTTTCACCGCGCAAGTCCAAATTTCACAGCGTTTGTGCCATAGAAAAATAGCTGGCTGCAGGAAAGTAAGCCTAACCAACTTTTTCACCACAGAAAGTGAGCCTGACCAACTTTCTTACTGCGGAAAGTGAGCCTGAAAAAATTTTTCGCCGCGAAAGTCCAAATTTCCCCACGTTTGCACCATAGAAAAACAGCTGGAAGCAGGAAAGTAATCCTAACCAACTTTTTCATGGCTCAAAGTGAGGCTGAAAATTATTTTTACCGCACAAGTCCAAATTTCACCATGTTTGTGCCATAGAAAAACACATGGCTGCAGGAAGTAAGCCAAACCAACTTTTTCAATGTGGAAAGTGAGCCTGACCAACCTTTTCACCGTGGAAAGTGAGCCTGAAAAAATTTTTCGCTGCACAAGTCCAAACTTCACCGAGTTTGTGCCATAGAAAAACAGACAGAAGCAGGAAAGTAAGCCTAACCATCTTTTTCATGGCTCAAAGTGACCCTGAAAAATTTTTTTACCGAGCAAGTCCAAATTTCACCATGATTGTGCCATAGAAAGACAGCCAGCTGCAGGAAAGTAAGCCTAACCAACTTTTTCACCATGGAAAGTGAGCCTGACCAACTTTTTCAGCGCGGAATGTGAAACAGAAAATTTTTTTACAGTGCAAGTACAAATTTCACCGTCTCTGTGCCATAGAAAAACACTTGGCTGCAAGAAAGTAAGCCTAACCATCTTTTTCACGACTTAAAGTTAGCCTGAAAATTTTTTTCACCACACAAGCTTACATTTTACCACGTTTGTGCCATAGGAAAACAGCCAGAAGCAGGAAAGTAAGCCTAACCATCTTTTTCGCGGCTCAAAGTGAGCCTGAAAATTTCTGTTTTACCGCGCAAGTCCAAATTTCACCATGTTTGTGCCATAGAAAAACACCCGGCTGCAGGAAGTAAGCCAAATCAGCTTTTTCACCATGGAAAGTGAGCCTGACCAACTTTTTTACCGCGGAAAGTGTGCCTGACCAACTTTTTCACCGCGGAAAGTGAGCCTGAAAACATTTTTCACAGCGAAACTCCAAATTTCACCACGTTTGTACCATAGAAAAACAGCTGGAAGCAGGAAAATAACCCTAACCAACTTTTTCAGGACTCAAAGTGAGGCTAAAAATTTTTTTACTGCACAAGTCCAAATTTCACCATGTTTGTGCCATAGAAAAACACCCGGCTGCAGGAAGTAAGCCAAACCAACTTTTTCACCACAGAAAGTGAGCCTGACCAACTTTTATACTGCGGAAAGTGTGCCTGACCAACCTTTTCACCACGGAAAGTGAGCCTGAAAAAATATTTCACCGCGCAAGTCAAAATTTCACCAAGTTTGTGCCATACAAAAACAGCCGGAAGCAGGAAAGTAAGCCTAACCATCTTTTTCATGGCTCAAAGTCAGCCTGAAAATTTTTTTTACCGCGCAAGTCCAAATTTCACCACGTTTGTGCCATAGAAAAACAGCCGGCTGCAGGAAAGTATGCCTAACCAACTTTTTCACCCGGAAAGTGAGCCTGACCAACTTTTTTACCGCAGAAAGTGAGCCTGACCAACTTTTCACTGCGGAAAGTGAGCCTGAAAAATTTTTCACCGTGCAAGTCCAAATCTCACCACGTTTGTGTGATAGAAAAACAGCCAGCTGCAGGAAAGTAAGCCTAACCATCTTTTCACGGCTCAAAGTGAGCCTGAAATTTTTTTTACCGCGCAAGTCAAAATTTCACCATGTTTGTGCCATAGAAAAACAGCTGGCTGCAGGAAAGTAAGCCTAACCAAATTTTTCACTGCAGAAAGTGAGCCTGACCAACTTTTCATCACGGAAAGTGAGCCTGAAAATTTTTTTCACTGTGCAAGACCAAATGTCACCACGTTTGTGTGATAGAAAAACAGCCAGCTGCAGGAAAGTAAGCCTAACCATCTTTTTCACCTTGGAAAGTGAGCCTGAAAAAAGTGTTTCACCGCATAAGTAACAATTTCACCATGTTTCTGCTATGGAAAAACAGCCGGCTGCAAGAAAGTAAGCCTAACCATCTTTTTCACTGTGGAAAGTGAGCCTGAAAATTTTTTTAACTGCGCAAGTCCAAATTTCACCGCATTTTTGCCATAGAAAAACAGCCAGCTGCAGGAAAGTAAGTCTAATGATCTTTTTCAATGCGGAAAGTGAGCCTGAAAACATTTTTCACTGTGCAAGTCCAAATTTCACAGTGTTTCTGCCATAGAAAAACAGCTGGCTGCAGAAAAGTAAGCCTAATCATCTTTTTCACCACAGAAAGTCAGCTGGACTAACTTTTTTACTGCAAAAAGTGAGCCTGAACAATTTTTCACCGCGCAAGTCCAAATTTCACCACGTTTCTGCTATACAAAAACAGCCGGCTGCAGGAAAGTAAGCCTAACCATTCTTTTCACCACAGAAAGTGTGCCTGAAAAAATGTTTCACCGCGTTTCTGCCATAGAAAAACAGGCATCTGCAGGAAAGTAAGCCTAACCATCTTTTTTACCACAGAAAGTGAGCCTGAAAACATTTTTCACTGCGCAAGTCCAAATCTCACCGCATTTCTGCCACAGAAAAACATCCAGCTGCTGGAAAGTAAGGCTAACCAACTTTTTCACTGCAGAAAGTCAGCTAGACTAACTTTTTTACAGTGGAAAGTGAGCCTGAAAAAATGTTTCACCATGCAAGTCCAAATTTCACTGCGTTTCTGCCATAGAAAAAGAACCGGCTGCAGGAATGTAAGCCTTTCCATCTTTTTCACTGCGGAAAGTGAGCCAGAAAAAATGTTTCACCACGCAAGTCCAAATTTCACAGCGTTTCTGCCATAGAAAAACAGCCGGCTGCAGGAAAGTAAGCCTAACCATCTTTTTCACTGCGGAAAGTGAGCCTGAAAAAATTTTTCACTGCACAAGTCCAAATTTCACCGTGTTTTTGCCATAGAAAAACAGCCAGCTGTGGGAAAAGTAAGCCTAACCATCTTGTTCACCACAGAAAGTGAGCCTGACTAACTTTTTTACTGCAGAAATTCTGGTTGAAAATTTTTTCACCACGCAAGTCCAAATGTTACCATGTTTCTGCCATAGAAAAGCTGCCAGCTGCAGGAAAGTAAGCCTAACCATCTTTTTCACAGTGGAAAGTGAGCCTGAAAAAATTTTTCACCGCCCAAGTCCAAATTTCACTGCATTTCTACTATGGAAAAACAGCCAGCTACAGGAAAGTAAGCCTAACCAACTTTTTTACCGCGGAAAGTGAGCCTGAAAAAATTTTTCACGGTGCAAGTACAAATTTCACCGCGTTTTTGCCATAGAAAAACTGCCAGCGGCAGGAAAGTAAGCCTAACCATCTTTTTCACCACAGAAAGTGAGCCTGAAAAATCTTTTCACTGCGCTAGTCCAAATTTCACCGCGTTTCCCCATAGAAAAACACCCGGCTGCAGGAAAGTAATTCAGATGATCTTTTTCAATGTGGAAAGTGAGCCTGAAAAAATTTTTCACTGCGCAAGTCCAAATTTCACAGTGTTTCTGCCATAGAAAAACAGCTGGCTGCAGGAAAGTAAGCCTAATCATCTTTTTCACCACAGAAAGTCAGCTGGACTAACTTTATTACCACAGAAAGTGAGCCTGAACAAATTTTTCACCACGTAAGTCCAAATTTCACAGCATTTCTGCAATAGAAAAACAGCTGGCTGCAGGAAAGTAAGCCTAATCATCTTTTTCACCACAGAAAGTCAGCCGGACTAACTTTTTCACCCCAGAAAGTGAGCCTGAACAAATTTTTCACTGCGCAAGTCCAAATTTCACCATGATTCTGTCATAGAAAAACAGCCAGCTGCAGGAAAGCAAGCCTAACCATCTTTTTCACCGCGAAAATTGTGCCTGAAAAAATGTTTCATCACGTTTCTGACATAGAAAAACAACCATCTGCAGGAAAGTAAGCCTAACCATCTTTTTTACCGCAGAAAGTGAGCCTGAAAACATTTTTCACGGGTCAAGTCCAAATCTCACGGCATTTCTGCCACAGAAAAACATCCAGCTGCAGGAAAGTAAGCCTAACCAACTTTTTCACCGCAGAAAGTCAGCTAGACTAACTTTTTTACCATGGAAAGTGAGCCTGAAAAAATGTTTCACCGCACAAGTCCAAATTTCACTGCATTTCTGCCATAGAAAACCAGCCAGCTGCAGGAACATAAGCCTTTCCATCTTTTTCACTGTGGAAAGTGAGCAAGAAAAAATGTTTCACCATGCAAGTCCAAATTTCACAGTGTTTCTGCCATAGAAAAACAGCCAGCTGCAGGAAAGTAAGCCTAACCATCTTTTTCACCTTGGAAAGTGAGCCTCAAAAAATGTTTCACCGCGCAAGTCCAAATTTCACCACGTTTCTGCTATGGAAAAACAGCTTGCTGCAGGAAAGTAAGCCTAACCACCTTTTTCACTGCGGAAAGTGAGCCTGAAAACAATTTTCATGGTGCAAGTCCAAATTTCACTGCGTTTTTGCCATAGAAAATCTGCCAGCTGCAGGAAAGCAAGCCTAACCATCTTTTTCACTGCAGAAAGTGAGCCTGAAAATTTTTTTCACCGCGCTAGTCCAAATTTCACCACGTTCCTGCCATAGAAAAACAGCTGGCTACAGGAAAGTAAGCCTAACCAACTTTTTCACCACGAAAAATCAGCCAGACTAACTTTTTTACCGCAGAAAGTGAGCCTAAAAATATTTTTCACTGCGTTTCTGCCGTAGGAAAACAGCTGGCTGCATGAAAGTAAGCCTAATCATCTTTTTCACCACAGAAAGTTAGCCTGACTAACTTTTTTACAGCGGAAAGTGTGCCTGAAAAATTTTTTCACTGCGCAAGTCCAAATTTCACAGCGTTTCAGCCATAGAAAAACAGCCAGGTGCAGGAAAGTAAGCCTAATGATCTTTTCAATGCAGAAAGTGAGCCTGAAAAATATTTCACCGCGCAAGTCCAAATTTCACAGCGTTTCTGCCATAGAAAACACCTGGCTGCAGGAAAGTAGCTAATCATCTTTTCACTGCAGAAAGTCAGCGACTAACTTTTTTATTGCAGAAAGTGAGCCTGAACAAATTTTTCACCGTGCAAGTCCAAATTTCACCACGTTTCTGCTATAGAAAAACAGCCAGCTGCAAAAAAGTAAGCCTAACCATCTTTTTCACCACGGAAAGTGAGCCTGAAAAAATGTTTCACTGTGTTTCTGCCATAGAAAAACAGCCGTCTGCAGGAAAGTCAGTCTAACCATCTTTTTTACCACAGAAAGTGAGCCTGAAAACATTTTTCACCACGCAAGTCCAAAACCTCACCGCATTTTTGCCACAGAAAAATATCCAGCTGCAGGAAAGTAAGCCTAACCAACTTATTCACCGCAGAAAGTCAGCTGGACTAACTTTTTTACCGCGGAAAGTGAGCCTGAAAAACTGTTTCACCGCAAAAGTAGAAATTTCACAGCATTTCTGCCATAGAAAAACAGCCGGCTGCAGGAAAGTAAGCCTAACCATCTTTTTACCACAGAAAGTGAGCCTGAAAACATTTTTCACCACGCAAGTCTAAATCTCACCGCAATTCTGCCATAGAAAAACAGCCAGCTGCAGGAAAGTAAGCCTAAGCAACTTTTTCACCGCAGAAAGTCATCCTAACTTTTTTGCCACTGAAAGTGTGCCAGAAAAATTTTTTCACTGCAGAAGTCCAAATTTCACCATGTTTCTGCCATAGAAAAACATCCAGCTGCAGGAAAGTAAGCCTAACCAACTTTTTCACTGCAGAAAGTCAGCTAGACTAACTTTTTTACCGTGGAAAGTGAGCCTGAAAAAATGTTTCACCGCGCAAGTGCAAATTTCACGCGCTTCTGTCATGAAAACAGCCAGCTTCAGGAAAGTAAGCCTAACCATCTTTTCAATGCGGAAAGTGAGCCTGAAAAATTTTTCATCACACAAGTCCAAATCTCACTGCGTTTCTGCCATGGAAAACAGCCGGCTGCAGGAAAGTAAGCTCTAACCATTTTTTCACTCGCGGAAGAGAGCCTGAAAAATTTTCACCACGCAAGTCCAAATGTCACCGCTTTTTGCCATAGAAAAACAGCCGGCTGCAGGAAAGTAAGTCTAACCATCTTTTCGCCACAGAAGTCAGCTGGACTAACTTTTCACTGCAGAAAGTGAGCCTGAACAAATTTTCACCGCGCAAGTCCAAATTTCACCACGATTCTGCTATAAAAAAACAGCCAGCTGCAGGAAAGTAAGCCTAACCATCTTTTTCACCGTGGAAAGTGTGCCTGAAAAAATGTTTCATCGCGTTTCTGCCATAGAAAAACAGCCATCTGCAGGAAAGTAAGTCTAACCATCTTTTTCACCACAGAAAGTCAGCCTGACTAACTTTTTTACTGCGGAAATTCTGCTTGAAAATTTTTTCACCGCGCAAGTCCAAATTTTACGTTTCTGCCATAGAAAAACAGCTGGCTGCAGGAAAGTAAGCCTAACCATCTTTTTCACCGTGGAAAGAGAGCCTGAAAAAAATTTTCAAGGTGCAAGTCCAAATTTCACCGCATTTTTGCCATAGAAATACTGCCAGCTGCAGGAAAGTAAGCCTAACCATCTTCTTCACCACAGAAAGTGAGCCTGAAAAATTTTTTCACCGCACTAGTACAAATTTCACCACGTTTCTCCCATAGAAAAACAGCCGGCAGCAGGAAAGTAAGTCTAACGATCTTTTTCAATGCGGAAAGTGAGCCTGAAAAATTTTTTCACTGCGCAAGACCAAATTTCACAGTGTTTCTGCCATAGAAAAACAGCTGGCTGCAGGAAAGTAAGCCTAATCATCTTTTTCACCACAGAAAGTCAGCCAGACTAACTTTTTTACTGCAGAAAGTGAGCTGAACAAAATTTTCACCGCGCAAGTCCAAATTTCACAGTGTTTCTGCCATAGAAAAACAGCTGGCTGCAGGAAAGTAAGCCTAATCATTTTTTTCACTGCAGAAAGTCAGCCGGACTAACTTTTTCACCACAGAAAGTGAGCCTGATCAAATTTTTCACCACGCAAGTCCAAATTTCACCACGATTCTGCTATAGAAAAACAGCCAGCTGCAGGAAAGTAAGCCTAACCATCTTTTTCACTGCGGAAAGTGTGCCTGAAAAAATGTTTCATCACGTTTCTGCCATAGAAAAACAGCCATCTGCAGGAAAGTAAGCCTAACCATCTTTTTTACCTCAGAAAGTGAGCCTGAAAACATTTTTCACCGGTCAAGTCAAAATCTCACTGCATTTCTGCCACAGAAAAACATCCAGCTGCAGGAAAGTAAGCCTAACCATCTTTTTCACTGCAGAAAGTCAGCCTGACTAACTTTTTTACTGCGGAAATTCTGCTTGAAAATTTTTTCACTGCGCAAGTCCAAATTTTAAAATGTTTCTGCCATAGAAAAACAGCTGGCTGCAGGAAAGTAAGCCTAACCATCTTTTTCACCGCGGAAAGTGAGCCTGAAAAAATGTTTCACTGTGTTTCTGACATAGAAAAACAGCCATCTGCAGGAAAGTAAGCCTAACCATCTTTTTTACCACAGAAAGTGAGCCTGAAAACATTTTTCACCGGTCAAGTCCAAATCTCACTGCATTTCTGCCACAGAAAAACATCCAGCTGCAGGAAAGTAAGCCTAACCAACTTTTTCACCGCAGAAAGTCAACTGGACTAACTTTTTTACCATGGAAAGTGAGCCTGAAAAAATGTTTCACCGCGCAAGTCCAAATTTCACTGCGTTTCTGCCATAGAAAACAGCTGGCTGCAGGAACATAAGCCTTCCATCTTTTTCACCGCGGAAAGTGAGCCAGAAAATGTTTCACCACGCAAGTCCAAATTTCACAGCGCTTCTGCCATAGAAAACAGTCAAGGCAGGAAAAGTAAGCCTAACCATCTTTTCACCTTGAAAGTGAACCTGAAAAGATGTTTCACAGCGCAAGTCCAAATTTCACCACGTTTCTGCTATGGAAAACAGCCGCTGCAGGAAAGTAAGCCTAACCATCTTTTCACCGCGGAAAGTGAGCCTGAAAATTTTTTCAAAGCGCAAGTCAAATTTCACCTTGTTTTTGCCATAGAAAAACAGCTGGCTGCAGGAAAGTAAGCCTAACCTTTTTCACCACAGAAAGTGAGCCTGACTAACTTTTTTACCACAGAAATTCTGCTTGAAAATTTTTCACCGTGCAAGTCCAAATTTCTCCACGTTTCTGTCATAGAAAAACAGCCGGCTGCAGGAAAGTAAGTCTAACCATCTTTTTCACTGCGGAAAGTGAGCCTGAAAACAATTTTCACGGTGCAAGTCCAAATTTCACTGTGTTTTTGCCATAGAAAAGCTGCCAGCTGCAGGAAAGTAAGCCTAACCATCTTTTTCACCGCAATAAGTGAGCCTGAAAATTTTTTCACCACGCTGAGTCAATTTCACCGCATTTCTGCCATAGAAAAACAGCTGGCTGCAGGAAAGTATGCCTAACCAACTTTTCACCCGGAAAGTGAGCCTGACCAACTTTTTTACCGCAGAAAGTGAGCCTGACCAACTTTTCACCACGGAAAGTGAGCCTGAAAAAATTTTTCACCACGCAAGTCCAAATCTCACCACGTTTGTGTGATAGAAAAACAGCCAGCTGCAGGAAACTAAGCCTAACCATCTTTTCACAGCTCAAAGTGAGCCTGAAATTTTTTTTTACCGCGCAAGTCAAAATTTCACCACGTTTGTGCCATAGAAAAACAGCTGGCTGCAGGAAAGTAAGCCTAACTAAATTTTTCACTGCAAAAAGTGAGCCTGACCAACTTTTCACCACGGCAAGTGAGCCTGAAAAATTTTTTCACTGCGCAAGTCCAAATGTCACCACGTTTGTGTGATAGAAAACCAGCCAGCTGCAGGAAAGTAAGCCTAACCATCTTTTTCACCGTGGAAAGTGAGCCTGAAAAAAGTGTTTCACCGCATAAGTAACAATTTCACGATGTTTCTGCTATGGAAAAACAGCCGGCTGCAAGAAAGCAAGCCTAACCATCTTTTTCACTGTGGAAAGTGAGCCTGAAAAATTTTTTTAACCATGCAAGTCCAAATTTCACCACGTTTTTGCCGTAGAAAAACAACCAGCTGCAGGAAAGTAAGTCTAATGATCTTTTTCAATGTGGAAAGTGAACCTGAAAACATTTTTCACTGTGCAAGTCCAAATTTCACAGCGTTTCTGATATAGAAAAACAGCTGGCTGCAGAAAAGTAAGCCTAATCATCTTTTTCACCACAGAAAGTCAGCTGGACTAACTTTTTTACAGCAAAAAGTGAGCCTGAACAATTTTTCACCGCGTAAGTCCAAATTTCACCACGTTTCTGCTATGGAAAAACAGCTTGCTGCAGGAAAGTAAGCCTAACCACCTTTTTCACTGCGGAAAGTGAGCCTGAAAACAATTTTCATGCTGCAAGTCCAAATTTCACTGCGTTTTTGCCATAGAAAATCTGCCAGCTGCAGGAAAGCAAGCCTAACCATCTTTTTCACCGCAGAAAGTGAGCCTGAAATTTTTTTCACCGCGCTAGTCCAAATTTCACCACGTTCCTGCCATAGAAAAACAGCTGGCTACAGGAAAGTAAGCCTAACCAACTTTTTCACCGCGAAAAATCAGCCAGACTAACTTTTTTACCGCAGAAAGTGAGCCTAAAAATATTTTTCACTGCGTTTCTGCCATAGAAAAACAGCTGGCTGCATGAAAGTAAGCCTAATCATCTTTTTCACCACAGAAAGTTAGCCTGACTAACTTTTTTACAGCGGAAAGTGTGCCTGAAAAATTTTTTCACTGCGCAAGTCCAAATTTCACAGCGTTTCAGCCATAGAAAAACAGCCAGCTGCAGGAAAGTAAGCCTAATGATCTTTTTCAATGCAGAAAGTGAGCCTGAAAAAATATTTCACTGCGCAAGTCCAAATTTCACAGCGTTTCTGCCATAGAAAAACACCTGGCTGCAGGAAAGTAAGCCTAATCATCTTTTTCACTGCAGAAAGTCAGCCGGACTAACTTTTTTATCGCAGAAAGTGAGCCTGAACAAACTTTTCACCGTGCAAGTCCAAATTTCACCACGTTTCTGCTATAGAAAAACAGCCGGCTGCAAAAAAGTAAGCCTAACCATCTTTTTCACCACGGAAAGTGAGCCTGAAAAAATGTTTCACTGTGTTTCTGCCATAGAAAAACAGCCGTCTGCAGGAAAGTCAGTCTAACCATCTTTTTTACCGCAGAAAGTGAGCCTGAAAACATTTTTCACCACGCAAGTCCAAACCTCACCGCATTTCGCCACAGAAAATATCCAGCTTGCAGGAAAGTAATTCAACTAACTTATTCACCGCAGAAAGTCAGCTGGACTAACTTTTTACCGTGAAAGTGAGCCTGAAAAACTGTTTCACTGCTAAAGTCCAAATTTCACAGCATTTCTGCCATAGAAAAACAGCCGGCTGCAGGAAAGTAAGCCTAACCATCTTTTTACCACAGAAAGTGAGCCTGAAAACATTTTTCACCACGCAAGTCTAAATCTCACCGCAATTCTGCCATAGAAAAACAGCCAGCTGCAGGAAAGTAAGCCTAAGCAACTTTTTCACCGCAGAAAGTCATCCTAACTTTTTGCCGCTGAAAGTGTGCCAGAAAAATTTTTTCACTGCAGAAGTCCAAATTTCACCATGTTTCTGCCATAGAAAAACATCCAGCTGCAGGAAAGTAAGCCTAACCAACTTTTTCACTGCAGAAAGTCAGCTAGACTAACTTTTTTACCGTGGAAAGTGAGCCTGAAAAAATGTTTCACTGCACAAGTGCAAATTTCACCGCGTTTCTGTCATAGAAAAACAGCCAGCTTCAGGAAAGTAAGCCTAACCATCTTTTTCAATGTGGAAAGTGAGCCTGAAAAAATTTTTCACCACACAAGTACAAATTTCACTGCGTTTCTGCCATAGGAAAACAGCCGGCTGCAGGAAAGTAAGCCTAACCATTTTTTTCACTGCGGAAAGTGAGCCTGAAAAAAATTTTCACCGCGCAAGACCAAATGTCACCGCTTTTGCTATAGAAAACAGCCGGCTGCAGGAAAGTAAGTCTAACCATCTTTTCACCGCAGAAAGTCAGCCGGACTAACTTTTTCACTGCAGAAAGTGAGCCTGAACAAATTTTTCACGCGCCAAGTCCAATTTCCACGATTCTGCTATAAAAACAGCCAGCTGCAGGAGATAAGCTTCAACCATCTTTTCACCGTGGAAAGTGTGCCTGAAAAAATGTTTCATCGCGTTTCTGCCATAGAAAAACAGCCATCTGCAGGAAAGTAAGTCTAACCATCTTTTTCACCACAGAAAGTCAGCCTGACTAACTTTTTTACTGCGGAAATTCTGCTTGAAAATTTTTTCACCGCGCAAGTCCAAATTTTACGTTTCTGCCATAGAAAAACAGCTGGCTGCAGGAAAGTAAGCCTAACCATCTTTTTCACCGTGGAAAGTGAGCCTGAAAAAAATTTTCAAGGTGCAAGTCCAAATTTCACCGCGTTTTTGCCATAGAAATACTGCCAGCTGCAGGAAAGTAAGCCTAACCATCTTCTTCACCACAGAAAGTGAGCCTGAAAAATTTTTTCACCGCACTAGTCCAAATTTCACCGCGTTTCTCCCATAGAAAAACAGCCGGCAGCAGGAAAGTAAGTCTAACGATCTTTTTCAATGCGGAAAGTGAGCCTGAAAAATTTTTTCACTGCGCAAGACCAAATTTCACAGTGTTTCTGCCATAGAAAAACAGCTGGCTGCAGGAAAGTAAGCCTAATCATCTTTTTCACCACAGAAAGTCAGCCAGACTAACTTTTTTACTGCAGAAAGTGAGCTGAACAAAATTTTCACCGTGCAAGTCCAAATTTCACAGCGTTTCTGCCATAGAAAAACAGCTGGCTGCAGGAAAGTAAGCCTAATCATTTTTTTCACTGCAGAAAGTCAGCCGGACTAACTTTTCACCACAGAAAGTGAGCCTGATCAAATTTTCACCACACAGTCCAAATTTCACCACGATTCTGCTATAGAAAACAGCCAGCTGCAGGAAAGTGTTTCAACCATCTTTTTCACTGCGGAAAGTGTGCCTGAAAAATGTTTCATCACGTTTCTGCCATAGAAAAACAGCCATCTGCAGGAAAGTGATTCAACCATCTTTTACCACAGAAAGTGAGCCTGAAAACATTTTTCACCGGTCAAGTCAAAGTCTCACTGCATTTCTGCCACAGAAAACATCCAGCTGCAGGAAAGTAAGCCTAACCATCTTTTTCACTGCAGAAAGTCAGCCTGACTAACTTTTTATCATGGAAATTCTGCTTGAAAATTTTTCACTCGCGAAGTCCAAATTTTAAAGTGTTTCTGCCATAGGAAAACAGCTGGCTGCAGGAAAGTAAGCTCTAACCATCTTTTCACCACGGAAAGTGAGCCTGAAAAAATGTTTCACTGTGTTTCTGACATGAAAAACAGCCATCTGCAGGAAAAATAAGCCTAACCATCTTTTTACCACAGAAAGTGAGCCTGAAAACATTTTTCACGGGTGAAGTCCAAATCTCACTGCATTTCTGCCGCAGAAAAACATCCAGCTGCAGGAAAGTAAGCCTAACCAACTTTTTCACCGCAGAAAGTCAACTGGACTAACTTTTTTACCATGGAAAGTGAGCCTGAAAAAATGTTTCACTGCGCAAGTCCAAATTTCACTGCATTTCTGCCATAGAAAAACAGCTGGCTGCAGGAACATAAGCCTTTCCATCTTTTTCACTGCGGAAAGTGAGCCAGAAAAAATGTTTCACCATGCAAGTCCAAATTTCACAGCGCTTCTGCCATAGAAAACAGCCGCGGCAGGAAAGTGTTTCAACCATCTTTTCACCTTGGAAAGTGAACCTGAAAAGATGTTTCCACAGCGCAGTCCAAATTTCACCACGTTTCTGCTATGGAAAACAGCCGGCTGCAGGAAAGTAAGCCCAACCATCTTTTTCACTGCGAGTGAGCCTGAAAATTTTTTCAAAGCGCAAGTCCAAATTTCACCTTGTTTTTGCCATAGAAAACAGCTGGCTGCAGGAAAGTAAGCCTAACCTTTTCACCACAGAAAGTGAGCCTGACTAACTTTTTTACCACAGAAATTTTGCTTGGAAATTTTTCACCGCAAGTCCAAATTTCTCCCACGCTTCGTCATAGAAAACAGCCGCCGCAGGAAAGTAAGCCTAACCATCTTTTTTCACTGCGGAAAGTGAGCCTGAAAACAATTTTCATGGTGCAAGTCCAAATTTCACTGCGTTTTTGGCATAGAAAATCTGCCAGTTGCAGGAAAGCAAGCCTAACCATCTTTTTCAACGCAGAAAGTGAGCCTGAAAATTTTTTTCACCGCGCTAGTCCAAATTTCACCACGTTCCTGCCATAGAAAAACAGCTGGCTACAGGAAAGTAAGCCTAACCAACTTTTTCACCGCGAAAAATCAGCCAGACTAACTTTTTTACCGCAGAAAGTGAGCCTAAAAATATTTTTCACTGCGTTTCTGCCATAGAAAAACAGCTGGCTGCATGAAAGTAAGCCTAATCATCTTTTTCACCACAGAAAGTTAGCCTGACTAACTTTTTTACAGCGGAAAGTGTGCCTGAAAAATTTTTTCACCGCGCAAGTCCAAATTTCACGGCGTTTCAGCCATAGAAAACAGCCAGCTGCAGGAAAGTAAGCTTCACGATCTTTTCAATGCAGAAAGTGAGCCTGAAAAATATTTCAATGCGCAAGTCCAAATTTCACAGCGTTTCTGCCATGAAAACACCTGGCTGCAGGAAAGTAAGTCTAATCATCTTTTCACTGCAGAAAGTCAGCCGATTCAACTTTTTATCGCAGAAAGTGAGCTTGAACAAATTTTTCACCGTGCAAGTCCAAATTTCACCACGTTTCTGCTATAGAAAAACAGCCGGCTGCAAAAAAGTAAGCCTAACCATCTTTTTCACCACGGAAAGTGAGCCTGAAAAACTGTTTCACTGCAAAAGTCCAAATTTCACAGCATTTCTGCCATAGAAAAACAGCCGGCTGCAGGAAAGTAAGCCTAACCATCTTTTTACCACAGAAAGTGAGCCTGAAAACATTTTTCACCACGCAAGTCTAAATCTCACCGCAATTCTGCCATAGAAAAACAGCCAGCTGCAGGAAAGTAAGCCTAAGCAACTTTTTCACCGCAGAAAGTCATCCTAAATTTTTGCCGCTGAAAGTGTGCCAGAAAAATTTTTTACCGCAGAAGTCCAAATTTCACCATGTTTCTGCCATAGAAAACATCCAGCTGCAGGAAAGTAAGCCTAACCAACTTTTTCACTGCAGAAAGTCAGCTAGACTAACTTTTTTAACCCGGAAAGTGAGCCTGAAAAAATGTTTCACTGCGCAAGTGCAAATTTCACCGCTGTTTCTGTCATAGAAAAACAGCCAGCTTCAGGAAAGTAAGCCTAACCATCTTTTTCAATGCGGAAAGTGAGCCTGAAAAAATTTTTCACCACACAAGTCCAAATTTCACTGCGTTTCTGCCATAGGAAAACAGCCGGCTGCAGGAAAGTAAGCCTAACCATTTTTTTCACTGCGGAAAGTGAGCCTGAAAAAAAATTTCACCACGCAAGTCCAAATGTCACCGCGTTTTTGCCATAGAAAAACAGCCGGCTGCAGGAAAGTAAGTCTAACCATCTTTTTCACCGCAGAAAGTCAGCCGGACTAACTTTTTCACTGCAGAAAGTGAGCCTGAACAAATTTTTCACCGCGCAAGTCCAAATTTCACCACGATTCTGCTATAAAAAAACAGCCAGCTGCAGGAAAGTAAGCCTAACCATCTTTTTTACCACAGAAAGTGAGCCTGAAAACATTTTTCACCGGTCAAGTCAAAGTCTCACTGCATTTCTGCCACAGAAAAACATCCAGCTGCAGGAAAGTAAGCCTAACCATCTTTTTCACTGCAGAAAGTCAGCCTGACTAACTTTTTTACTGCGGAAATTCTGCTTGAAAATTTTTTCACTGCGCAAGTCCAAATTTTAAAGTGTTTCTGCCATAGAAAAACAGCTGGCTGCAGGAAAGTGTCTAACCATCTTTTCACCACGGAAAGTGAGCCTGAAAATGTTTCACTGTGTTTCTGACATAGAAAACAGCCATCTGCAGGAAAATAAGCTTAACCATCTTTTTTCCACAGAAAGTGAGCCTGAAAACATTTTTCACGGGTGAGTCCAACCACTGCATTTCTGCCGCGAGAAAACATCCAGCTGCAGGAAAGTAAGCTTAACCAATTTTTCACCGCAGAAAGTCAACTGACTAACTTTTTACCATGGAAAGTGAGCCTGAAAAAATGTTTCACTGCGCAAGTCCAAATTTCACTGCGTTTCTGCCATAGAAAAACAGCTGGCTGCAGGAACATAAGCCTTTCCATCTTTTTCACTGCGGAAAGTGAGCCAGAAAAAATGTTTCACCATGCAAGTCCAAATTTCACAGCGTTTCTGCCATAGAAAAACAGCCGGCGGCAGGAAAGTAAGCCTAACCATCTTTTTCACCTTGGAAAGTGAACCTGAAAAGATGTTTCACAGCGCAAGTCCAAATTTCACCACGTTTCTGCTATGGAAAAACAGCCGGCTGCAGGAAAGTAAGCCTAACCATCTTTTTCACTGCGGAAAGTGAGCCTGAAAATTTTTTCAAAGCGCAAGTCCAAATTTCACCTTGTTTTTGCCATAGAAAAACAGCTGGCTGCAGGAAAGTAAGCCTAACCTTTTTCACCACAGAAAGTGAGCCTGACTAACTTTTTTACCACAGAAATTCTGCTTGAAAATTTTTCACCGTGCAAGTCCAAATTTCTCCACGTTTCTGTCATAGAAAAACAGCCGGCTGCAGGAAAGTAAGCCTAACCATCTTTTTCACTGCGGAAAGTGAGCCTGAAAACAATTTTCATGGTGCAAGTCCAAATTTCACTGCGTTTTTGCCATAGAAAATCTGCCAGTTGCAGGAAAGCAAGCCTAACCATCTTTTTCAACGCAGAAAGTGAGCCTGAAAATTTTTTTCACCGCGCTAGTCCAAATTTCACCACGTTCCTGCCATAGAAAACAGCTGGCTACAGGAAAGTAGTCTCAACCAACTTTTTCACCGCCGAAAATCAGCCAGACTAACTTTTTACCGCAGAAAGTGAGCCTAAAAATATTTTTCACTGCGTTTCTGCCATAGAAAAACAGCTGGCTGCATGAAAGTAAGCCTAATCATCTTTTTCACCACAGAAAGTTAGCCTGACTAACTTTTTTACAGCGGAAAGTGTGCCTGAAAAATTTTTTCACTGCGCAAGTCCAAATTTCACGGCGTTTCAGCCATAGAAAAACAGCCAGCTGCAGGAAAGTAAGCCTAATGATCTTTTTCAATGCAGAAAGTGAGCCTGAAAAAATATTTCAATGCGCAAGTCCAAATTTCACAGCGTTTCTGCCATAGAAAAACACCTGGCTGCAGGAAAGTAAGCCTAATCATCTTTTTCACTGCAGAAAGTCAGCCGGACTAACTTTTTTATCGCAGAAAGTGAGCCTGAACCAATTTTTCACCGTGCAAGTCCAAATTTCACCACGTTTCTGCTATAGAAAAACAGCCGGCTGCAAAAAAGTAAGCCTAACCATCTTTTTCACCACGGAAAGTGAGCCTGAAAAACTGTTTCACTGCAAAAGTCCAAATTTCACAGCATTTCTGCCATAGAAAAACAGCCGGCTGCAGGAAAGTAAGCCTAACCATCTTTTTACCACAGAAAGTGAGCCTGAAAACATTTTTCACCACGCAAGTCTAAATCTCACCGCAATTCTGCCATAGAAAAACAGCCAGCTGCAGGAAAGTAAGCCTAAGCAACTTTTTCACCGCAGAAAGTCATCCCAATTTTTTGCCGCTGAAAGTGTGCCAGAAAAATTTTTCACTGCAGAAGTCCAAATTTCACCATGTTTCTGCCATAGAAAACATCCAGCTGCAGGAAAGTCTCAACCAACTTTTTTCACTGCAGAAAGTCAGCTAGACTAACTTTACCCCGGAAAGTGAGCCTGAAAAATGTTTCACCGCGCAAGTGCAATTTCACCGTGTTTCTGTCATAGAAAAACAGCCAGCTTCAGGAAAGTAAGCCTAACCATCTTTTTCAATGCGGAAAGTGAGCCTGAAAAAATTTTTCACCACACAAGTCCAAATTTCACTGCGTTTCTGCCATAGGAAAACAGCCGCTGCAGGAAAGTGCCTAACCATTTTTTCACTGCGAAAGTGAGCCTGAAAAAATTTCACCACGCAAGTCCAAATGTCACCGCGTTTTTGCCATAGAAAAACAGCCGGCTGCAGGAAAGTAAGTCTAACCATCTTTTTCACCGCAGAAAGTCAGCCGGACTAACTTTTTCACTGCAGAAAGTGAGCCTGAACAAATTTTTCACCGCGCAAGTCCAAATTTCACCACGATTCTGCTATAAAAAAACAGCCAGCTGCAGGAAAGTAAGCCTAACCATCTTTTCACCATGGAAAGTGTGCCTGAAAAATGTTTCCATCGCTGCTTCGCCATAGAAAAAAGCCATCTGCAGGAAAGTAAGTCTCAATCCATCTTTTTCACCACAGAAAGTCAGCCTGACTAACTTTTTACTGCGGAAATTCTGCTTGAAAATTTTTTCACCGCGCAAGTCCAAATTTTACGTTTCTGCCATAGAAAAACAGCTGGCTGCAGGAAAGTAAGCCTAACCATCTTTTTCACCGTGGAAAGTGAGCCTGAAAAAAATTGTCAAGGTGCAAGTCCAAATTTCACCGCGTTTTTGCCATAGAAATACTGCCAGCTGCAGGAAAGTAAGCCTAACCATCTTCTTCACCACAGAAAGTGAGCCTGAAAAATTTTTTCACCGCACTAGTCCAAATTTCACCGCGTTTCTCCCATAGAAAACAGGGCCGCAGGAAAGTAAGTCTAACGATCTTTTCAACGCGGAAAGTGAGCCTGAAAATTTTTTCACCGCGCAAGACCAAATTTCACAGTGTTTCTGCCATAGAAAAACAGCTGGCTGCAGGAAAGTAAGCCAAATCATCTTTTTCACCACAGAAAGTCAGCCAGACTAACTTTTTTACTGCAGAAAGTGAGCTGAACAAAATTTTCACCGCGCAAGTCCAAATTTCACAGCGTTTCTGCCATAGAAAAACAGCTGGCTGCAGGAAAGTAAGCCTAATCATTTTTTTCACTGCAGAAAGTCAGCCGGACTAACTTTTTCACCACAGAAAGTGAGCCTGATCAAATTTTTCACCACACAAGTCCAAATTTCACCACGATTCTGCTATAGAAAAACAGCCAGCTGCAGGAAAGTAAGCCTAACCATCTTTTTCACTGCGGAAAGTGTGCCTGAAAAAATGTTTCATCACGCTTTGCCATAGAAAAACAGCCATCTGCAGGAAAGTAGCTTAACCATCTTTTTTACCACAGAAAGTGAGCCTGAAAACATTTTTCACCGGTCAAGTCCAAATCTCACTGCATTTCTGCCACAGAAAAACATCCAGCTGCAGGAAAGTAAGCCTAACCAACTTTTTCACTGCAGAAAGTCAACTGGACTAACTTTTTTACCATGGAAAGTGAGCCTGAAAAAATGTTTCACTGCGCAAGTCCAAATTTCACTGCGTTTCTGCCATAGAAAAACAGCTGGCTGCAGGAACATAAGCCTTTCCATCTTTTTCACTGCGGAAAGTGAGCCAGAAAAAATGTTTCACCACGCAAGTCCAAATTTCACAGCGTTTCTGCCATAGAAAAACAGCCGGCGGCAGGAAAGTAAGCCTAACCATCTTTTTCACCTTGGAAAGTGAGCCTGAAAAGATGTTTCACCGCGCAAGTCCAAATTTCACCACGTTTCTGCTATGGAAAAACAGCCGGCTGCAGGAAAGTAAGCCTAACCATCTTTTTCACTGCGGAAAGTGAGCCTGAAAATTTTTTCAAAGCGCAAGTCCAAATTTCACCTTGTTTTTGCCATAGAAAACAGCTGGCTGCAGGAAAGTGTTAACCTTTTCACCACAGAAAGTGAGCCTGACTAACTTTTTTACCACAGAAATTCTGCTTGAAAATTTTTCACCGTGCAAGTCCAAATTTCTCCACGTTTCTGTCATAGAAAAACAGCCAGCTGCAGGAAAGTAAGTCTAACCATCTTTTTCACTGCGGAAAGTGAGCCTGAAAACAATTTTCACGGTGCAAGTCCAAATTTCACTGTGTTTTTGCCATAGAAAAGCTGCCAGCTGCAGGAAAGTAAGCCTAACCATCTTTTTCACCGCAATAAGTGAGCCTGAAAATTTTTTCACCACGCTAGTCCAAATTTCACCGCATTTCTGCCATAGAAAAAGAGCTGGCTGCAGGAAAGTATGCCTAACCAACTTTTTCACCCGGAAAGTGAGCCTGACCAACTTTTTTACCGCAGAAAGTGAGCCTGACCAACTTTTCACCACGGAAAGTGAGCCTGAAAAAATTTTTCACCACGCAAGTCCAAATCTCACCACGGTTGTGTGATAGAAAAACAGCCAGCTGCAGGAAACTAAGCCTAACCATCTTTTCACAGCTCAAAGTGAGCCTGAAATTTTTTTTACCGCGCAAGTCAAAATTTCACCATGTTTGTGCCATAGAAAAACAGCTGGCTGCAGGAAAGTAAGCCTAACTAAATTTTTCACTGCAGAAAGTGAGCCTGACCAACTTTTCACCATGGCAAGTGAGCCTGAAAAATTTTTTCACTGCGCAAGTCCAAATGTCACCACGTTTGTGTGATAGAAAACCAGCCAGCTGCAGGAAAGTAAGCCTAACCATCTTTTTCACCGTGGAAAGTGAGCCTGAAAAAAGTGTTTCACCGCATACGTAACAATTTCACCGTGTTTCTGCTATGGAAAAACAGCCGGCTGCAAGAAAGCAAGCCTAACCATCTTTTTCACTGTGGAAAGTGAGCCTGAAAAATTTTTTTAACCGTGCAAGTCCAAATTTCACCACGTTTTTGCCGTAGAAAAACAACCAGCTGCAGGAAAGTAAGTCTAACGATCTTTTTCAATGCGGAAAGTGAACCTGAAAACATTTTTCACTGTGCAAGTCCAAATTTCACAGCGTTTCTGATATAGAAAAACAGCTGGCTGCAGAAAAGTAAGCCTAATCATCTTTTTCACCACAGAAAGTCAGCTGGACTAACTTTTTTACAGCAAAAAGTGAGCCTGAACAATTTTTCACCGCGCAAGTCCAAATTTCACCACGTTTCTGCTATAGAAAAACAGCCGGCTGCAGGAAAGTAAGCCTAACAATTCTTTTCACCACGGAAAGTGTGCCTGAAAAAATGTTTCAACGCGTTTCTGCCATAGAAAAACAGCCGGCTGCAGGAACGTAAGCCTTTCCATCTTTTTCACTGCGGAAAGTGAGCCAGAAAAAATGTTTCACCACGCAAGTCCAAATTTCACAGTGTTTCTGCCATAGAAAAACAGCCGGCTGCAGGAAAGTAAGCCTAACCATCTTTTTCACTGCGGAAAGTGAGCCTGAAAAACTTTTTCACCGCACAAGTCCAAATTTCACCGCGTTTTTGCCACAGAAAAACAGAGAGCTGCGGGAAAGTAAGCCTAACCATCTTTTTCACCGTGGAAAGTGAGCCTGAAAAAATTTTTCACCGCCCAAGTCCAAATTTCACTGCGTTTCTGCTATGGAAAAACAGCCAGCTACAGGAAAGTAAGCCTAACCATCTTTTTTACCACGGAAAGTGAGCCTGAAAAAATTTTTCACAGTGCAAGTATAAATTTCACCACGTTTTTGCCATAGAAAAACTGCCAGCAGCAGGAAAGTAAGCCTAACCATCTTTTTTACCCCAGAAAGTGAGCCTGAAAAATCTTTTCACCGCGTTAGTCCAAATTTCACCACGTTTCTCCCATAGAAAAACAGCCGGCTGCAGGAAAGTAATTCTAACGATCTTTTTCAATGCGGAAAGTGAGCCTGAAAAAATTTTTCACTGTGCAAGTCCAAATTTCACAATGTTTCTGCAATAGAAAAACAGCTGGCTGTAGGAAAGTAAGCCTAATCATCTTTTTCACCACAGAAAGTCAGCCGGACTAACTTTTTCACCTCAGAAAGTGAGCTGAACAAATTTTTCACTGCGCAAGTCCAAATTTCACCACGATTCTGTCATAGAAAAACAGCCAGCTGCAGGAAAGTAAGCCTAACCATCTTTTTCACTGCGGAAAGTGTGCCTGAAAAAATGTTTCATCTCGTTTCTGCCATAGAAAAACAGCCATCTGCAGGAAGGTAAGCCTAACCATCTTTTTTACCACAGAAAGTGAGCCTGAAAACATTTTTCACCACGCAAGTCCAAATCTCACTGCATTTCTGCCACAGAAAAGCATCCAGCTGCAGGAAAGTAATCCTAACCATCTTTTTCACTGCAGAAAGTCAGCCTGACAAACTTTTTTACTGCGGAAATTCTGCTTGAAAATTTTTTCACCGTGCAAGTCCAAATTTTACCACGTTTCTGCCATAGAAAAACAGCTGGCTGCAGGAAAGTAAGCCTAACCATCTTTTTTACCGCAGAAAGTGAGCCTGAAAACATTTTTCACGGGTCAAGTCCAAATCTCACCGCATTTCTGCCACAGAAAAACATCCAGCTGCAGGAAAGTAAGCCTAACCAACTTTTTCACTGCAGAAAGTCAACTGGACTAACTTTTTTACCATGGAAAGTGAGCCTGAAAAAATGTTTCAATGCGCAAGTCCAAATTTCACTGCGTTTCTGCCATAGAAAAACAGCCGGCTGCAGGAATGTAAGCCTTTCCATTTTTTTCACTGCGGAAAGTGAGCCAGAAAAAATGTTTCACCACGCAAGTCCAAATTTCATAGCGTTTCTGCCATAGAAAAACAGCCGGCTGCAGGAAAGTAAACCTAACCATCTTTTTCACTTTGGAAAGTGAGCCTGAAAAAATGTTTCACCGCGCAAGTCCAAATTTCACCACGTTTCTGCTATGGAAAAACAACCGGCTGCAGGAAAGTAAGCCTAACCATCTTTTTCACTGCGGAAAGTGAGCCTGAAAATTTTTTCAAAGCGCAAGTCCAAATTTCACCTTGTTTTTGCCATAGAAAAACAGCTGGCTGCAGGAAAGTAAGCCTAACCTTCTTTTTCACCACATAAAGTGAGCCTGACTAACTTTTTTACCACAGAAATTCTGCTTGAAAATTTTTCACCATGCAAGTCCAAATTTCTCCACGTTTCTGTCGTAGAAAAACAGCCGGCTGCAGAAAAGTAAGCCTAACCATCTTTTTCACTGCGGAAAGTGAGCCTGAAAACAATTTTCACGGTGCAAGTCCAAATTTCACTTCGTTTTTGCCATAGAAATGCTGCCAGCTGCAGAAAAGTAAGCCTAACCATCTTTTTCACCGCAGAAAGTGAGCCTGAAAATTTTTTTCACCGCGCTAGTCCAAATCTCACCATGTTTCAGCCATAGAAAAACAGCTGGCTGCAGGAAAGTAAGCCTAACCAACTTTTTCACCGTGAAAAATCAGCCAGACTAACTTTTTTACAACAGAAAGTGAGCCTAAAAATATTTTTCACTGCATTTCTGCTATAGAAAAACAGCCAGCTGCATGAAAGTAAGCCTAATCATCTTTCTCACCACAGAAAGTCAGCCTGACTAACTTTTTTACAGCAGAAAGTGTGCCTGAAAAATTTTTTCACTGCGCAAGTCCAAATTTCACAGTGTTTCAGCCATAGAAAAACAGCCAGCTGCAGGAAAGTAAGCCTAATGATCTTTTTCAATGCAAAAAGTGAGCCTGAAAAAATATTTCACTGCACAAGTCCAAATTTCACAGCGTTTCTGTCATAGAAAAACACCTGGCTGCAGGAAAGTAAGCCTAATCATCTTTTTCACTGCAGAAAGTCAGCCGGACTAACTTTTTTATCGCAGAAAGTGAGCCTGAACAAATTTTTCACCATGCAAGTCCAAATTTCACCACGTTTCTTCTATAGAAAAACAGCCGGCTGCAGAAAAGTAAGCCTAACCATCTTTTTCACCATGGAAAGTGAGCCTGAAAAAATGTTTCACTGTTTTTCTGCCATAGAAAAACAGTCGTCTGCAGGAAAGTAAGTTTAACCATCTTTTTTACCGCAGAAAGTGAGCCTGAAAACATTTTTCACCACGCAAGTCCAAAATCTCACCGCATTTCTGCCACAGAAAAATATCCAGCTGCAGGAAAGTAAGCTTAACCAACTTATTCAACACAGAAAGTCAGCTGGACTAACTTTTTTACCGCGGAAAGTGAGCCTGAAAAAATGTTTCACTGCAAAGTCCAAATTTCACAGCATTTCTGCCATAGAAAAACAGCCAGCTGCAGGAAAGTAAGCCTAAGCAACTTTTTCACCACAGAAAGTCAGCCTAACTTTTTTACCACTGAAAGTGTGCCAGAAAAATTTTTTCACTGCAGAAGTCCAAATTTCACCGTGTTTCTGCCCTAGAAAAACATCCAGCTGCAGGAAAGTAAGCCTAACCAACTTTTTCACTGCAGAAAGTCAGCTAGACTAACTTTTTTACCGTGGAAAGTGAGCCTGAAAAAATTTTTCACTGCGCAAGTGCAAATTTCACCGCGTGTCTGTCATAGAAAAATAGCCGGCTTCAGGAAAGTAAGCCTAACCATCTTTTTCAATGTGGAAAGTGAACCTGAAAAAATTTTTCACCACGCAAGTCCAAATTTCACTGCGTTTCTGCCATAGAAAAACAGCCGGCTGCAGGAAAGTAAGCCTAACCATCTTTTTCACTGCGGAAAGTGAGCCTGAAAAAAATTTTCACCGCACAAGTCCAAATTTCACTGCATTTTTGCCATAGAAAAACAGCCTGCTGCAGAAAAGTAAGCCTAACCATCTTTTTCACCGCAAAAAGTGAGCCTGACTAACTTTTTTAGTGCGGAAATTCTGCTTGAAAATTTTTTCACCGAGCAAGTCGAAATGTTAAGTTTCTGCCATAGAAAAACAGCTGGCTGCAGGAAAGTAAGCCTAACCCTCTTTTTCACCACGGAAAGTGAGCCTGAAAAAAATTTTCACGGTGCAAGTCCAAATTTCACCGCGTTTTTGCCATAGAAATACTGCCAGCTGCAGGAAAGTAAGCCTAACCATCTTTTTCACCACAGAAAGTGAGCCTGAAAAATTTTTTCACCGCACTAGTCCAAATTTCACTGCGTTTCTCCCATAGAAAAACAGCCGGCTGCAGGAAAGTAAGTCTAATGATCTTTTTCAATGTGGAAAGTGAGCCTGAAAAAATTTTTCACCGCGCAAGTCCAAATTTCACAGTGTTTCTGCCATAGAAAAACAGCTGGCTGCAGGATAGTAAGCCTAATTATCTTTTTCACCACATAAAGTCAGCCGGACTAACTTTTTTACCGCAGAAAGTGAGCCTGAACAAAATTTTCACCGCGCAAGTCCAAATTTCACAGCGTTTCTGCCATAGAAAAACAGCTGGCTGCAGGAAAGTAAGCCTAATCATCTTTTTCACTGCAGAAAGTCAGCCAGACTAACTTTTTCACCGCAGAAAGTGAGCCTGAACAAATTTTTCACCGCACAAGTCCAAATTTCACCACAATTCTGCCATAGAAAACCAGCCAGCTGCAGGAAAGTAAGCCTAACCATCTTTTTCATCGCGGAAAGTGTGCCTGAAAAAATGTTTCATCGCATTTCTGCCACAGAAAAACAGCCATCTGCAGGAAAGTAAGCCTAACCACCTTTTTTGCCACAGAAAGTGAGCCTGAAAACATTTTTCACGGGTCAAGTCCAAATCTCACTGCATTTCTGCCACAGAAAAACATGCAGCTGCAGGAAAGTAAGCCTAACAAACTTTTTCATCGCAGAAAGTCAACTGGACTAACTTTTTTACCATGGAAAGTGAGCCTGAAAAAATGTTTCACCGCGTAAGTCCAAATTTCACTGCGTTTCTGCCATAGAAAAACAGCCGGCTGCAGGAACGTAAGCCTTTCCATTTTTTTCACAGCGGAAAGTGAGCCAGAAAAAATGTTTCACCACGCAAGTCCAAATTTCATATCGTTTCTGCCATAGAAAAACAGCCGGCTGCAGGAAAGTAAGCCTAACCATCTTTTTCACCTTGGAAAGTGAGCCTGAAAAAATGTTTCACCGCGCAAGTCCAAATTTCACCACGTTTCTGCTATGGAAAAACAGCCAGCTGCAGGAAAGTAAGCCTAACCTTCTTTTTCACTGCGGAAAGTGAGCCTGAAATTTTTTCAAAGCGCAAGTCCAAATTTCACCTTGTTTTTGCCATAGAAAAACAGCTGGCAGCAGAAAAGTAAGCCTAACCTTCTTTTTCACCACAGAAAGTGAGCCTGACTAACTTTTTTACCACCGAAATTCTGCTTGAAAATTTTTCACCGTGCAAGTCCAAATTTCTCCACGTTTCTGTCATAGAAAAACAGCCAGCTGCAGGAAAGTAAGCCTAACCATCTTTTTCACTGCGGAAAGTGAGCCTGAAAACAATTTTCACCGTGCAAGTCCAAATTTCACTGCATTTTTGCCATAGAAAAGCTGCCAGCTGCAGGAAAGTAAGCCTAACCATCTTTTTCACTGCAGAAAGTGAGACTGAAAATTTTTTTCACCGCGCTAGTCCAAATTTCATCGCATTTCTGCCATAGAAAAACAGCTGGCTGCAGGAAAGTAAGCCTAACCAACTTTTTCACAGTGAAAAATCAGCCTGACTAACTTTTTTACCGCAGAAAGTGAGCCTAAAAATATTTTTCACTGCGTTTCTGCCATAGAAAAAGAGCCGGCTGCAGGAAAGTAAGCCTAATCATCATTTTCACCGCAGAAAGTCAGCCTGACTAACTTTTTTACAGCGGAAAGTGTGCCTGAAAAATTTTTTCACTGCGCAAGTCCAAATTTCACAGTGTTTCAGCCATAGAAAAATAGCCAGCTGCAGGAAAGTAAGCCTAATGATCTTTTTCAATGCAGAAAGTGAGCCTGAAAAAATATTTCACCGCGCAAGTCCAAATTTCACAGCGCTTGCCATAGAAAACACCTGGCAGCAGGAAAGTAAGCCTAATCATCTTTTTCACTGCAGAAAGTCAACCAGATTAACTTTTTTACTGCAGAAAGTGAGCCTGAACAAATTTTTCACTGTGCAACTCCAAATTTCACCACGTTTCTGCTATAGAAAAACAGCCGGCTGCAGAAAAGTAAGCCTAACCATCTTTTTCACCACGGAAAGTGTGCCTGAAAAAATGTTTCACTGTGTTTCTGCCATAGAAAAACAGCCATCTGCAGGAAAGTAAGTCTAACCATCTTTTTTACCGCAGAAAGTAAGCCTGAAAACATTTTTCACCACGCAAGTCCAAAATCTCACCGCATTTCTGCCACAGAAAAATATCCAGCTGCAGGAAAGTAAGCCTAACCAACTTATTCACCGCAGAAAGTCAGCTGGACTAACTTTTTTACCGCGGAAAGTGAGCCTGAAAAAATGTTTCACTGCAAAAGTCCAAATTTCACAGCATTTCTGCCATAGAAAAATAGCCGGCTGCAGGAAAGTAAGCCTAACCATCTTTTTTACCACAGAAAGTGAGCCTGAAAACATTTTTCACCACGCAAGTCCAAATCTCACCGCATTTCTGCCATAGAAAAACAGCCAGCTGCAGGAAAGTAAGCCTAAACAACTTTTTCACCGCAGAAAGTCAGCCTAACTTTTTTACCGCTGAAAGTGTGCCAGAAAAATTTTTTCACTGCAGAAGTCCAAATTTCACCGTGTTTCTGCCATAGAAAAACATCCAGCTGCAGGAAAGTAAGCCTAACCAACTTTTTCACCGCAGAAAGTCAGCTAGACTAACTTTTTTACCGTGGAAAGTGAGCCTGAAAAAATGTTTCACTGCGCAAGTGCAAATTTCACCGCGTTTCTGTCATAGAAAAACAGCCGGCTTCAGGAAAGTAAGCCTAACCACCTTTTTCAATGCGGAAAGTGAGCCTGAAAAAATTTTTCACCACGCAAGTCCAAATTTCACTGTATTTCTGCCATAGAAAAACAGCTGGCTGCAGGAAAGTAAGCCTAACCATCTTTTTCACTGCAGAAAGTGAGCCTGAAAAAAATTTTCACCGCGCAAGTCCAAATTTCACCGCGTTTTTGCCATAGAAAAACAGCCAGCAGCAGGAAAGTAAGCCTAACCATCTTTTTCACCGCAGAAAGTGAGCCTGACTAACTTTTTTACTGCAGTAATTCAGCTTGAAAATTTTTGCACCGCGCAAGTCCAAATTTTATGTTTCTGCCACAGAAAAACAGCTGGCTGCAGGAAAGTAAGCCTAACCATCTTTTTTACTGTGGAAAGTGAGCCTGAAAAAAATTTTCACGGTGCAAGTTCAAATTTCACCACGTTTTTGCCATAGAAAAACTGCCAGCTGCAGGAAAGTAAGCCTAAACATCTTTTTTACCACAGAAAGTGAGACTGAAAACATTTTTCACCATGCAAGTCCAAAATCTCACCGCATTTCTGCCACAGAAAAATATCCAGCTGCAGGAAAGTAAGCCTAACCAACTTATTCACCGCAGAAAGTCAGCTGGACTAACTTTTTTAACGCGGAAAGTGAGCCTGAAAAAATGTTTCACTGCAAAAGTCCAATTTCACAGCATTTCTGCCATAGAAAACAGCCGGCTGCAGGAAAGTAAGCCTTACCATCTTTTTACCGCAGGAAAGTGAGCCTGAAAACATTTTTCACCACGCAAGTCCAAATCTCACTGCATTTCTGCCATAGAAAAACAGCCAGCTGCAGGAAAGTAAGCCTAAACAACTTTTTCACCGCAGAAAGTCAGCCTAACTTTTTTACCGCTGAAAGTGTGCCAGAAAAATTTTTTCACTGCAGAAGTCCAAATTTCACCGTGTTTCTGCCATAGAAAAACATCCAGCTGCAGGAAAGTAAGCCTAACCAACTTTTTCACTGCAGAAAGTCAGCTAGACTAACTTTTTTACCGTGGAAAGTGAGCCTGAAAAAATGTTTCACTGCGCAAGTGCAAATTTCACCGCGTTTCTGTCATAGAAAAACAGCCGGCTTCAGGAAAGTAAGCCTAACCATCTTTTTCAATGCGGAAAGTGAGCCTGAAAAAATTTTTCACCACGCAAGTCCAAATTTCACTGTATTTCTGCCATAGAAAAACAGCTGGCTGCAGGAAAGTAAGCCTAACCATCTTTTTCACTGCAGAAAGTGAGCCTGAAAAAAATTTTCACCGCGCAAGTCCAAATTTCACCGCGTTTTTGCCATAGAAAAACAGCCGGCAGCAGGAAAGTAAGCCTAACCATCTTTTTCACCGCAGAAAGTGAGCCTGACTAACTTTTTTACTGCAGTAATTCTGCTTGAAAATTTTTTCACCGCGCAAGTCCAAATTTTATGTTTCTGCCACAGAAAACAGCTGGCTGCAGGAAAGTAAGCCTAACCATCTTTTTATCCGTGGAAAGTGAGCCTGAAAAAAATTTTCACGGTGCAAGTCCAAATTTCACCACGTTTTTGCCATAGAAAAACTGCCAGCTGCAGGAAAGTAAGCCTAACCATCTTTTTTACCGCAGAAAGTGAGACTGAAAACATTTTTCACCACGCAAGTCCAAAATTTCACCGCATTTCTGCCACAGAAAAATATCCAGCTGCAGGAAAGTAAGCCTAACCAACTTTTCACTGCAGAAAGTCAGCTAGACTAACTTTTTACCGCTGAAAGTGAGCCTGAAAAATGTTTCACCGCGCAGTGCAAATTTCACCAGCATTTCTGCTTATAGAAACAACAGCGGCTTCGCGGGAAAGTAAGCCTAACCATCTTTTTCAATGTGGAAAGTGAGCCTGAAAACATTTTTCACCACGCAAGTCCAAATTTCACTGCGTTTCTGCCATAGAAAAACAGCCGGCTGCAGGAAAGTAAGCCTAACCATCTTTTTCACTGCAGAAAGTGAGCCTGACTAACTTTTTTACTGCGGAAATTCTGCTTGAAAATTTTTTCACCGCGCAAGTCCAAATTTTACGTTTCTGCCATAGAAAAACAGCTGGCTGCAGGAAAGTAAGCCTAACCATCTTTTTCACCGTGGAAAGTGAGCCTGAAAAAAATTTTCAAGGTGCAAGTCCAAATTTCACCGCGTTTTTGCCATAGAAAAACTGCCAGCTGCAGGAAAGTAAGCCTAACCATCTTTTTCACCGTGGAAGTGTGCCTGAAAAATGTTTCACCAGCGTTTCTGCCATAGAAAAACAGCCATCTGCAGGAAAGTAAGCCTAACCATCTTTTTCACCACAGAAAGTCAGCCTGACTAACTTTTTTACTGCGGAAATTCTGCTTGAAAATTTTTTCACCGCGCAAGTCGAAATATTACCACGTTTCTGCCATAGAAAAACAGCTGGCTGCAGGAAAGTAAGCCTAACCATCTTTTTCACCGTGGAAAGTGAGCCTGAAAAAATGTTTCACTGTGTTTCTGCCATAGAAAAACAGCCATCTGCAGGAAAGTAAGCCTAACCATCTTTTTTACCACAGAAAGTGAGCCTGAAAACATTTTTCACGGGTCAAGTCCAAATCTCACTGCATTTCTGCCACAGAAAAACATCCAGCTGCAGGAAAGTAAACCTAACCATCTTTTTTACCACAGAAAGTGAGCCTGAAAACATTTTTCATATGTCAAGTCCAAATCTCACTGCATTTCTGCCACAGAAAAACATCCAGCTGCAGGAAAGTAAGCCTAACCAACTTTTTCACTGCAGAAAGTCAACTGGACTAACTTTTTTACCATGGAAAGTGAGCCTGAAAAAATGTTTCCCAAGAAGTCCAAAATTCACCGCGCTTTCTGCCATAGAAAAACAGCTGGCTGCAGGAACATAAGCCTTTCCATCTTTTCACCGCGGAAAGTGAGCCAGAAAAATGTTTCACCACGCAAGTCCAAATTTTACAGCATTTCTGCCATAGAAAACAGCCAGCTGCAGGAAAGTAAGCCTAACCTTCTTTTTCACCACAGAAAGTGAGCCTGACTAACTTTTACCACAGAAATTCTGCTTGAAAATTTTTTCACCGTGCAAGTCCAAATTTCTCCACGTTTCTGTTATAGAAAAACAGCCGGCTGCAGGAAAGTAAGCCTAACCATCTTTTTCACCGCAGAAAGTGAGCCTGAAAATTTTTTTCACCGCGCTAGTCCAAATTTCACTGCGTTTCTCCCATAGAAAAATAGCCGGCTGCAGGAAAGTAAGTCTAACGATCTTTTTCAATGCGGAAAGTGAGCCGGACTAACTTTTTCACCGCAGAAAGTGAGCCTGATCAAATTTTTCACCATGCAAGTCCAAATTTCACCACAATTCTGCTATAGAATAACAGCCAGCTGCAGGAAAGTAAGCCTAACCATCTTTTTCACCACGGAAAGTGTGCCTGAAAAAATGTTTCATCACGTTTCTGCCATAGAAAAACAGCCATCTGCAGGAAAGTAAGCCTAACCATCTTTTTTACCGCAGAAAGTGAGCCTGAAAACATTTTTCACCACGCAAGTCCAAAATCTCACCGCATTTCTGCCACAGAAAAATATCCAGCTGCAGAAAAGTAAGCCTAACCAACTTATTCACCGCAGAAAGTCAGCTGGACTAACTTTTTTACTGCGGAAAGTGAGCCTGAAAAAATGTTTCACAGCAAAAGTCCAAATTTCACAGCATTTCTGCCATAGATAAACAGCCGGCTGCAGGAAAGTAAGCCTAACCATCTTTTTTACCACAGAAAGTGAGCCTGAAAACATTTTTCACTACGCAAGTCCAAATCTCACTGCATTTCGCCATAGAAAACAGCCAGCTGCAGGAAAGTAAGTTTGCAACTTTTTCACCGCAGAAAGTCAGCCTAACTTTTTACCGCTGAAAGTGTGCCAGAAAAATTTTTTCACTGCAGAAGTCCAAATTTCACCATGTTTCTGCCATAGAAAAACATCCAGCTGCAGGAAAGTAAGCCTAACCAACTTTTTCACCGCAGAAAGTCAGCTAGACTAACTTTTTTACCCCGGAAAGTGAGCCTGAAAAAATGTTTCACTGCGCAAGTGCAAATTTCACCGTGTTTCTGCCATAGAAAAACAGCTGGCTGCAGGAAAGTAAGCCTAATCATCTTTTTCACTGCAGAAAGTCAGCCAGACTAACTTTTTCACCGCAGAAAGTGAGCCTGAACAAATTTTTCACCGCACAAGTCCAAATTTCACCACAATTCTGCTATAGAAAAACAGCCAGCTGCAGGAAAGTAAGCCTAACCATCTTTTTCACCGCGGAAAGTCTGCCTGAAAAAATGTTTCATCGCATTTCGCCATAGAAAACAGCCATCTGCAGGAAAGTAAGCCTAACCACCTTTTTGCCACAGAAAGTGAGCCTGAAAACATTTTTCACCCCGAGTCCAAATCTCACTGCATTTCTGCCACAGAAAACATCTAGCTGCAGGAAAGTAAGCCTAACCATCTTTTTCACTGCAGAAAGTCAGCCTGACTAACTTTTTATCATGGAAATTTGCTTGAAAATTTTTTCACCGCGAAGTCCAAATTTTGCCACTTTCTGCCATAGAAAACAGCTGGCTGCAGGAAAGTAGTCTAACCATCTTTTCACCGCTGGAAAGTGAGCCTGAAAAATGTTTCACTGTGTTTCTGCCATAGAAAACAGCCATCTGCAGGAAAGTAAGCCTAACCATCTTTTTACCGCAGAAAGTGAGCCTGAAAACATTTTTCACGGGTCAAGACCAACTCACTGCATTTCTGCCACAGAAAAACATCCAGCTGCAGGAAAGTGTTTCAACAAACTTTTTCATCGCAGAAAGTCAACTGGACTAACTTTTTACCATGAAAGTGAGCCTGAAAAATGTTTCACCGCCAGAAGTCCAAATTTCACTGCGTTTCTGCCATAGAAAAAAAGCCGGCTGCAGGAACGTAAGCCTTTCCATTTTTTTCACAGCGGAAAGTGAGCCAGAAAAAATGTTTCACCACGCAAGTCCAAATTTCATATCGTTTCTGCTATGGAAAAACAGCCGGCTGCAGGAAAGTAAGCCTAACCATCTTTTTCACTGCGGAAAGTGAGCCTGAAAATTTTTTCAAAGCGCAAGTCCAAATTTCACCTTGTTTTTGCCATAGAAAAACAGCTGGCAGCAGAAAAGTAAGCCTAACCTTCTTTTTCACCACAGAAAGTGAGCCTGACTAACTTTTTTACCACATCAAATTTGCTTGAAAATTTTTCACCGGTAAGTCCAAATTTCTCCACGTTTCTGTCATAGAAAACAGCCAGCTGCAGGAAAGTAAGCTTCAACCATCTTTTTCAGTGCGGAAAGTGAGCCTGAAAACAATTTTCACCGCTAAGTCCAAATTTCACTGCATTTTTGCCATAGAAAAGCTGCCAGCTGCAGGAAAGTAACCTAACCATCTTTTTCACTGCAGAAAGTGAGACTGAAAATTTTTTTCACCGCGCTAGTCCAAATTTCACCGCATTTCTGCCATAGAAAAACAGCTGGCTGCAGGAAAGTAAGCCTAACCAACTTTTTCACAGTGAAAAATCAGCCAGACTAACTTTTTTACCGCAGAAAGTGAGCCTAAAAATATTTTTCACTGCGTTTCTGCTATAGAAAAACAGCTGGCTGCAGGAAAGTAAGCCTAACCACCTTTTTTGCCACAGAAAGTGAGCCTGAAAACATTTTTCACCCCGCAAGTCCAAATCTCACTGCATTTTTGCCATAGAAAAGCTGCCAGCTGCAGGAAAGTAAGCCTAACCATCTTTTTCACTGCAGAAAGTCAGCCTGACTAACTTTTTTACAGCGGAAAGTGTGCCTGAAAAATTTTTTCACTGCGCAAGTCCAAATTTCACAGTGTTTCAGCCATAGAAAAACAGCCAGCTGCAGGAAAGTAAGCCTAATGATCTTTTTCAATGCAGAAAGTGAGCCTGAAAAAATATTTCACTGCGCAAGTCCAAATTTCACAGCGTTTCTGCCATAGAAAAACACCTGGCAGCAGGAAAGTAAGCCTAATCATCTTTTTCACTGCAGAAAGTCAACCGGATTAACTTTTTTACTGAAGAAAGTGAGCCTGAACAAATTTTTCACCGTGAAACTCCAAATTTCACCACGTTTCTGCTATAGAAAAACAGCCGGCTGCAGAAAAGTAAGCCTAACCATCTTTTTCACCACGGAAAGTGTGCCTGAAAAATGTTTCACTGTGTTTCTCGCATAGAAAACAGCAATCTGCAGGAAAATAAGTCTAACCATCTTTTTACCGCAGAAAGTGAGCCTGAAAACATTTTTCACCATGCAAGTCCAAAATCTCACCGCATTTCTGCCACAGAAAATATCCAGCTGCAGGAAAGTGTTTAACCAACTTATTCATCGCAGAAAGTCCGCTGGACTAACTTTTTACCGCTGAAAGTGAGCCTGAAAAAATGTTTCACTGCAAAAGTCCAAATTTCACAGCATTTCTGCCATAGAAAAACAGCCGACTGCAGGAAAGTAAGCCTAACCATCTTTTTTACCACAGAAAGTGAGCCTGAAAACATTTTTCACCACGCAAGTCCAAATCTCACCGCATTTCTGCCATAGAAAAACAGCCAGCTGCAGGAAAGTAAGCCTAAACAACTTTTTCACCGCAGAAAGTCAGCCTAACTTTTTTACCGCTGAAAGTGTGCCAGAAAATTTTTTTCACTGCAGAAGTCCAAATTTCACCGTGTTTCTGCCATAGAAAAACATCCAGCTGCAGGAAAGTAAGCCTAACCAACTTTTTCACCGCAGAAAGTCAGCTAGACTAACTTTTTTACCGTGGAAAGTGAGCCTGAAAAAATGTTTCACTGCGCAAGTGCAAATTTCACCACGTTTCTGTCATAGAAAAACAGCCGGCTTCAGGAAAGTAAGCCTAACCATCTTTTTCAATGCGGAAAATGAGCCTGAAAAAACTTTTCACCACGCAAGTCCAAATTTCACTGTATTTCTGCCATAGAAAAACAGCTGGCTGCAGGAAAGTAAGCCTAACCATCTTTTTCACTGCAGAAAGTGAGCCTGAAAAAAATTTTCACCGCGCAAGTCCAAATTTCACCGCGTTTTTGCCATAGAAAAACAGCTGGCTGCAGGAAAGTAAGCCTAATCATCTTTTTCACTGCAGAAAGTCAGCCAGACTAACTTTTTCACCGCAGAAAGTGAGCCTGATCAAATTTTTCACCGCACAAGTCCAAATTTCACCACAATTCTGCTATAGAAAAACAGCCAGCTGCAGGAAAGTAAGCCTAACCATCTTTTTCACCGCGGAAAGTGTGCCTGAAAAAATGTTTCATCGCATTTCTGCCATAGAAAAACAGCCATCTGCAGGAAAGTAAGCCTAACCACCTTTTTTGGCACAGAAAGTGAGCCTGAAAACATTTTTCACCCCGCAAGTCCAAATCTCACTGCATTTCTGCCACAGAAAAACATCTAGCTGCAGGAAAGTAAGCCTAACCATTTTTTCACTGCAGAAAGTCAGCCTGACTAACTTTTTATCATGGAAATTTGCTTGAAAATTTTTTCACTGCGCAAGTCCAAATTTTGCCACTTTTCTGCCATAGAAAAACAGCTGGCTGCAGGAAAGTAAGCCTAACCATCTTTTTCACCGCGGAAAGTGAGCCTGAAAAAATGTTTCACTGTGTTTCTGCCATAGAAAAACAGCCATCTGCAGGAAAGTAAGCCTAACCATCTTTTTTACCGCAGAAAGTGAGCCTGAAAACATTTTTCACGGGTCAAGTCCAAATCTCACTGCATTTCTGCCACAGAAAAACATCCAGCTGCAGGAAAGTGTTTCAATAAACTTTTTCATCGCAGAAAGTCAACTGACTAACTTTTACCATGAAAAGTGAGCCTGAAAAATGTTCACCGCCAGAAGTCCAAATTTCACCGCGTTTCGCCATAGAAAACAGCCGGTGCAGGAACGTAAGCCTTCCATTTTTTTCACAGCGGAAAGTGAGCCAGAAAAAATGTTTCACCACGCAAGTCCAAATTTCATATCGTTTCTGCTATGGAAAAACAGCCAGCTGCAGGAAAGTAAGCCTAACCTTCTTTTTCACTGCGGAAAGTGAGCCTGAAAATTTTTTCAAAGCGCAAGTCCAAATTTCACCTTGTTTTTGCCATAGAAAAACAGCTGGCAGCAGAAAGTAAGCCTAACCTTCTTTTTCACCACAGAAAGTGAGCCTGACTAACTTTTTTACCACAGAAATTCTGCTTGAAAATTTTTCACCGTGCAAGTCCAAATTTCTCCACGTTTCTGTCATAGAAAAACAGCCAGCTGCAGGAAAGTAAGCCCAACCATCTTTTCACTGCGGAAAGTGAGCCTGAAAACAATTTTCACCGCAAGTCCAAATTTCACTGCATTTTTGCCATAGAAAGCTGCCAGCTGCAGGAAAGTAAGCCTAACCATCTTTTCACTGCAGAAAGTGAGACTGAAAATTTTTTCACCGTGCTAGTCCAAATTTCACCGCATTTCTGCCATAGAAAAACAGCTGGCTGCAGGAAGTAAGCTCAACCAACTTTTTCACAGTGAAAAATCAGCCAGACTAACTTTTTTACCGCAGAAAGTGAGCCTAAAAATATTTTTCACTGCGTTTCTGCTATAGAAAAACAGCTGGCTGCAGGAAAGTAAGCCTAACCACCTTTTTTGCCACAGAAAGTGAGCCTGAAAACATTTTTCACCCCGCAAGTCCAAATCTCACTGCATTTTTGCCATAGAAAAGCTGCCAGCTGCAGGAAAGTAAGCCTAACCATCTTTTTCACTGCAGAAAGTCAGCCTGACTAACTTTTTTACAGCGGAAAGTGTGCCTGAAAAATTTTTTCACTCCGCAAGTCCAAATTTCACAGTGTTTCAGCCATAGAAACAGCCAGCTGCAGGAAAGTTCAATGATCTTTTTCAATGCAGAAAGTGAGCCTGAAAAATATTTCACCGCGCAAGTCCAAATTTCACAGCGCTTCGCCATAGAAAACACCTGGCAGCAGGAAGTAAGCCTAATCATCTTTTTCACTGCAGAAAGTCAACCGGATTAACTTTTTTACTGAAGAAAGTGAGCCTGAACAAATTTTTCACCGTGAAACTCCAAATTTCACCACGTTTCTGCTATAGAAAAACAGCCGGCTGCAGAAAAGTAAGCCTAACCATCTTTTTCACCACGGAAAGTGTGCCTGAAAAAATGTTTCACTGTGTTTCTGCCATAGAAAAACAGCAATCTGCAGGAAAATAAGTCTAACCATCTTTTTTACCGCAGAAAGTGAGCCTGAAAACATTTTTCACCATGCAAGTCCAAAATCTCACCGCATTTCTGCCACAGAAAAATATCCAGCTGCAGGAAAGTAAGCCTAACCAACTTATTCACCGCAGAAAGTCCGCTGGACTAACTTTTTTACCGCGGAAAGTGAGCCTGAAAAAATGTTTCACTGCAAAAGTCCAAATTTCACAGCATTTCTGCCATAGAAAAACAGCCGGCTGCAGGAAAGTAAGCCTAACCATCTTTTTTACCACAGAAAGTGAGCCTGAAAACATTTTTCACCACGCAAGTCCAAATCTCACCGCATTTCTGCCATAGAAAAACAGCCAGCTGCAGGAAAGTAAGCCTAAACAACTTTTTCACCGCAGAAAGTCAGCCTAACTTTTTTACCGCTGAAAGTGTGCCAGAAAATTTTTTTCACTGCAGAAGTCCAAATTTCACCGTGTTTCTGCCATAGAAAAACATCCAGCTGCAGGAAAGTAAGCCTAACCAACTTTTTCACCGCAGAAAGTCAGCTAGACTAACTTTTTTACCGTGGAAAGTGAGCCTGAAAAAATGTTTCACTGCGCAAGTGCAAATTTCACCACGTTTCTGTCATAGAAAAACATCCGGCTTCAGGAAAGTAAGCCTAACCATCTTTTTCAATGCGGAAAATGAGCCTGAAAAAACTTTTCACCACGCAAGTCCAAATTTCACTGTATTTCTGCCATAGAAAAACAGCTGGCTGCAGGAAAGTGAGTCTAACCATCTTTTTCACTGCAGAAAGTGAGCCTGAAAAAAATTTTCACCGCGCAAGTCCAAATTTCACCGCGTTTTTGCCATAGAAAAACAGCCGGCAGCAGGAAAGTAAGCCTAACCATCTTTTTCACTGCAGAAAGTGAGCCTGACTAACTTTTTTACTGCAGTAATTCTGCTTGAAAATTTTTTCACCGCGAAAGTCCAAATTTTATGTTTCTGCCACAGAAAAACAGCTGGCTGCAGGAAAGTAAGCCTAACCATTTTTTTACCGTGGAAAGTGAGCCTGAAAAAAATTTTCACGGTGCAAGTCCAAATTTCACTAATGCTTTTGCCATATAGAAAACTGCCAGCTGCAGGAAAGTAAGCTTAACCATCTTTTACCGCAGAAAGTGAGACTGAAAACATTTTTCACCACGCAAGTCCAAAATCTCACCGCATTTCTGCCACAGAAAAATATCCAGCTGCAGGAAAGTAAGCTTAACTAACTTATTCACCGCAGAAAGTCAGCTGGACTAACTTTTTACCATGAAAGTGAGCCTGAAAAATGTTTCACTGCAAAGTCCAAATTTCACAGCATTTCTGCCATAGAAAACAGCCGGCTGCAGGAAAGTAAGCCTAACCATCTTTTTAACCACAGAAAGTGTGACTGAAAACATTTTTCACCACGCAAGTCCAAATTTCACCGTGTTTCTGCCATAGAAAAACATCCAGCTGCAGGAAAGTATGCCTAACCAACTTTTTCACCGCAGAAAGTCAGCTAGACTAACTTTTTTACCGCGGAAAGTGAGCCTGAAAAAATGTTTCACTGCGCAAGTGCAAATTTCACCGCGTTTCTGTCATAGAAAAACAGCCGGCTTCAGGAAAGTAAGCCTAACCATCTTTTTCAATGCAGAAAGTGAGCCTGAAAACATTTTTCACCACGCAAGTCCAAATTTCACCGCGTTTTTGCCATAGAAATACTACCAGCTGCAGGAAAGTAAGCCTAACCATCTTTTTTACAACAGAAAGTGAGCCTGAAAAATTTTTTCACCGCACTAGTCCAAATTTCACTGCGTTTCTCCCATAGAAAAACAGCCGGCTGCAGGAAAGTAAGTCTAATGATCTTTTTCAATGCGGAAAGTGAGCCTGAAAAAATATTTCACTGCGCAAGTCCAATTTCACAGCGCTTCTGCCATAGAAAACACCTGGCAGCAGGAAAGTAAGCCTAATCATCTTTTCACTGCAGAAAGTCAACCGATTAACTTTTTACTGAAGAAAGTGAGCCTGAACAAATTTTCACCGTGAAACTCCAAATTTCACCACGTTTCTGCTATAGAAAAACAGCCGGCTGCAGAAAAGTAAGCCTAACCATCTTTTTCACCACGGAAAGTGTGCCTGAAAAAATGTTTCACTGTGTTTCTGCCATAGAAAAACAGCAATCTGCAGGAAAATAAGTCTAACCATCTTTTTTACCGCAGAAAGTGAGCCTGAAAACATTTTTCACCATGCAAGTCCAAAATCTCACCGCATTTCTGCCACAGAAAAATATCCAGCTGCAGGAAAGTAAGCCTAACCAACTTATTCACCGCAGAAAGTCCGCTGGACTAACTTTTTTACCGCGGAAAGTGAGCCTGAAAAAATGTTTCACTGCAAAAGTCCAAATTTCACAGCATTTCTGCCATAGAAAAACAGCCGACTGCAGGAAAGTAAGCCTAACCATCTTTTTTACCACAGAAAGTGAGCCTGAAAACATTTTTCACCACGCAAGTCCAAATCTCACCGCATTTCTGCCATAGAAAAACAGCCAGCTGCAGGAAAGTAAGCCTAAACAACTTTTTCACCGCAGAAAGTCAGCCTAACTTTTTTACCGCTGAAAGTGTGCCAGAAAATTTTTTTCACTGCAGAAGTCCAAATTTCACCGTGTTTCTGCCATAGAAAACATCCAGCTGCAGGAAAGTAAGCTCAACCAACTTTTTCACCGCAGAAAGTCAGCTAGACTAACTTTTTACCATGGAAAGTGAGCCTGAAAAATGTTTCACCGCGCAAGTGCAATTTCACCACGCTTTCTGTCATAGAAAACAGCCGCTTCAGGAAAGTAAGCTCAACCATCTTTTCAATGCGGAAAATGAGCCTGAAAAACTTTTCACCACGCAAGTCCAAATTTCACTGTATTTCTGCCATAGAAAAACAGCTGGCTGCAGGAAAGTAAGCCTCAACCATCTTTTCACTGCAGAAAGTGAGCCTGAAAAATTTTCACCGCGCAAGTCCAAATTTCACGCGCTTTTGCCATAGAAAACAGCTGGCTGCAGGAAAGTAGTTTAATCATCTTTTCACTGCAGAAAGTCAGCCAGACTAACTTTTCACCGCAGAAAGTGAGCCTGATCAAATTTTTCACCGCACAAGTCCAAATTTCACCACAATTCTGCTATAGAAAACAGCCAGCTGCAGGAAAGTAAGCCTAACCATCTTTTTCACCGCGGAAAGTGTGCCTGAAAAAATGTTTCATCGCATTTCTGCCATAGAAAAACAGCCATCTGCAGGAAAGTAAGCCTAACCACCTTTTTTGCCACAGAAAGTGAGCCTGAAAACATTTTTCACCCCGAAGTCCAAATCTCACTGCATTTCTGCCACAGAAAACATCTAGCTGCAGGAAAGTAAGCCTAACCATCTTTTTCACTGCAGAAAGTCAGCCTGACTAACTTTTTATCTGGAAATTTTGCTTGAAAATTTTTCACCGCGAAGTCCAAATTTTGCCACTTTTCTGCCATAGAAAACAGCTGGCTGCAGGAAAGTAAGCCAACCATCTTTTTTCACCGGAAAGTGAGCCTGAAAAATGTTTCACTGTGTTTCTGCCATAGAAAACAGCCATCTGCAGGAAAGTAAGCCTAACCATCTTTTTTACCGCAGAAAGTGAGCCTGAAAACATTTTTCACAGGTCAAGTCCAAATCTCACTGCATTTCTGCCACAGAAAAACATCCAGCTGCAGGAAAGTAAGCCTAACAAACTTTTTCATCGCAGAAAGTCAACTGGACTAACTTTTTTACCATGAAAAGTGAGCCTGAAAAAATGTTTCACCGCGTAAGTCCAAATTTCACCGCGCTTTCTGCCATAGAAAACAGCCGGCTGCAGGAACGTAGCCTTTCCATTTTTTTCACAGCGAAAGTGAGCCAGAAAATGTTTCACCACGTAAGTCCAAATTTCATATCGTTTGCTATGGAAAACAGCCAGCTGCAGGAAAGTAAGTTTAACCTTTTTTCACTCGCGGAAAGTGAGCCTGAAAATTTTTCAAAGCGCTAGTCCAAATTTCACCTTGTTTTTGCCATAGAAAAACAGCTGGCAGCAGAAAAGTAAGCCTAACCTTCTTTTTCACCACAGAAAGTGAGCCTGACTAACTTTTTTACCACCGAAATTCTGCTTGAAAATTTTTCACCGTGCAAGTCCAAATTTCTCCACGTTTCTGTCATAGAAAAACAGCCAGCTGCAGGAAAGTAAGCCTAACCATCTTTTTCACTGCGGAAAGTGAGCCTGAAAACAATTTTCACCGTGCAAGTCCAAATTTCACTGCATTTTTGCCATAGAAAAGCTGCCAGCTGCAGGAAAGTAAGCCTAACCATCTTTTTCACTGCAGAAAGTGAGACTGAAAATTTTTTTCACCGTGCTAGTCCAAATTTCACCGCATTTCTGCCATAGAAAAACAGCTGGCTGCAGGAAAGTAAGCCTAACCAACTTTTTCACAGTGAAAAATCAGCCAGACTAACTTTTTTACCGCAGAAAGTGAGCCTAAAAATATTTTTCACTGCGTTTCTGCTATAGAAAAACAGCTGGCTGCAGGAAAGTAAGCCTAACCACCTTTTTTGCCACAGAAAGTGAGCCTGAAAACATTTTTCACCCCGCAAGTCCAAATCTCACCTGCATTTTGCCATAGAAAAGCTGCCAGCTGCAGGAAAGTAAGCCTAACCATCTTTTTCACTGCAGAAAGTCAGCCTGACTAACTTTTTTACAGCGGAAAGTGTGCCTGAAAAATTTTTTCACTGCGCAAGTCCAAATTTCACAGTGTTTCAGCCATAGAAAAACAGCCAGCTGCAGGAAAGTAAGCCTAATGATCTTTTTCAATGCAGAAAGTGAGCCTGAAAAAATATTTCACTGCGCAAGTCCAAATTTCACAGCGTTTCTGCCATAGAAAAACACCTGGCAGCAGGAAAGTAAGCCTAATCATCTTTTTCACTGCAGAAAGTCAACCGGATTAACTTTTTTACTGAAGAAAGTGAGCCTGAACAAATTTTTCACCGTGAAACTCCAAATTTCACCACGTTTCTGCTATAGAAAAACAGCCGGCTGCAGAAAAGTAAGCCTAACCATCTTTTTCACCACGGAAAGTGTGCCTGAAAAAATGTTTCACTGTGTTTCTGCCATAGAAAAACAGCAATCTGCAGGAAAATAAGTCTAACCATCTTTTTTACCGCAGAAAGTGAGCCTGAAAACATTTTTCACCATGCAAGTCCAAAATCTCACCGCATTTCTGCCACAGAAAATATCCAGCTGCAGGAAAGTAAGCTCAACCAACTTATTCACCGCAGAAAGTCCGCTTGACTAACTTTTTACCGCAAGTGAGCCTGAAAAATGTTTCACTGCAAAGTCCAAATTTCACAGCATTTCTGCCATAGAAAACAGCCGGCTGCAGGAAAGTAAGCCTAACCATCTTTTACCACAGAAAGTGAGCCTGAAAACATTTTTCACCACGTAAGTCCAAATCTCACGCATTTCTGCCATAGAAAAACAGCCAGCTGCAGGAAAGTAAGCCTAAACAACTTTTTCACCGCAGAAAGTCAGCCTAACTTTTTTACCGCTGAAAGTGTGCCAGAAAATTTTTTTCACTGCAGAAGTCCAAATTTCACCGTGTTTCTGCCATAGAAAAACATCCAGCTGCAGGAAAGTAAGCCTAACCAACTTTTTCACCGCAGAAAGTCAGCTAGACTAACTTTTTTACCGTGGAAAGTGAGCCTGAAAAAATGTTTCACTGCGCAAGTGCAAATTTCACCACGTTTCTGTCATAGAAAAACAGCCGGCTTCAGGAAAGTAAGCCTAACCATCTTTTTCAATGCGGAAAATGAGCCTGAAAAAACTTTTCACCACGCAAGTCCAAATTTCACTGTATTTCGCCATAGAAAAACAGCTGGCTGCAGGGAAAGTAGCTTAACCATCTTTTTTCACTGCAGAAAGTGAGCCTGAAAAAATTTTCACCGCGGAAGTCCAATTTCACCGCTTTTGCCATAGAAAACAGCCGGGCAGGAAAGTAAGCCTAACCATCTTTTCACTGCAGAAAGTGAGCCTGACTAACTTTTTACTGCAGTAATTCTGCTTGAAAATTTTTTCACCGCAAGTCCAAATTTTATGTTTCTGCCACAGAAAACAGCTGGCTGCAGGGGTAAGCCTAACCATTTTTACCGTGGAAAGTGAGCCTGAAAAAAATTTTCACGGTGCAAGTCCAAATTTCACCACGTTTTTGCCATAGAAAAACTGCCAGCTGCAGGAAAGTAAGCCTAACCATCTTTTTTACCGCAGAAAGTGAGACTGAAAACATTTTTCACCACGCAAGTCCAAAATCTCACCGCATTTCTGCCACAGAAAAATATCCAGCTGCAGGAAAGTAAGCCTAACCAACTTATTCACCGCAGAAAGTCAGCTGGACTAACTTTTTTACCGCGGAAAGTGAGCCTGAAAAAATGTTTCACTGCAAAAGTCCAAATTTCACAGCATTTCTGCCATAGAAAAACAGCCGGCTGCAGGAAAGTAAGCCTAACCATCTTTTTAACCACAGAAAGTGTGACTGAAAACATTTTTCACCACGCAAGTCCAAATTTCACCGTGTTTCTGCCATAGAAAAACATCCAGCTGCAGGAAAGTATGCCTAACCAACTTTTTCACCGCAGAAAGTCAGCTAGACTAACTTTTTTACCGCGGAAAGTGAGCCTGAAAAAATGTTTCACTGCGCAAGTGCAAATTTCACTGCGTTTCTGTCATAGAAAAACAGCCGGCTTCAGGAAAGTAAGCCTAACCATCTTTTTCAATGCAGAAAGTGAGCCTGAAAACATTTTTCACCACGCAAGTCCAAATTTCACCGCGTTTTTGCCATAGAAATACTGCCAGCTGCAGGAAAGTAAGCCTAACCATCTTTTTTACAACAGAAAGTGAGCCTGAAAAATTTTTTCACCGCACTAGTCCAAATTTCACTGCGTTTCTCCCATAGAAAAACAGCCGGCTGCAGGAAAGTAAGTCTAATGATCTTTTCAATGCGAAAGTGAGCCTGAAAAATTTTCACCGCAAGTCCAAATTTCACAGTGTTTCTGCCATAGAAAACAGCTGGCTGCAGGAAAGTAAGCCTAATTATCTTTTTCACCACATAAAGTCAGCCGGACTAACTTTTTTACCCCAGAAAGTGAGCCTGAACAAAATTTTCACCGCACAAGTCCAAATTTCACAGCGTTTCTGCCATAGAAAAACAGCTGGCTGCAGGAAAGTAAGCCTAATCATCTTTTTCACTGCAGAAAGTCAGCCAGACTAACTTTTTCACCGCAGAAAGTGAGCCTGAACAAATTTTTCACCGTACAAGTCCAAATTTCACCACAATTCTGCTATAGAAAAACAGCCAGCTGCAGGAAAGTAAGCCTAACCATCTTTTTCACCGCGGAAAGTGTGCCTGAAAAAATGTTTCATCGCATTTCTGCCATAGAAAAACAGCCATCTGCAGGAAAGTAAGCCTAACCACCTTTTTTGCCACAGAAAGTGAGCCTGAAAACATTTTCACCCATCAAGTCCAAATCTCACTGCATTTCTGCCACAGAAAACATCCAGCTGCAGGAAAGTAAGCCTAACCATTTTTCACCGCAGAAAGTCAGCCTGACTAACTTTTTTACTGCGGAAATTCTGCTTGAAAATTGTTTCACTGCGCAAGTCCAAATTTTGCCACATTTCTGCCATAGAAAAACAGCTGGCTGCCAGAAAGTAAGCCTAACCATCTTTTTCACCACGGAAAGTGAGCCTGAAAAAATGTTTCACTGTGTTTCTGCCATAGAAAAACAGCCATCTGCAGGAAAGTAAGCCTAACCATCTTTTTTACCGCAGAAAGTGAGCCTGAAAACATTTTTCATGGGTCAAGTCCAAATCTCACTGCATTTCTGCCACAGAAAAACATCCAGCTGCAGGAAAGTAAGCCTAACAAACTTTTTCATCGCAGAAAGTCAACTGGACTAACTTTTTTACCAAGGAAAGTGAGCCTGAAAAAATGTTTAACCGCGTAAGTCCAAATTTCACTGTGTTTCTGCCATAGAAAAACAGCCGGCTGCAGGAACGTAAGCCTTTCCATTTTTTTCACAGCGGAAAGTGAGCCAGAAAAAATGTTTCACCACGCAAGTGCAAATTTCATATCGTTTCTGCCATAGAAAAACAGCCGGCTGCAGGAAAGTAAGCCTAACCATCTTTTTCACCTTGGAAAGTGAGCCTGAAAAAATGTTTCACCGCTCAAGTCCAAATTTCACCACGTTTCTGCTATGGAAAAACAGCCAGCTGCAGGAAAGTAAGCTTAACCTTCTTTTTCACTGCGGAAAGTGAGCCTGAAAATTTTTTCAAAGCGCAAGTCCAAATTTCACCTTGTTTTTGCCATAGAAAAACAGCTGGCAGCAGAAAAGTAAGCCTAACCTTCTTTTCACCACAGAAAGTGAGCCTGACTAACTTTTTGCCACTGAAATTCTTGCGAAAATTTTCACCTGCAAGTCCAAATTTCTCCACGCTTCTGTCATAGAAAACAGCCAGCTGCAGGAAAGTAAGCCTAACCATCTTTTCACTCGCGGAAAGTGAGCCTGAAAACAATTTTCACCGCGGCAAGTCCAAATTTCACTGCATTTTGCCATAGAAAAGCTGCCAGCTGCAGGAAAGTAAGCTTCAACCATCTTTTTCACCGCAGAAAGTGAGACTGAAAATTTTTTTCACCGGGCTTAGTCCAAATTTTCACCGCATTTCTGCCATAGAAAACAGCTGGCTGCAGGGAAAGTGAGCTCAATCCATCCTTTTTTTCTTACAGTGAAAAATCAGCCAGACTAACTTTTTACCACAGAAAGTGAGCCTAAAATATTTTTTCACTGCGCTTCTGCTATAGAAGAACAGCCGGTTGCAGGAAAGTAAGCCTAATCATCATTTTCACTGCAGAAAGTCAGCCTGACTAAATTTTTTACCGCAGAAAGTGTGCCTGACAAATTTTTTCACCACGTAAGTCCAAATTTCACCACGTTTCTGCCATAGAAAAACAGCCAGCTGCATGAAAGTAAGCCTAATCATCTTTTTCACCACAGAAAGTCAGCCTGACTAACTTTTTTAAAGCGGAAAGTGTGCCTGAAAAATTTTTTCACTGCGCAAGTCCAAATTTCACAGCGTTTCAGCCATAGAAAAACAGCCAGCTGCAGGAAAGTAAGCCTAAAGATCTTTTTCAATGCAGAAAGTGAGCCTGAAAAAATATTTCACTGCGCAAGTCCAAATTTCACAGCGTTTCTGCCATAGAAAAACACCTGGCTGCAGGAAAGTAAGCCTAATCATCTTTTTCACTGCAGAAAGTCAACCGGATTAACTTTTTTACTGCAGAAAGTGAGCCTGAACAAATTTTTCACCGTGCAACTGCAAATTTCACCACGTTTCTGCTATAGAAAAACAGCCGGCTGCAGAAAAGTAAGCCTAACCATCTTTTTCACCGCAGAAAGTGAGCCTGAAAAAATGTTTCACTGTGTTTCTGCCATAGAAAAACAGCCGTCTGCAGGAAAGTAAGTCTAACCATCTTTTTTACCGCAAAAAGTGAGCCTGAAAACATTTTTCACCACGCAAGTCCAAAATCTCACCGCATTTCTGCCACAGAAAAATATCCAGCTGCAGGAAAGTAAGCCTAACCAACTTATTCACCGCAGAAAGTCAGCTGGACTAACTTTTTTACCACGGAAAGTGAGCCTGAAAAAATGTTTCACTGCAAAAGTCCAAATTTCACAGCATTTCTGCCATAGAAAAACAGCCGGCTGCAGGAAAGTAAGCCTAACCATCTTTTTTACCACAGAAAGTGAGCCTGAAAACATTTTTCACCATGCAAGTCCAAATCTCACCGCATTTCTGCCATAGAAAAACAGCAAGCTGCAGGAAAGTAAGCCTAAACAACTTTTTCACCGCAGAAAGTCAGCCTAACTTTTTTACCGCTGAAAGTGTGCCAGAAAAATTTTTTCACTGCAGAAGTCCAAATTTCACCGTGTTTCTGCCATAGAAAAACATCCAGCTGCAGGAAAGTAAGCTTAACCAACTTTTTTCACTGCAGAAAGTCAGCTAGACTAACTTTTTACCGTGGAAAGTGAGCCTGAAAATGTTTCACCGCGCAAGTGCAAATTTCACCGCTGCTTCTGTCATAGAAAACAGCCGGCTTCAGGAAAGTAAGCCTAACCATCTTTTTCAATGCGGAAAGTGAGCCTGAAAAAATTTTTCACCACGCAAGTCCAAATTTCACTGTATTTCTGCCATAGAAAAACAGCTGGCTGCAGGAAAGTAAGCCTAACCATCTTTTTCACTGCAGAAAGTGAGCCTGAAAAAAATTTTCACCGCGCAAGTCCAAATTTCACCGCGTTTTTGCCATAGAAAAACAGCCGGCAGCAGGAAAGTAAGCCTAACCATCTTTTTCCCCGCAGAAAGTGAGCCTGACTAACTTTTTTACTGCAGTAATTCTGCTTGAAAATTTTTTCACCGCGCAAGTCCAAATTTTATGTTTCTGCCACAGAAAAACAGCTGGCTGCAGGAAAGTAAGCCTAACCATCTTTTTACCGTGGAAAGTGAGCCTGAAAAAAATTTTCACGGTGCAAGTCCAAATTTCACCTGCTTTTGCCATAGAAAAACTGCCAGCTGCAGGAAAGTAAGCCTAACCATCTTTTTTACCACAGAAAGTGAGACTGAAAACATTTTTCACAACGCAACTCCAAATTTCACCGTGTTTCTGCCATAGAAAAACATCCAGCTGCAGGAAAGTATGCCTAACCAACTTTTTCACCGCAGAAAGTCAGCTAGACTAACTTTTTTACCGCGGAAAGTGAGCCTGAAAAAATGTTTCACTGCGCAAGTGCAAATTTCACCGCGTTTCTGTCATAGAAAAACAGCCGGCTTCAGGAAAGTAAGCCTAACCATCTTTTTCAATGCGGAAAGTGAGCCTGAAAACATTTTTCACCACGCAAGTCCAAATTTCACTGCGTTTCTGCCATAGAAAAACAGCCGGCTGCAGGAAAGTAAGCCTAACCATCTTTTTCACTGCAGAAAGTGAGCCTGACTAACTTTTTTACTGCGGAAATTCTGCTTGAAAATTTTTTCACCGCGCAAGTCCAAATTTTACGTTTCTGCCATAGAAAAACAGCTGGCTGCAGGAAAGTAAGCCTAACCATCTTTTTCACCGTGGAAAGTGAGCCTGAAAAAAATTTTCACGGTGCAAGTCCAAATTTCACCGCGTTTTTGCCATAGAAAAACTGCCAGCTGCAGGAAAGTAAGCCTAACCATCTTTTTCACCACAGAAAGTGAGCCTGAAAAAATTTTTCAACGCACTGGTCCAAATTTCACCGCATTTCTCCCATAGAAAAATAGCCAGCTGCAGGAAAGTAAGTCTAATGATCTTTTTCAAAGCAGAAAGTGAGCCTGAAAAAATTTTTCACTGCGCAAGTCCAAATTTCACAGTGTTTCTGCCATAGAAAAACAGCCGGCTGCAGGAAAGTAAGCCTAATCATCTTTTTCACCACAGAAAGTCAGCCGGACTAACTTTTTTACCGCAGAAAGTGAGCCTGAACAAAATTTTCACCACGCAAGTGCAAATTTCACAGTGTTTCTGCCATAGAAAAACAGCTGGCTGCAGGAAAGTAAGCCTAATCATCTTTTTCACTGCAGAAAGTCAGCCGGACTAACTTTTTCACCACAGAAAGTGAGCCTGAACAAATTTTTCACCGCGCAAGTCCAAATTTCACCACGATTCTGCTATAGAAAAACAGCCAGCTGCAGGAAAGTAAGCCTAACCATCTTTTTCACCATGGAAAGTGTGCCTGAAAAAATGTTTCATCGCGTTTCTGCCATAGAAAAACAGCCATCTGCAGGAAAGTAAGCCTAACCATCTTTTTCACCACAGAAAGTCAGCCTGACTAACTTTTTTACTGCGGTAATTCTGCTTGAAAATTTTTTCACCGCGCAAGTCCAAATATTACCATGTTTCTGCCATAGAAAAACAGCTGGCTGCAGAAAAGTAAGCCTAACCATCTTTTCCACCGTGGAAAGTGAGCCTGAAAAAATGTTTCACTGTGTTTCTGCCATAGAAAAACAGCCATCTGCAGGAAAGTAAGCCTAACCATCTTTTTTATCACAGAAAGTGAGCCTGAAAACATTTTTCATGGGTCAAGTCCAAATCTCACTGCATTTCTGCCACAGAAAAACATCCAGCTGCAGGAAAGTAAGCCTAACCATCTTTTTTACCACAGAAAGTGAGCCTGAAAACATTTTTCATATGTCAAGTCCAAATCTCACTGCATTTCTGCCACAGAAAAACATCCAGCTGCAGGAAAGTAAGCCTAACCAACTTTTTCACTGCAGAAAGTCAACTGGACTAACTTTTTTACCATGGAAAGTGAGCCAGAAAAAATGTTTCACCACGCAAGTCCAAATTTTACAGCATTTCTGCCATAGAAAAACAGCCGGCTGCAGGAAAGTAAGCCTAACCTTCTTTTTCACCACAGAAAGTGAGCCTGACTAACTTTTACCACAGAAATTCTGCTTGAAAATGTTTTCACCGCGTTAGTCCAAATTTCACTGCGTTTCTCCCATAGAAAAATAGCCGGCTGCAGGAAAGTAAGTCTAACGATCTTTTTCAATGCGGAAAGTGAGCCGGACTAACTTTTTCACTGCAGAAAGTGAGCCTGATCAAATTTTTCACCGCGCAAGTCCAAATTTCACCATGATTCTGCTATAGAATAACAGCCAGCTGCAGGAAAGTAAGCCTAACCATCTTTTTCACCACGGAAAGTGTGCCTGAAAAAATGTTTCATCACGTTTCTGCCATAGAAAAACAGCCATCTGCAGGAAAGTAAGCCTAACCATCTTTTTTACCGCAGAAAGTGAGCCTGAAAACATTTTTCGCCACGCAAGTCCAAAATCTCACCGCATTTCTGCCACAGAAAAATATCCAGCTGCAGGAAAGTAAGCCTAACCAACTTATTCACCACAGAAAGTCAGCTGGACTAACTTTTTTACTGCGGAAAGTGAGCCTGAAAAAATGTTTCACAGCAAAAGTCCAAATTTCACAGCATTTCTGCCATAGATAAACAGCCGGCTGCAGGAAAGTAAGGCTAACCATCTTTTTTACCACAGAAAGTGAGCCTGAAAACATTTTTCACCACGCAAGTCCAAATCTCACTGCATTTCTGCCATAGAAAAACAGCCAGCTGCAGGAAAGTAAGCCTAAGCAACTTTTTCACCGCAGAAAGTCAGCCTAACTTTTTACCGCTGAAAGTGTGCCAGAAAAATTTTTTCACTGCAGAAGTCCAAATTTCACCATGTTTCTGCCATAGAAAAACATCCAGCTGCAGGAATGTAAGCATAACCAACTTTTTCACCGCAGAAAGTCAGCTAGACTAACTTTTTTACCGCGGAAAGTGAGTCTGAAAAAATGTTTCACTGCGCAAGTGCAAATTTCACCGTGTTTCTGCCATAGAAAAACAGCTGGCTGCAGGAAAGTAAGCCTAATCATCTTTTTCACTGCAGAAAGTCAGCCAGACTAACTTTTTCACCGCAGAAAGTGAGCCTGATCAAATGTTTCACCGCACAAGTCCAAATTTCACCACAATTCTGCTATAGAAAAACAGCCAGCTGCAGGAAAGTAAGCCTAACCATCTTTTTCACCGCGGAAAGTGTGCCTGAAAAAATGTTTCATCGCATTTCTGCCATAGAAAAACAGCCATCTGCAGGAAAGTAAGCCTAACCACCTTTTTTGCCACAGAAAGTGAGCCTGAAAACATTTTTCAGCCCGCAAGTCCAAATCTCACTGCATTTCTGCCACAGAAAAACATCCAGCTGCAGGAAAGTAAGCCTAACCATCTTTTTCACTGCAGAAAGTCAGCCTGACTAACTTTTTTACTGCGGAAATTCTGCTTGAAAATTTTTTCACTGCGCAAGTCCAAATTTTGCCACGTTTCTGCCATAGAAAAACAGCTGGCTGCCAGAAAGTAAGCCTAACCATCGTTTTCACCGCGGAAAGTGAGCCTGAAAAAATGTTTCACTGTGTTTCTGCCATAGAAAAACAGCCATCTGCAGGAAAGTAAGCCTAACCATCTTTTTTACCGCAGAAAGTGAGCCTGAAAACATTTTTCACGGGTCAAGTCCAAATCTCACTGCATTTCTGCCACAGAAAAACATCCAGCTGCAGGAAAGTAAGCCTAACAAACTTTTTCATCGCAGAAAGTCAACTGGACTAACTTTTTTACCATGGAAAGTGAGCCTGAAAAAATGTTTCACCGCGTAAGTCCAAATTTCACTGCGTTTCTGCCATAGAAAAACAGCCGGCTGCAGGAACGTAAGTTTTCCATTTTTTCACAGCGGAAAGTGAGCCAGAAAAATGTTTCACCACGCAAGTCCAAATTTCATATCGCTTCTGCCATAGAAAACAGCCGCTGCAGGAAAGTAAGCCTAACCATCTTTTTCACCTTGGAAAGTGAGCCTGAAAAAATGTTTTACCGCTCAAGTCCAAATTTCACCACATTTCTGCTATGGAAAAACAGCCAGCTGCAGGAAAGTAAGCCTAACCTTCTTTTTCACTGCGGAAAGTGAGCCTGAAAATTTTTTCAAAGCGCAAGTCCAAATTTCACCTTGTTTTTGCCATAGAAAAACAGCTGGCAGCAGAAAAGTAAGCCTAACCTTCTTTTTCACCACAGAAAGTGAGCCTGACTAACTTTTTTACCACCGAAATTCTGCTTGAAAATTTTTCACCGTGCAAGTCCAAATTTCTCCACGTTTCTGTCATAGAAAAACAGCCAGCTGCAGGAAAGTAAGCCTAACCATCTTTTTCACTGCGAAAGTGAGCCTGAAAACAATTTTCACCGCAAGTCCAATTTCACTGCGCTTTCGCCATAGAAAACAGCCGGCTGCAAGAAAGTAAGCCTAACCATCTTTTCACTGCAGAAAGTGAGCCTGACTAACTTTTTTCACCGCGACAAGTCAAATTTTCACGTTTCTGCCATAGAAAAACAGCTGGCTGCAGGAAAGTAAGCCTAACCATCTTTTTCACCGTGGAAAGTGAGCCTGAAAAAAATTTTCAAGGTGCAAGTCCAAATTTCACTGCGTTTTTGCCATAGAAAAACTGCCAGCTGCAGGAAAGTAAGCCTAACCATCTTTTTCACCACAGAAAGTGAGCCTGAAAAAATTTTTCAACGCACTGGTCCAAATTTCACCGCATTTCTCCCATAGAAAAATAGCCAGCTGCAGGAAAGTAAGTCTAATGATCTTTTTCAATGCAGAAAGTGAGCCTGAAAAAATTTTTCACTGCGCAAGTCCAAATTTCACAGTGTTTCTGCCATAGAAAAACAGCCGGCTGCAGGAAAGTAAGCCTAATCATCTTTTTCACCTCAGAAAGTCAGCCGGACTAACTTTTTTACCGCAGAAAGTGAGCCTGAACAAAATTTTCACCATGCAAGTGCAAATTTCACAGTGTTTCTGCCATAGAAAAACAGCTGGCTGCAGGAAAGTAAGCCTAATCATCTTTTTCACTGCAGAAAGTCAGCCGGACTAACTTTTTCACCACAGAAAGTGAGCCTGAACAAATTTTTCACCGCGCAAGTCCAAATTTCACCACGATTCTGCTATAGAAAAACAGCCAGCTGCAGGAAAGTAAGCCTAACCATCTTTTTCACCGTGGAAAGTGTGCCTGAAAAAATGTTTCATCGCATTTCTGCCATAGAAAAACAGCCATCTGCAGGAAAGTAAGCCTAACCATCTTTTTCACCTCAGAAAGTCAGCCTGACTAACTTTTTTACTGCGGAAATTCTGCTTGAAAATTTTTTCACCGCGAAAGTCCAAATATTACCACGTTTCTGCCATAGAAAAACAGCTGGCTGCAGGAAAGTAAGCCTAACCATCTTTTTTACCACAGAAAGTGAGCCTGAAAACATTTTTCATGGGTCAAGTCCAAATCTCACTGCATTTCTGCCACAGAAAAACATCCAGCTGCAGGAAAGTAAGCCTAACCATCTTTTTTACCGCAGAAAGTGAGCCTGAAAACATTTTTCATATGTCAAGTCCAAATCTCACTGCATTTCTACCACAGAAAAACATCCAGCTGCAGGAAAGTAAGCCTAACCAACTTTTTCACTGCAGAAAGTCAACTGGACTAACTTTTTTACCATGGAAAGTGAGCCTGAAAAAATGTTTCACCATGCAAGTCCAAATTTCACTGCGTTTCTGCCATAGAAAAACAGCCGGCTGCAGGAACATAAGCCTTTCCATCTTTTTCACTGCGGAAAGTGAGCCAGAAAAAATGTTTCACCACGCAAGTCCAAATTTTACAGCATTTCTGCCATAGAAAAACAGCCGGCTGCAGGAAAGTAAGCCTAACTTTCTTTTTCACCACAGAAAGTGAGCCTGACTAACTTTTACCACAGAAATTCTGCTTGAAAATTTTTTCACCGTGCAAGTCCAAATTTCTCCACGTTTCTGTTATAGAAAAACAGCCGGCTGCAGGAAAGTAAGCCTAACCATCTTTTTCACCGCAGAAAGTGAGCCTGAAAATTTTTTTCACCGCGTTAGTCCAAATTTCACTGCGTTTCTCCTATAGAAAAATAGCTGGCTGCAGGAAAGTAAGTCTAACGATCTTTTTCAATGCGGAAAGTGAGCCAGACTAACTTTTTCACTGCAGAAAGTGAGCCTGATCAAATTTTTCACCGCGCAAGTCCAAATTTCACCACAATTCTGCTATAGAATAACAGCCAGCTGCAGGAAAGTAAGCCTAACCATCTTTTTCACCATGGAAAGTGTGCCTGAAAAAATGTTTCATCACGTTTCTGCCATAGAAAAACAGCCATCTGCAGGAAAGTAAGCCTAACCATCTTTTTTACTGCAGAAAGTGAGCCTGAAAACATTTTTCACCACGCAAGTCCAAAATCTCACCGCATTTCTGCCACAGAAAAATATCCAGCTGCAGGAAAGTAAGCCTAATGAACTTATTCACCGCAGAAAGTCAGCTGGACTAACTTTTTTACTGCAGAAAGTGAGCCTGAAAAAATGTTTCACAGCAAAAGTCCAAATTTCACAGCATTTCTGCCATAGATAAACAGCCGGCTGCAGGAAAGTAAGCCTAACCATCTTTTTTACCACAGAAAGTGAGCCTGAAAACATTTTTCACCACGCAAGTCCAAATCTCACTACATTTCTGCCATAGAAAAACAGCCAGCTGCAGGAAAGTAAGCCTAAGCAACTTTTTCACCGCAGAAAGTCAGCCTAACTTTTACCCGCTGAAAGTGTGCCAGGAAAATTTTTTCACTGCAGAAGTCCAAATTTCACCGTGTTTCTGCCATAGAAAAACATCCAGCTGCAGGAAAGTAAGCCTAACCAACTTTTTCACCGCAGAAAGTCAGCTAGACTAACTTTTTTACCGCGGAAAGTGAGCCTGAAAAAATGTTTCACTGCGCAAGTGCAAATTTCACCGTGTTTCTGTCATAGAAAAACAGCCGGCTTCAGGAAAGTAAGCCTAACCATGTTTTTCACTGCAGAAAGTGAGCCTGAAAAAAATTTTCACCGTGCAAGTCCAAATTTCACTGCGTTTTTGCCATAGAAAAACTGCCAGCTGCAGGCAAGTAAGTCTAACCATCTTTTTCACCGCAGAAAGTGAGCCTGAAAATTTTTTTCACCGCGCAAGTCCAAATTTCACCGCGTTTCTGCCATAGAAAAACAGCTGGCTGCAGGAAAGTAAGCCTAACCAACTTTTTCACCGCGAAAAGTCAGCCAGACTAACTTTTTTACCGCAGAAAGTGAGCCTGAAACAATTTTTCACTGCGTTTCTGCTATAGAAAAACAGCTGGCTGCAGGAAAGTAAGCCTAATCATCTTTTTCACCGCAGAAAGTCAGCCTGACTAAATTTTTTTCAGCAGAAAGTGTGTCTGACAAATTTTTTCACCACGTAAGTCCAAATTTCACCACGTTTCTGCCATAGAAAAACAGCCAGCTGCAGGAAAGTAAGCCTAATCATCTTTTTCACCACAGAAAGTCAGCCTAACTTTTTTACAGCGGAAAGTGTGCCTGAAAAATTTTTTCACTGCGCAAGTCCAAATTTCACAGCGTTTCAGCCATAGAAAAACAGCCAGCTGCAGGAAAGTAAGCCTAATGATCTTTTTCAATGCAGAAAGTGAGCCTGAAAAAATATTTCACTGCGCAAGTCCAAATTTCACAGCGTTTCTGCCATAGAAAAACACCTGGCTGCAGGAAAGTAAGCCTAATCATCTTTTTCACTGCAGAAAGTCAGCCGGACTAACTTTTTTACCACAAAAGGTGAGCCTGAACAAATCTTTCACTGCGCAAGTCCAAATTTCACCACGTTTCTGCTATAGAAAAACAGCCGGCTGCAGGAAAGTAAGCCTAACCATCTTTTTCTATTCGAAAAGTGAGCCTGAAAAAATTTTTCACCACGCAAGTCCACATTTCACTGCATTTCTGCCATAGAAAAACAGCTGGCTGCAGAAACTTAAGCCTATCCATCTTTTTCACTGAGGAAAGTGAGCCTGAAAAAATGTTTCACCGCACAAGTCCAAATTTCACGGCGTTTCTGCCATAGAAAAACAGCCTGCTGCAGGAAAGTAAGCCTAACCATCTTTTTCACCACGGAAAGTGAGCCTGAAAGGCCCTGCAGGCAGGGCAGTTGCTTAGGTAAGTCCCTATTGGTAGGACCCTATCAGGAAGTGTGCTAGTAGCCTAGGTAAGCCCTAGGGATTAGGACCATATTGGGCAGGTGGCCTAGTAGCCTAGTTAAGTCCCCAGGGGGAAGGACCCTATCGGGTAGGCATGGAAGTAGCCTAGGTAAGTCCCTGTGGGTAGGACCCTAACGGGCAGGGAAGCACCAGACTAGGTAAGTCCCTCGGGGCAGGACCCTATCAGGTAGGTGTGGCGGTAGCCTAGGTAAGACCCTAGGGGTAGGATCCAATTGGGTACTGTGTTAGTAGCCTAGGTAAGTCCCTAGAGGGTAGGATCCTATCAGGTAGGCAGGGCACCAGCCTAGGTAAGTCCCCTTTGGGTAAGACCCTATCCGGTAGGCAGGGTACCAGCCTAGATAAGTCCCTAAGGGGTAGGACCCTATCAGGCAGCCAGTGCAGTAGCCTAGTTTAGTCCCTGGGGGTAGAACTCTATTGGTACCTGTGCTAATTGATAAAGTAAGTCCCTAGGGGGTAGGACCATATCAGGTAGTATGCTAGTAGCTTAGGTAACTCTATAGCAGGTAGGACCCTATCTGCTAGGCCTGACGGTAGCCTAGGGAAGTCCCTAGGGGTAGGACCCTATCAGGCAGGGAGGCAGCAGCCTACATAAGTCCCTAGGGGTAGGACCATATCAGGTAGGCAGTCTAGTAGCCCAATTAAGTCCTTAGGGGTAGGACCCTATTGGATAGGCAGTGCACCAGCCTACATAAGTCCCTATTGGGTAGGACAACTCGGTTAGGCAGGACGGTAGTCTTGGTAAGTACCTAGGGGTAGGACCCTATCAGGCAGGTGGCATAGTAGCCTATGTAAGTCCCGAGGGGGTAGGACCCTGTCGGGCAGTCAGGGCACCAGCCTAAGTAAGTCCCTAGGAGTAGAACCCTATCAGGTAGGCAGAGCACCAGCCTAGGTAAGTCTCTGGGGACTACGACCCTATTGGGTAGTGTTCTAGTAGCCTAGGTAAGTCCACAGAGCATATGACCCTATTGGGTAGGCAGGGCACCAGCCTAGGTAAGTCCCTAGGTGTAGAACCCAATCAGGTAGTCAGGGCACGAGCCTAGGTAAGTCCCTAGGGGTTAGGACCCTATTGGGCAGGCAGGGCATCAGCCTAGGTAAGTCCCTAGGGGTAGAACCCAATCGGGTAGTCAGGGCACGAGCCTAGGTAAGTCCCTAGGGGTTAGGACCCTATCTGGCAGGTGGCATAGTAGTCTAGGTAAGTCCCTAGGGGTAGGACCCTATCAGGCATGTGGCATAGTAGCCTAGGTAAGTCCCCAGGGGGTAGGACCCTACCAGGTAGGCAGGGCACTAGCCTAGGTAAGTCCCAGGCAGTAGGACCCTATCAGGCAGGTGACATCATAGCTTAGGTAAGTCCCAATGGGGTAGGACCCAATTGGGTAGGCAGGGCACCAGCCTACATAAGTCTCTAGGGGTAGAACCCTATTGGGTAGGCAAGGCAACAGCCTAGGTAAGTCCCTAGGGGGTAGGACTGTATCTGGCAGGCATGGTGGTAGCCTAGGTAAGTCTGTAGGGACTTGGACCAAATGAGTAGGGTGGGCACCAGTCTAGGTAAGTCCCTAGGGGGTAGGACCCTATCGGGCAGGTGGCATAGTAGCCTAGGTAAGTCCCTAGGGGGTAGGACCCTATCAGGAAGGTGGCCTAGTACCCTACGTAGGGTCCCCAGGGAGTTGGACCCTATCGGGTAGGCAGGGCACCAGAATAGGTAAGTCCCTAGGGGGTTGGACCCTATCAGGTAGTGTGCTAGAAGCCTACTTAAGTCCCACAGGAGAAGGACCCTATCAGGCAGGCAGTCTAGTAGCCTAGGTAAATCCCTATGGGGTAAGACCCTATCAGGCAGGCAGGGCGGTTGCCTAGGTAAGTCCCTAGGGGGGTACGACCCTATCAGGTAGGAAGGGCACCACCCTAGGTAAGTCCCTAGGGGGTACAGCCCTATCGGGCAGGCAAGAGAGTAGACTAGGTAAGTCCCTAGGGGTTGGACCTATCAGGTAGTGTGCTAGTAACCTAGGTAAGTCCCTAGGGGCAGGACCCTATCAAGTAGGTGGCCTAGCAACCTAGGTAAGTCTTTAGGGGGTAGGACCCAATCAGATAGTGTTCTAGAAGCCTAGGTAAGTCCCTAGGGGGGTATGACCCTATTAGGTAGGAAGGGCACCACCTTAGGTAAGTCCCTAGGGGGTAGGGCCCTAACAGGTACATACCCAAGTAGGCAAGGTAAGTCCATTGGTTGTAGGACCCTTATCAGGCACATCACCTAATAGCCTAGGTAAGTCCCTAGAACCCTATTGGGTAGTGTGCTACTAGCATAGGTAAGGCCCTAGGGGGTCAGACTCTAAGGGAAAGTGTGCTAGTAGCCTCGGTAAGTCCCTAGGAGTAGGACCGTTTCGGGCAAGCAGGGCGGTAGCCTAGGTAAGTCCCTAGGGAGTACAACCCTATTGGGTAGGCTCCTACTGGGCAGGTGGCCTAGTAGCCTAAGTAAGTCCCTAGGGGGTAGGACCCTATCAGAAGGTGGCCTAGTACCCTCCGTCAGTCCTCAGGGAGTTGGACCCTATCGGGTAGGCAGGGCACCAGCATAGGTAAGTCCCTAGGGGGTTGGACCCTATCAGGTAGTGTGCTAAAAGCCTATTTAATTCCCACAGGAGTAGGACCCTATCAGGCAGGCGGTCTAGTAGCCTAGGTAAATCCCTAGGGGTAAGACCCTATCAGGCAGGCAGGGCGGTTGCCTAGGTAAGTCCCTAGGGGGTAGAGCCTTATCAGGAAGGCAAGAGAGTAGATTAGGTAAGTCCCTAGGGGTTGGACCTATCGGGTAGAGTGCTAGTAACCTAGGTAAGTCCCTAGGGGGAAGGACCCTATCAGGTAGGCAGCCTAGCAACCTAGGTAAGTCCCTAGGGGGTAGGACCCTATCAGATAGTGTGCTAGAAGCCCAGGTGGGGTCCCTAGGGTAGGATCCTTATCAGGTAGGGAAGGGCACCACCCCAGGTAAGTCCTTAGGGGTAGGGCCCCACAGGTCGACACTCAAGTAGGCAAGGTAAGTCCTTGGGAGTAGGACCCTATCAGGCACATTGCCTAGTAGCCTAGGTCCCTAGACCCCTATCGGTGGTGTGCTACTAGCTTGAGTAAGGTCCTAGGGGGTCAGACCATTTTGGGCAAGCAGGGCAGTAGCCTAGGTAAGTCCCTAGGGAGTACAACCCTATCGGGTAGGCAGGGTGGTACCCTAGGTAAGTCTCTAAGGGGTAGGACCCTATTGGGTAGGCATGGTGGTAGCCTAGGTAAGTCCCAAGGGAGTTGGACCCTATCGGATAGTGTTCTAGTAGCCTAGGTAAGTCCCTAGGGGGTTGGACCCTATCCGGTAGGCAGGGCACCCACCTAGGTAAGAAACTAGGGGGAAGGACCCTATTGGGTAGTGTGCTAGTAGCCTAGGTAAGCCCTGAGGTGTCGGACCCTATGAGACACCTTGCCTAGTAGCCTAGGTAAGTCCCTAAGAGGTAGCACCTTATCGGGAAGTGTGCTAGTAGCCTAGGGGGTAGGAACCTATTGGGCAGGTGGTCTAGAAGCCTAGGTAACTCCCTAGGGGTAAAACAATATCGGTCAGGTGGCCTAGTAGCCTTAGTAAACCCCAAAAGAGGGAAGGGCCCCATCTGGTTGGCAGGGCACAAGCCTAGGTAAGTCCCAAGGGGGTCGGACCCTAGCAGGCAGGCATGGTGGTAGCCTAGGTAAGTCACTAGGGGGTAGGACCCTATCAGGTAGGTGGCCTAGTACCCTACGTAGGGTCCCCAGGGAGTTGGACCCATCTGGGGTAGGTGGCCTAGTAGCCAAGGTAAGTCCCTAGAGGGTAGGACCTTATCAGGCAGGCGGTCTAGTAGTCTAGGTAAGTCCCTATGGGGTAGGACCCTATTGGACAGATGGCATAGTAGCCTGGGTAGGACCCTATTGGGCAGGCAGGGCACCAGTGTAGGTAAGTCCCTGGGGGTAGGACCCTATCGGGCAGGTGGCATAGTAGCCTAGGTAAGTCCCTAGGGGCTAGGACCATATCAGGCAGGCATGGCACCAGGCTAGGTAAGTCCCTAGGGGTAGGAACCTATCAGGCAGGTGACATAGTAGCCTAGGTAAATCCCTAGGGGTAGGACCCTATTGGGTAGGCAGGACAGTAGCCTAGGTAAGTCCCTAGGGACTTGGACCCAATCGAGTAGGGTGGGCACCAGTCTAGGGAAGTCCCTAGGGTGTAGGCCCCTATCGGGCAGATGGCATAGTAGCCTAGGTAAGTCCCAAGGGGGTAGGACCCTATCAGTTAGGCTCCTACTGGGCAGGTGGCCTAGTAGCCTAAGTAAGTCCCGAGAGGGGAGGACCCTATCGGGAAGGTGGCCTAGTAACCTAGGTAAGTCCCCAGGGAGTTGGACCCTATCGGGTAGGCAGGGCACCAGCCTAGGTAAGTCCCTAGGGGGTTGAACCCTATCAGGTAGTGTGCTAGAAGCCTATTTAAGTCCCAAGGGGGTAGGACCCTATCGAGCTGGTGGCCTAGTAGCCTAGGTAAGTCCCTACAGGTAGGACCCTAGTGGGCAGGCAGGGCAGTAGCCTAGGTAAGTAACAAGGGGGTAGAACCCTATTGGGTAGTGTGCTAGTAACCTAGGTATGTCCCTAGGGGGTAGGACCCTATCAGGTAGGAAAGGTACCACGTTAGGTAAGTCCCTTAGGGGTAGGGCCCTATCAGGTAGACACCCTAGTAGGCTAGGTAAGCCCCTTGAGGTAGGACCCTATCAGGCACATCACCTAGTAGCCTAGGTAAGTCCCTAGGACACTATCGGATAGTGTGCTACTAGCCTAGGTGAGGACCTAGGGAGTCAGACTCTAGGGGGTAGTGTGCTAGTAACCTAGGTAAGTCCCTAAGGGGTAGGACCATTTCAGGCAAGCAGGGCGGTAGCCTAGGTAAGTCCCTAGGGAGTACAACCCTATCGGGTAGGCAGGGTGGTAGCCTAGGTAAGTCCCTAGGGAGATGGTCCATATCGGGTAGTGTTCTAGTAGCCTAGGTAAGTCCCTAGGGGGTAGCACCCTATCAGAAAGTGTGCTAGTAGCCTAGGTAAGTTCCTAGGGGGTTGGACCCTATTGGTAGGCAGGGCACCAGCCTAGGTAAGAAACTAGGGAAGGACCCTATTGGGTAGTGTGCTAATAGCCTAGGTAAGCCCCTAGGGGTAGGCCCTATGAGACACCTTGCCTAGTAGCCTAGGTAAGTCCCTAAGAGGTGGCACCCTATTGGGTAGTGTGCTAGTAGCCTAGGGGTAGGACCCTATTGAGCATGCAGCCTAGAAGCCATGGTAAGCCCCAAAACAGGTTAGGGCCCCATCTGGTAGGCAGGGCACCAGCCTAGGTAAGTCTCTAGGGGTAGGACCCTATCAGGCAGGTATGGCGGTAGCCTAGGTAAGTCCCCAGGGGTAGGACTCTATCAGGTAGGCGGCCTAGTAGAAAAGGTAAGTCCCTATGGGGTACGACCCTATCGGGTATTGTGCTGGTAGCCTAGGTAAGTCCCTTGGGGGGTTGGACCCTATCGGGTAGGCAGGGTACCAGCCTAGGTAAGTCCCTAGGGGAAGCATGCTATTGGGCACAGAGGGCGGTAGCTTAGGGAAGCCCCTAGGTGGTAGGACACTATTGTGAAGTGTGCTAGTAGCCTCGGTAAGTCCCTATGGGGTAGGACCATATTGGGCAGGTGGCCTAGTAACCTAGGTAAGTCCACAGGTGGTAGGAACCTTTTGGATATGCATGGCAGTAGCTCAGGTAAGTCCCTAGTGGGTAGGACCCTATCGGGCAAGTGGCATAGTAGCCTAGGAAACTCCCTAGGGGTTAGGACCCTATCGTGTAGGCCCCTATTGGGCAGGTGGCCTAGTAGCCTAAGTAAGTCCCTAGGGGTAGGACCCTTTTGGGCAGGTGGCCTAGTAGCCTAGGTAAGTCCCTAGGGAGTTGGACCCTATTGGGTATGCAGGCACCAGCCCAGGTAAGTCCCTAGTGGGAAGGACCATAGCGGGTAGGCAGGGTGGTAGCCTAGGTTGGTCAATAGGGGTAAGGACCCTATTGGGCAGGCAGAGCAGTAGCCTAGGTAAGTTCCTCGGGGGTAGGATACTAACGGGTAGTGTGCTCATAACCTAGGAAAGTCTCTGGAAGGTAGGACCCTATCAGGTAGGTGGCGTAGTAGCCTTGGTAAGTCCCTAGGGGGTAGGACCCTATCAGGAAGAGTGCTACTAGCCTAGGTAAGTCCCTAGGTGGTAGGTCCCTTTTGGGTAGGCATAGCACCAGCCTGGGTAAGTTCTAGGGGTAGGATGCTGTCGGGTGGTGTGCTGCAGCCTAGGTAGATCCTCAGTGGTGGAACCCTATCGGGTAGTGTGCTGGTAGCCTAGGTAAGTCACAGGGGTGGGACCTTATTGGATAGTGTGCTAGTAGCCTAGGTAAGTCCTTAGGAGGTAGGACCCTATCGGGTAGTGTGCTAGTAGCCTAGGTAAGTCCCTAGCGTTGAGGACCCTATAGGGGAGTGTGCTAGTAGCGTAGGTAAGTCCCAAGGGGGTAGGACCCTATCGGGAAGGCAGACTATTAGCCTAGCTAAGTCCCTAGGGGGTAGAACCCTATTGGGTAGGAAGGGCACCAGCCTAGGTAAGTTCCTAGGGGGTAGGACCCTATCAGGCAGGCATGGCGGTAGCCTAGGTAACACCCTAGGGGTAGGACCAAATCAGGTAGGCGGCCTAGTAGCCAAGGTAGGTCCCTAGGTGTAGGACCCTATCGGGTATTGTGGTAGTAGCCTAGGTAAGTCCCTAGAGGGTAGAACCCTATCGGGTAGGCAAGGCACCAGCCTAGGTAAGTCCCTTTTGGGTAAGACCCTATTGGGTAGGCAGGGTACAGGCCTAATTAAGTCCATATGGGGTAGGACCCTATCGGGCAGCCATGGTGGCAACCTAGGAAAGTCCCTAGGGGGTAGGACCCTATCAGGTAGGCAGTCTAGTAGCCCAATGAAGTCCCTATGGGGTGGGACCCTATCGGATAGGCAGTGCACCAGCCTACGTAAGTGCCTATCAGGTAGGACCCATCAGGTAGGCAAGGTGGTAGCCTTGGTAAGTTCCTAGGGGTAGGACCCTATCAGGCAGGTGGCATAGTAGCCTATCTAAGTCCCTAGGGGGTAGAACCCTATTGGGTAGGCAGGGCACCAGCCTAGATAAGTCCCTAGGGGTAGGACCCTATCAGGCAGGTAGCATAGTAGCCTACATAAGTCCCTAGGGGGTAGGACCCTATCAGGAAGTGTGCTAGTAGCCTAGGTAAGCCCTAGGGGTTAGGACCATATCGGGCAGGTGGCCGAGTGGCCAAGGTAAGTCCCCAGGGTGTAGGACCCTATCGGGTAGGCATGGCAGTAGCCTAGGTAAGTCCCTGGGAGGTAGGACCCTTTCGGGCAGGGAAGCACCAGCCTAGGTAAGTCCCTAGGGGTAGGACCCTATCGCGTAGGCAGGAAGGGAGTCTTGGTAAGTCCTTATGGATCTGGACCCAATCGGATAGGCTGGGCACCAGCCTAGGTAAGTCCCTAGGGTAGCACCCTATCGGGCAGGCAGGGCACCAGCCTAAGTAAGTCCCTAGGGGTAGAACCCAATCAGGTAGGCAGGGCACCAGCCTAGGAAAGTCCCTAGGGTAGGACCCTATTGGGCAGATGGCATAGTAGCCTTATAAGTCTGTAGGGCGTGGGACCCTATAGGGCAGGCAGGGCACCCACCTAGGTAAGTACCTAGGGGTTGGACCCTATCTGGCAGGCAGGGCATCAGCCTAAGTAAGTCCCTAGGGATAGATCCCTATTGGGTAGGCAGGGCACCAGCCTAGGTAAGTCCCTAAAAAGTAGGACCCTATCTGGCAGGCAGGGCACCAGTCTAGGTAAGTCTCTAGGGAGTAGGACCCTATAGGGTAGGTGGCAAAGTAGAATAGGTAAGTCCCTAGGGGGTTGGACCCTATAAGGTATTGTACTAGTAGCCTAGGTAAGTCCATAGAGGGTAGGACCCTATCGGGTAGGCAAGACACCAGCCTAGGTAAGTCCCGAGGGGGTAGGGCCCTATCAGGAAGTGTGCTAGAAGCCTAGGTAAGCCCTAGGGGTTAGGACCATATCGGGCAGGTGGTCTAGTAGCCTAGGTAAGTCCCCTTGGGGCAGGACCCTATCGGGTAGGCATGACAGTAGCCTAGGTAAGTCCCTAGGGGGTAGGCCCTTATCAGGCAGGCGGCATAGTAGCCAGGCAACTCCCTAGAGGAGGTAGGACCCTATGGATGTTGACTGGTAGCCTAGGTAAGTCCCTGGGGGGGCAGACCTATCAGATGGGGCGGCCTTGTAGCCAAGGTAAGTCCTTAGGGGAAGGACCCTATTGGGAAGTGTGCTAGTAGCCTAGGTAAGCCCTAGGGGTTAGGACCATATCGGGCAGGTGGCCTAGTAGCCTAGGTAAGTCCCCATGGGGTAGGACCCTATCGGGTAGGCATGGCAGTAGCCTAGGTAAGTCCCTAGGGGTAGGACCATATCGGGCAGGGAAGCCGCAGCCTAGGTAAGTCCCTAGGGGGTAGGCCCCTATCAGGCAGGTGGCATAGTAGCCTAGGCAACTCCCTAGGGCGTAGGACCCTATGGGATATTGTGCTAGTAGCCTAGGTAAGTCCCTAGAGGGTAGGACCCTATCGGGCAGGTGGCACAGTAGCCTAGGCAACTTCCTAGAGGGTAGGACCCTATCAGGTAGGCCCCCACAGGCAAGCAGCCTAGTAGCCTAAGTCCCTTGGGGTAGGACCCTTTCAGGCAGGCGGCCTAGTAGCCTATGTAAGTCCCTAGGGAGTTGGACCCTATCGAGTATGCAGGACACCAGCCCAGGTAAGTCCCTAAGGGTAGGACCCTATCGGTAGGCAGGGTACCAGTCTAGGTAAGTCCCTAGGGGGTAGGACCCTATCAGGCAGGCAGGGCAGTTGCTTAGGTAAGTACCTAGGGGGTAGGACCCTATCGGGAAGTGTGCTAGTAGCCTAGGTAAGCCCTAGGGGTTAGGACCATATCAGGCAGGTGGCCTAGAAGCCTAGGTAAGTCCTCAGGGGTAGGACCCTATCGGGTAGGCAAGGCAGTAGCCTAGGTAAGTCCCTGGGGGTAGGGCCCTATCAGGTAGGCGTGGCTTTAGCCTAGGTAAGACCCTAAGGGGTAAGACCCTAGTGGGTATTGTGCTAGTAGCCTACGTAAGTCCCTAGAGTGTAGGACCCTATCAGATAGGCAGGGCACCAGCCTAGGTAAGTCCCTAGGGGTAGATCCCTATTAGGTAGGCAGGGCACCAGCCTAGGTAAGTCCCTAGGGAGTAGGACCCTATCGGGTAGGTGGCAAAGTAGAATAGGTAAGTCCCTAGGGGGTTGGACCCTATAGGGTATTGTGCTAGTAGCCTAGGTAAGTCCATAGAGGGTAGGACCCTATCGGGTAGGCAAGACACCAGCCTAGGTAAGTCCTGAGGGGGTAGGGCCCTATCTGGAAGTGTGCTAGAAGCCTAGGTAAGCCCTAGGGGTTAGGACCATATCGGGCAGGTGGCCTAGTAGCCTAGGTAAGTCCCCTTGGGGCAGGACCCTATCGGGTAGGCATGGCAGTAGCTGAGGTAAGTCCCTAGGGGGTAGGACCATATTGGGCAGGGAAGCACCAGCCTAGGTAAGTTCCTAGGGGGTTGGCCCCTATCAGGCAGGCGGCATAGCAGCCTAGGCAACTCCTAGGGAGTAGGACCCTATGGGGGTATTGCTAGTAGCCTGGGTAAGTCCCTAGAGGGTGGACCCTATCAGATGGCGGCCTTGGCCAGGAGTAAGTCCTTAGGGGAAGGACCCTATTAGATGTGCTAGTAGCCCTAGAGTAGGCCCTAGGGGTTGGGACCATCGGGCAGGTGGCCTAGAAGCCTAGGTAAGTCCCATGGGGTAGGACCCATCGGGTGGGCATGGCAGTAGCCTAGGTAAGTCCCTAGGGGTAGGACCATATCAGGCAGGAAGCACCAGCCTAAGTAAGTCCCTAGGGGGTAGGCCCCTATCAGGCAGGTGGCATAGTAGCCTAGGCAACTCCCTAGGGAGTAGGACCCTAGGGGGTATTGTGCTAGTAGCCTAGGTAAGTCCCTAGAGGGTAGGACCCTATCGGGCAGATGGCACAGTAGCCTAGGCAACTTCCTAGAGGGTAGGACCCTATCAGGTAGGCCCCCCTCAGGCAAGCGGCCTAGTAGCCTAACTAAGTCCCTTGGGGTAGGACCCTTTCGGGCAGGTGGCCTAGTAGCCTAGGTAAGTCCCTAGGGAATTGGACCCTATCGGGTATGCAGGGCACCAGCCCAGGTAAGTCCCTAGGGGTAGGACCATATCGGGTAGTGTGCTAGTAGCCTATTAGAGTCCCTAGGGGTAGGACCCTATCGGGCAGGTGGCCTAGTAGCCTAGGTAAGTCCTTAGGGGTAGGGACCTTCATCAGGCAGGGCGGTAGCCAAGGTAAGTCACTAGGGGGTAGGACTCTATCGGACAGGCAGGGCAGTAACCTAGGTAAGTCCCTGGGGGGGTAGGACCCTATCAGGTACTGTGCTAGTAACCTAGGAAAGTCCCTAGGGGGTAGGACCCTATCAGGTAGGTAGACTAGTAGCCTAGGCAAGTCCCTAGGGCATAGGACCCTATCGGGCAGGTGGCCTAGTAGCCTAGGTAAGTCCCCTTGGGGCAGGACCCTATCGGGTAGGCATGGCAGAAGCCGAGGTAAGTCCCTAGGGGGTAGGACCCTATCGGGCAGGGAAGCACCAGCCTAGGTAAGTCCCTAAGGGCAGGACACTATCAGGTATGTGGTCTAGCAGCCTAGGTAAGTCCCTAGAGGTAGGACCCTATCAGGTAGGCAGGAAGGGAGCCTAGGTAAGTCCCTAGGGACTTGGACCCAATCAGGTAGGCAGGGCCCCTGCCTAGGTAAGTCCCTAGGGGGTAGACCCCTATCAGGCAGGCGGCATAGTAGCCTAGGCAATTCCCTAGGGGGTAGGACCCTATAGGGTATTGTGCTAGTAGCCCAGGTAAGTCCCTAGAGGGTAGGATCCTAGCGGGTAGGCAAGGCACCAGCCTAGGTAAGTCCCTAGGGGATTGGACCCTATCGGGAAGGCAGGGTACCAGCCTGGGTAAGTCCCAGGGGTAGGCTCCTATCAGGCAGGTGGCATAGTAGCTCAGGGCACCCTTTAGGGGTAGGACCGCATCGTGGGTAGGGCCCCCTACCGGGCAAGGGCCCATAGCTCAAGTAAGTCCCTCAGGGGTGGGACCCTTTGGGCAGGTGGCCTAGTTGCTAGGTAAGTCCCTAGGAGTTGGACCCTATCGGTATGCAGGGCACCAGCCCAGGTAAGTCCTACAGGGTAGGGACCATATCGGGTATTGTGCTAGTATCTCAGGTAAGTCCATAGAGGGTAGGGACCCCATCGGCAAGCAAGGCACCACCTAGAAAAGTCCCTAGGGGTTGGAACCCTATCGGTAGGCAGGGTACCAGTCTCAGGGCAAGTCCCTAGGGGTGAGACCTCATCATGGCAGGCAGGGCAGTTGCTTAGGTAAGTACCTAGGGGTGGGACCCTATCAGGAAGTGTGCTAGTAGCCCTAGGTAAGCCCCTAGGGGTTAGGACCATATCAGGCAGGTGGCCTAGAAGCCTAGGTAAGTCCTCAGGGGGTAGGACCCTATCGGGTAGGCAAGGCAGTAGCCTAGGTAAGTCCCTGGGGGTAGGGCCCTATCAGGTAGGCGTGGCTTTAGCCTAGGTAAGACCCTAAGGGGTAAGACCCTATTGGGTATTGTGCTAGTAGCCTACGTAAGTCCCTAGAGTGTAGGACCCTATCAGATAGGCAGGGCACCAGCCTAGGTAAGTCCCTAGGGGTAGATCCCTATTAGTAGGCAGGGCACCAGCCTAGTAGAGTCCCTAGGAGTAGGACCCTATCGGGTAGGTGGCAAGTAGAATAGGTAAGTCCCTAGGGGTTGGACCCTATAGGGTATTGTGCTAGTAGCCTAGGTGAAGTCCATAGAGGGTAGGACCCTGTCGGGATGAAGCAGACACCAGCCTAGGTAAGCCCCGAGGGGTAGGGCCCTATTGGGAAGTGTGCTAGAAGCCTAGGTAAGCCCTAGGGGTTAGGACCATATCGGGCAGGTGGCCTAGTAGCCTAGGTAAGTCCCCTTGGGGCAGGACCCTATCGGGTAGGCATGGCAGTAGCTGAGGTAAGTCCCTAGGGGGTAGGACCATATTGGGCAGGGAAGCACCAGCCTAGGTAAGTTCCTAGGGGGTAAGCCCCTATCAGGCAGGCGGCATAGCAGCCTAGGCAACTCCCTAGGGAGTAGGACCCTATGGGGTATTGTGCTAGTAGCCTAGGTAAGTCCCTAGAGGGTAGGACCCTATCAGATAGGCGGCCTTGTAGCCAAGGTAAGTCCTTAGGGGAAGGACCCTATTGGGAAGTGTGCTAGTAGCCTAGGTAAGCCCTAGGGGTTAGGACCATATCGGGCAGGTGGCCTAGAAGCCTAGGTAAGTCCCCATGGGGTAGGACCCTATCGGGTAGGCATGGCAGTAGCCTAGGTAAGTCCCTAGGGGTAGGACCATATCAGGCAGGGAAGCACCAGCCTAGGTAAGTCCCTAGGGGGTAGGCCCCTATCAGGCAGGTGGCATAGTAGCCTAGGCAACTCCCTAGTGAGTAGGACCCTATGGGGTATTGTGCTAGTAGCCTAGGTAAGTCCCTAGAGGGTAGGACCCTATTGGGCAGATGGCGCAGTAGCCTAGGCAACTTCCTAGAGGGTAGGACCCTATCAGGTAGGCCCCCCTCAGGCAAGCGGCCTAGTAGCCTAACTAAGTCCCTTGGGGGTAGGACCCTTTCAGGCAGGTGGTCTAGTAGCCTAGGTAAGTCCCTAGGGAATTGGACCCTATCGGGTATGCAGGGCACCAGCCCAGGTAAGTCCCTATCGGTAGCACCATATCGGGTAGTGTGCTAGTAGCCTATTAGAGTCCCTGGGGGTAGGACCCTATCGGGCAGGTGGCCTAGTAGCCTAGGTAAGTCCTTAGGGGGTAGGACCCTATCAGGTAGGCAGGGTGGTAGCCAAGGTAAGTCACTAGGGGGTAGAACTCTATCGGACAGGCAGGGCAGTAACCTAGGTAAGTCCCTGGGGGGTAGGACCCTATCAGGTACTGTGCTAGTAACCTAGGAAAGTCCCTAGGGGGTAGGACCCTATCAGGTAGGTGGACTAGTAGCCTAGGCAAGTCCCTAGGGCATAGGACCCTATCGGGCAGGTGGCCTAGTAGCCTAGGTAAGTCCCCTTGGGGCAGGACCCTATCGGGTAGGCATGGCAGAAGCCGAGGTAAGTCCCTAGGGGGTAGGACCCTATCGGGCAGGGAAGCACCAGCCTAGGTAAGTCCCTAAGGGCAGGACACTATCAGGTATGTGGTCTAGCAGCCTAGGTAAGTCCCTAGGGGTAGGACCCTATCAGGTAGGCAGGAAGGGAGCCTAGGTAAGTCCCTAGGGACTTGGACCCAGTGGGTGAGGCAGGGCCCCTGCCTAGAGTAAGTCCCTAGGGGGTAGACCCCTATCAGGCAGAGGCATAGTAGCCCTAGGCAATTCCCTAGGGGTGGAGGACCTATAGGGTATTGTGCTGGCAGCCTGGGTGGAAGTCCCTAGAGGGTAGGACCCTATCGGGTAGGCAAGGCACCAGCCTAGGTAAGTCCCTAGGGGATTGGACCCTATCAGGCAGGTGGCATAGTAGCCTAGGCAACTCCCTAGGGGGTAGGACCGTATCGGGTAGGCCTCTATCGGGCAAGTGGTCCAGTAGCCTAAGTAAGTCCCTAGGGGGTAGGACCCTTTGGGCAGGTGGCCTAGTTGCCTAGGTAAGTCCCTAGGGAGTTGGACCCTATCGGTATGCAGGGCACCAGCCCAGGTAAGTCCCTATGGGGTAGGACCATATCAGGTATTGTGCTAGTATCCTAGGTAAGTCCATAGAGGGTAGGACCCTATCGGGTAAGCAAGGCACCACCTAGGTAAGTCCCTAGGGGGTTGGACCCTATCGGGTAGGCAGGGTACCAGTCTAGGCAAGTCCCTAGGGGGTGAGACCCTATCAGGCAGGCAGGGCAGTTGCTTAGGTAAGTACCTAGGGGGTAGGACCCTATCAGGAAGTGTGCTAGTAGCCTAGGTAAGCCCTAGGGGTTAGGACCATATCAGGCAGGTGGCCTAGAAGCCTAGGTAAGTCCTCAGGGGGTAGGACCCTATCAGGTAGGCAAGGCAGTAGCCTAGGTAAGTCCCTGGGGGTAGGGCCCTATCAGGTAGGTGTGGCGGTAGCCTAGGTAAGACCCTAGGGGGTAAGACCCTATTGGGTATTGTGCTAGTAGCCTACGTAAGTCCCTAGAGTGTAGGACCCTATCAGATAGGCAGGGCACCAGCCTAGGTAAGTCCCTTTTGGTGAGACCCTATCAGTGAGGCAGGGTACAGGCCCAAGGTGAAGTCCCAATGGGGTGGGACCTTATCAGGCAGCCAGGGCGGTAGCCTAGGTCAGTCCCTAGGGGGTAGAACCCTATCAGGACCTGTGCTAGTTGATAAGGTAAGTCCCTAGGGGGTAGGACCCTATAGAGCAGGCGGCCTAGTAGCCTAGGTAAGTGCCTAGGGGGTAGGACCATATCAGGTAGTATGCTAGTAGCCTAGGTAACTCCCTAGGAGGTAGGACCCTATCGGGTAGGCATGACGGCAGCCTAGGGAAGTCCCTAGGGGGTAGGACCCTATCGGGCAGGGAGGCAGCAGCCTAGGTAAGTCCCTAGGGGGTAGGACCCTATCAGGTTGACGGTCTAGTAGCCCAATTAAGTCCCTAGAGGTAGAACCCTATCGGGTGGGACCCATCGGGTAGGCAGGGTGGTAGCCTTGGTAAGTCCCTAGGGGAAGGACCCTATCGGGCAGGTGGCATAGTTGCCTACATAAGTCCCTAGGAGGTAGGACCCTATCGGGGAGGCAGGGCACCAGCCTAAGTAAGTCCCTAGGGGTTGAACCCTATCGGGTAGGCAGGATACCAGCCTAGGTACATCCCTAGGAGGTAGGACCCTATAAGGCAGGTGGCATAGTAGCCTAGGTAAGTCCCTAGAGGGTAGGACCCTATCAGATAGGCGGCCTTGTAGCCAAGGTAAGTCCTTAGGGGAAGGACCCTATTGGGAAGTGTGCTAGTAGCCTAGGTAAGCCCTAGGGGTTAGGACCATATCAGGCAGGTGGCCTAGTAGCCTAGGTAAGTCCCCATGGGGTAGGACCCTATCGGGTTGGCATGGCAGTAACCTAGGTAAGTCCCTACGGTAGGACCATATCGGGCAGGGAAGCACCAGCCTAGGTAAGTCCCTAGGGGGTAGGCCCCTATCAGGCAGGTGGCATAGTAGCCTAGGCAACTCCCTAGGGAGTAGGACCCTTTCGGGCAGGCAGCCTAGTAGCCTAGGTAAGTCTCTAGGGAGTTGGACCCTATCGGTATGCAGGGCACCAGCCCAGGTAAGTCCCTGGGGTAGGACCATATCGGGTATTGTGCTAGTAGCCTAGGTAAGTCCATAGAGGGTAGGACCCTATCGGGTAAGCAAGGCACCACCTAGGTAAGTCCCTAGGGGGTTGGACCCTATCGGGTAGGCAGGGTACCAGTCTAGGTAAGTCCCTAGGGGGTGGGACCTAGGGGGTGGGACCCTATCAAGCAGGCAAGGCAGTTGCTTAGGTAAGTACCTAGAGGGTAGGACCCTATCGGGAAGTGTGCTAGTAGCCTAGGTAAGCCCTAGGGGTTAGGACCATATCAGGCAGGTGGCCTAGAAGCCTAGGTAAGTCCTCAGGGGGTAGGAACCTATCGGGTAGGCAAGACAGTAGCCTAGGTAAGTCCCTGGGGGTAGGGCCCTATCAGGTAGGCGTGGCGGTAGCCTAGGTAAGACCCTAAGGGGTAAGACCCTATTGGGTATTGTGCTAGTAGCCTACATAAGTCACTAGAGTGTAGGACCCTATCAGATAGGCAGGGCACCAGCCTAGGTAAGTCCCTTTTGGGTAAGACCCTATCGGGTAGGCAGGGTACAGGTCTAGGTAAGTCCCAATGGGGTAGGACCCTATCGGGCAGCCAGGGCGGTAGCCTAGGTCAGTCCCTAGGGGGTAGAACCCTATCGGGACCTGTGCTAGTTGATAAGGTAAGTCCCTAGGGGGTAGGACCCTATAGAGCAGGCGGCCTAGTAGCCTAGGTAAGTGCCTAGGGGGTAGGACCATATCAGGTAGTATGCTAGTAGCCTAGGTATCTCCCTAGGAGGTAGGACCCTATCAGGTAGGCATGACGGCAGCCTAGGGAAGTCCCTAAGGGTAGGACCCTATCGGACAGGGAGGCAGCAGCCTAGGTAAGTCCCTAGGGGTAGGACACTATCAGGTAGAGGGTCTAGTAGCCCAATTAAGTCCCTAGGGGGTAGGACCCTATCGGGTGGGACCCATCGGGTAGGCAGGGTGGTAGCCTTGGTAAGTCCCTAGGGGAAGGACCCTATCGGGCAGGTGGCATAGTTGCCTACGTAAGTCCCTAGGGGTAGGACCCTATCGGGCAGGCAGGGCACCAGCCTAAGTAAGTCCCTAGGGGTTGAACCCTATCGGGTAGGCAGGGCACCAGCCTAGGTAAGTCCCTAGGGGGTAGAACCCTATCAGGCAGATGACATAGTAGCCTAGGTAAGTCCCTAGGGGGTAAGACCCTATCGGGCAGGCAGGGCACCAGCCTAGGTACATCCCTAGGAGGTAGGACCCTATAAGGCAGGTGGCATAGTAGCCTAGGTAAGTCCCTAGAGGGTAGAACCCTATCAGGCAGGCAGGGCACCAACCTAGGTAAGTCATTAGGGGGTAGGACCCCATCGGGCAGGCAGGGCACCAGCCTAGGTAAGTCCCTAGGGAGAGGACCCTATCGGGCAGGTGGCATAGTAGAATAGGTAAGTCCCTAGGGGGTAGAGCCCTATCAGATAGGCGGCCTTGTAGCCAAGGTAAGTCCTTAGGGGTAGGACCCTATCAGGGAAGTGTGCTAGTAGCCTAGGTAAGCCCTAGGGGTTAGGACCATATCGGGCAGGTGGCCTAGTAGCCTAGGTAAGTCCCCAGGGGGTAGGACCCTATCGGGTAGGCATGGCAGTAGCCTAGGTAAGTCCCTAGGGGGTAGGACCATATTGGGCAGAGAAGCACCAGCCTAGGTAAGTCCCTAGGGGGTAGGCCCCTATCAGGCAGGCGGCATAGTAGCCTAGGCAACTCCCTAGAGGGTAGGACCCTATCAGGTAGGCCCCCCTCAGGCAAGCGGCCTAGTAGCCTAACTAAGTCCCTAGGGGGTAGAACCCTTTTGGGCAGGCGGCCTAGTAGCCTAGGTAAGTCCCTAGGGAATTGGACCCTATTGGGTATGCAGGGCCCCAGCTCAGGTAAGTCCCTAGGGGTAGGACCATATCGGGTAGTGTGCTAGTAGCCTATTAGAGTCCCTAGGGGTAGGACCCTATCAGGCAGGTGGCCTAGTAGCCTAGGTAAGTCCCTAGGGGGTAGGACCCTATCAGGTAGGCAGGGCAGTAGCCAAGGTAAGTCACTAGGGGGTAGGACTCTATCGGACAGGCAGGGCTGTAACCTAGGTAAGTCCCTGGGGAGTAGGACCCTATCAGGTACTGTGCTAGTAACCTAGGAAAGTCCCTAGGTGGGAGGACCCTATCAGGTAGGTGGACTAGTAGCCTAGGGAAGTCCCTAGGGCATAGGATCCTATCGGGTAGAGTGCTAGTAGCCTAGGTAAGTCCCTAGGTGGTAGGTTCCTTTCGGGTAGGCAGGGCACCAGCCTAGGAAAGTCCCTAGGGGGTAGGACCCCACTGGGTAATGTGCTAGTAGCCTAGGTAAGTCCCTAGGAGGTAGGACCATATTAGGTAGTGTGCTAGTAGCCCTAGGTAGGTCCCTGGGGTGGGACCCTATCAGGAGGCGGTCTAGTAGCCTAGGTAAGTCCCTAGGGGTGGGACCCTGCTCGGGTAGGCAGGGAGGGGCCTATAAGTCCCTAGGGACTTGGACCCAATCGGATAGGCAGGGCACCAGCCTCAGGTAAGTCCCTAGGTGATACGTTCCTTTCGGGTAGGCAGGGCACCAGCCTGGGAAAGTCCCTAGGGGATGGGACCCCATCGGGTATTGTGCTAGTAGCCTAGGTAAGTCCCTAGGAGGTAGGACCATATCGGGTAGTGTGCTAGTAGCCTAGGTAAGTCCCTGGGGGGTAGGACCCTATCAGGTACTGTGCTAGTAACCTAGGAAAGTCTCTAGGGGGTAGGACCCTATCAGGTAGGTGGACTAGTAGCCTAGGCAAGTCCCTAGGGTGTAGGACCCTATCGGGTAGAGTGCTAGTAGCCTAGGTATGTCCCTAGGTGGTAGGTTCCTTTCGGGTAGGCAGGGCACCAGCCTGGGAAAGTCCCTAGGGGGTAGGACCCCATCGGGTAGTGTGCTAGTAGCCTAGGTAAGTCCCTAGGAGGTAGGACCATATCAGGTAGTGTGCTAGTAGCCTAGGTAAGTCCCAAGGGGGTAGGTTCCTTTCGGGTAGGCAGGGCACCAGCCTAGGAAAGTCCCTAGGGGGTAGGACCCCACTGGGTAATGTGCTAGTAGCCTAGGTAAGTCCCTAGGAGGTAGGACCATATTAGGTAGTGTGCTAGTAGCCTAGGTAAGTCCCTGGGGGTAGGACCCTATCAGGTAGGCGGTCTAGTAGCCTAGGTAAGTCCCTAGGGGTAGGACCCTATCGGGTAGGCAGGGAGGGAGCCTAGTAAGTCCCTAGGGACTTGGACCCAATCGGATAGGCAGGGCACCAGCCTAGGTAAGTCCCTAGGTGATACGTTCCTTTCGGGTAGGCAGGGCACCAGCCTGGGAAAGTCCCTAGGGGGTGGGACCCCATCGGGTATTGTGCTAGTAGCCTAGGTAAGTCCCTAGGAGGTAGGACCATATCGGGTAGTGTGCTAGTAGCCTAGGTAAGTCCCTGGGGGGTAGGACCCTATCAGGTACTGTGCTAGTAACCTAGGAAAGTCTCTAGGGGGTGGGACCCCTATCAGGTAGGTGGACTGGCGCTCAGGCAAGTCCCTAGGGTGTAGGACCCTATCGGGTAGAGTGCTAGTAGCCTAGGTATGTCCCTAGGTGGTAGGTTCCTTTCGGGTAGGCAGGGCACCAGCCTGGGAAAGTCCCTAGGGGGTAGGACCCCATCGGGTAGTGTGCTAGTAGCCTAGGTAAGTCCCTAGGAGGTAGGACCATATCAGGTAGTGTGCTAGTAGCCTAGGTAAGTCCCAAGGGGGTAGGACCCTATCAGGTAGGCGGTCTAGTAGCCTAGGTAAGTCCCTAGGAAATAGGACCCTATTGGGGAGTGTGCTAGCAGCGTAGGTAAGTCCCTAGTGTGTAGGACCCTATCGGGAAGGCAGCCTATTAGACTAGGTAAGTCCCTAGAGGGTAGGACCCTATCGGGTAGGCAGGGCACCAACCTAGATAAGTCCCTAGGAGGTAGGACCTTATCTGGTAGGCATGGCAGTAGCCTAGGTAAGTCCCTAGGGGGTAGCACCCTATCAGGTATGTGGCCTAGTAGCCTAGGTAAGTCCCAAGGGGGTAGAACCCTATCGGGTTGTGTGCTAGTAGGCTAAGTACGTCCCTAGAGTGTAGGACCCTATCGGGCAGGCAGCCTGCTAGCCTAGGTAAGTCCCTAGGGGGTAGGACCCTATCGGGTAGGCAGGGCAGTAGCCTTGGTAAGTCCCGAGGGGGTAGAACCCTATTGGGTAGGCAGGGCATTTGCCTAGGTAAGTCCCTAGGGGGTAGACCTCATCGGGTAGTGTGTGCAAGTAGCCTTAGTAGGTCCCTAGGGGTAGGACCCTATCCAGTAGAGTGCTAGTAGATTAGGTAAGTCCCTAGGGGGTAGGACCCTATCGGATAGGCTGGGCACCACCCTAGGTAAGTCCCACTGGGTTAGGACCCTATCGGGCAGGCAGTCTAGAAACCTAGTTAGGTCCCTAGGGGGTAGGACCCTATCGGCCAGATTGCTAGTAGCCTAGGTAAGTCCCTAGGGAGTAGGACCCTATCGAGCAGGAATGGCGGTAGCCTAGGTAAGTTCCTAGGGGTAGAACCCTATTGGGTAGGCATGGTGGTAGCCTAGGTAAGTGCCTAGGGGGTAGGACCCTATCAGGTAGTGTGCTAGTAGCCAAGGTAAATCCTTAGAGGGTAGGACCCTATCAGGTAGTCAGGGCATTACCCTAGGTAAGTCCCAAGGGGGTAGGGCCCTATCAGGTAGCCGGCCTAGTAGCCTAGGTAACTCCCTAGGGGGTAGGACCCTATCAGGCACCTCACCTAGTAGCCTAGGGAAGTCCCTAGGACCCTATCGGATAGTGTGCTAGTAGCCTAGGTAAGTCGCTAGGGGGTAGGACCCTATTGGGCAGGAAGGGCGGTAGCCTAGGTAAGTCAGTAGGGGGTAGGACCCCATCAGGCAGGCAGGGCACCAGCCTAGGTAAGTCCCTAGGGGTTTTACCCTATTGGGTAGGCAGGGTGGTAGCCTAGGTAAGTCCCTAGGGAGTTGAATCCTATCAGGTAGTGTGCTAGTAGCCTAGGTCAGTCCCTAGGGGGTAGGACCCTATCAGATAGTGTGCTAGTAGCCTAGGTAAGTCCTTGGGGTTGGACCCTATAGGGTAGGGTTCTAGTGGCCTAGGTAAGCCCCTGGGGGTGGGCTACTGGGAACCTTGCACAGTAACCTAGGTAAGTTCCTGAGGGGTAGCACCCTGTCGGGTGAGTGTGTTAGTAGCCTGGGGGTGGGACCCTATTGGGCAGGTGGCCTTGTAGCCTAGCTAACTCCCTAGGGTGAGAATCCTTCGGACAGGTGGCCTAGTAGCCTTGATAAGTCCTTAGAGGGTAGGACCCTATCTGGTAGGCAGGGCACCAGCCTAGGTAAGCCCCTACAGGGTAGAACCTGATCAGACAGGCATGGCAGTAGCCTAGGTAAGACCCTACGGGGTACGACCCTATCAGGTAGGCGTCCTAGTAGCCAAGGGTGTAGGACCCTATTGGATATTGTGCTAGTAACCTAGGTAAGTCCCTAGAGGGGAGGACCCTATCAGGTAGGCAGGGCACCAGCCTAGGTAAGTCCCTTTTGGGTAAGACCCTATCGGGTAGGCAGGGTACCTGCCTAGGTAAGTCCCTCTGGGGGTAGGACCCTATCGGGCAGCCAGGGCGGTAGCCTAGGTAAGTCCCTGAGGGGTAGGACCTATCAGGACCTGTGCTAGTAGCCAAGGTAAGTCCCTGGGGGTGGGACCCCATTGAGCAGGCGGCCTAGTAGCCTAGAGTAAGTCCATAGGGGTAGGACCATATCAGATAGTGTGCTAGCAGCCTAGGTAACTCCCTAAGGGGTGGGACCCTGATCGGGTAGGCATGGCAGTAGCCTAGGGAAGTCTCTAGAGTCGACCCTATATCGGGCAGGGAGGCACCAGTCTAGGTAAGTCCCTAGGGGGCAGGACCCTATCAGGTAGAGGTCTAGTTGCTCAATTAAGTCCCTAGGTGGGAGGACCCTATCGGCTAGGCAGTGCACCAGCCTACATAAGTCCCTATCAGATAGGACCCATCGGGTAGGCAGGGCAGCAGCCTAGGTAAGTCCCTAGGGGTAGGACCCTATCAGTTAGTGCGCTAGTAGCAAAGGCAAGTCCCTAGGTGGTAGGACCCTTTAGGTAGGCAGGGCACCAGTCTAGGTAAGTCCCTAGGGGTAGGACACTATCGGGTTGTGTGCTAGTAGCCTAGGTAAGTCCATAGGGGGAGGACCCTGTTGGGTAAGCAGGGCACAAGCCTAGGTAAGTCTCTAGGGGGTAGGACCCTATTGGGTAGTGTGCTAGTAGACTGGGTAGGACCCTATCAGGTAGGCAGGGCGGTAGCCTAGGTAGAGTCCCTAGGGAGATGGACCCTGTTGGGTGGTGTGCTAGTAGTCTAGGTAAGTCAATAGGGGTGGGGGTTATCGAGGCAGGCCTAATAGCCTAGGTAAGTCCCTAGGGGCAGGATGCTATCAGGCAGGTGGCCTAGTAGCCCAGGTAGTAGGACTCTATTGGGTAGGCAGGGCACCAGCCTAGGTAAAATCCCTGGGGAATAAACCTATTGGGTGAGGCATGCGTCCAGCCTAGGTAGAGTCTCTGGCGGTGGCACCCTATCAGGTAGTGTGCTAGCAGCCTAGGTAAGTCCCTGGGAGGTGGGACCCTATCGGGTAGTGTGTGAGTAGTCTAGGTAAGGTCCCTGAGGGGTTGGGACCCTATTGGGTAGCATGCAGTAACCTAGATAAGTCCTAGAGGCTGGGACCCTGCTCAGTTAGACAGGACACCAGCATGGGTAAGTCACTGGGGCAGGACCCTGTGGGCAGGCAGGGTGGTAGCCCAGGTAGAGTCCTTACGTGGGTAGGACCCTGCTCGAGTGAGCAGGGCACCAGCCTAGAGTAAGTCTCTTGGGGTAGGACCCTATTGGGTAGTGTGCTAGTGGCCTAGGTAGGTCCATAGGATGGGACCATGTCGGGTGGGCAGGGCACCAGCCTAGATAAGTCCTTGGGATGGGACCCTATCGGGCGAGGCAGCCTAGTAGGCTAGGTAAGTCCCTAGGGGTTGGACCTATTGGGCAGGAAACTAGGTAAGTCCCTAGGGGTGAGGAACCTGTCGGGTAGGTGTGCTAGTAGCCTAGGTAAGTCCCTGGGTGAAGGAACCTATTGGGCAGGTGGCTAGGTAAGTCCCAAGGGGTGGGATCCTACTGGGCAGGCAGGACTACCAGCCTGGAATAATAACTAGGGGTAGGACCCTATCGGGTGGTGTGCTAGAACCTAGGTAAGTCCCTAGAGGGTGGGACCCTATCGGTAGTGTGCTAGTAGCCTGAGGTAGGTCCCTGGGGGTGGGACCCTATCTGATGGGTGGCCTAGTAGCCTAGGTAAGTCCTTGGGGTTAGGACCTATAGGGTGGTATGTTAGTGGCTTAGGTGAAGTCCCTAGGGGTATGACCCTGGGAGGTGGGCTGCCTGGTGGTCTAGAGTAAGAGTCCCTTGGGGGTAGAACCTATTGGGTGGTTTGCTAGTGGCTTAGGTAAGAGTCCCTGAAGGTTGGACTCTATTGGGTAAGCAGGGGTGGTAGCCTAGGTAAGTGCCTAGGGTGGGACCCTATCACGGGTAGTGTGCTAGTAGCGAGGTAAGTCCTTGAGAGGTGGGACCTATCAGGTAGTCAGGGCATCACCTAGTAAGTCCCAAGGGGTGAGGGCCCTATCAGGTGGGCAGCCTAGTAGCCTAGGTAACTCCCTAGCGGTGGGACCCTATCAGGCACCTCACCTAGTAGCCTAGAGAAGTCCCTAGGACCCTATCAGGATAGTGTGCTAGTAGCCTGGGTGAATCAGCTGGGGTAGGACCCTGATAGGACGGGAAGGAGATGGTCTAGGTGAAGTCAGTAGGGGTGGGACCCCATCAGGCAGGCAGGGCACCAGCCTCCGGTAAGTCTAAAAGGCATTACTGCCTATTGGGTAGGCAGGTGGTAGCCTAGGTGAGTCCCTGGGAGTTGAATCCTGTCGGGTGGTGTTCTAGTAGCCTAGGTCAGTCCCTAGGGGTGGGACCCTATCAGATAGTGTGCTAGTAGCCTAGGTAAGTCCCTTGGGGGTTGGACCCTATAGGGTAGGGTTCTAGTAGCCTAGGTAAGCCCTAGGGGTGGGCCTACAGGAACCTTGCACAGTAACCTAGGTAAGTTCCTGGGGGTAGCACCCTGTCGGGGTAGTGTGTTAGTAGCCTGGGTGGGACCCTATTGGGCAGGGCCTTGTAGCCTAGCTAACTCCTTGGGGGTAGAAACCCTGATCGGACAGGTGGCCTAGTAGCCTTGGTAGGTCCCTAGAGGTGGGACCTATCTGGTGAGCCAGGGCACCAGCCTGGGTAAGTCCCTACAGGGTGGGAGACCTGATCAGGCAGGCATGGGTAGCCTGGGTAAGACCCTAGGGGAGTGCGACCCTATCAGGTAAGGCGTCCCAGTAGCCAAGGGTGTAGGACCCTCATTGGATATTGTGCTAGTAACCCAGGTGGGGTCCCCAGAGGGGAGACTTATCAGGCAGGCAGGGCACCAGCCCAGGTAAGTCCTTTTGGGTAAGACCTATCAGGGTAGGCAGGGTACCTGCCTAGGTAAGTCCCTCTGGGGGTAGGACCCTATCGGGCAGCCAGGGCGGTAGCCTAGGTAAGTCCCTAGGGGGTAGGACCCTATCAGGACCTGTGCTGGTAGCCAAGGTAAGTCCCTAGGGGGTAGAACCCTATTGAGCAGGCAGCCTAGTAGCCTAGGTAAGTCCATAGGGGGTAGGACCATATCAGATAGTATACTAGCAGCCTAGGTAACTCCCTAGGGGGTAGGACCCTATCGGGTAGGCATGACGATAGCCTAGGGGAGTCTCTAGGGGGTACGACCCTATCAGGCAGGGAGGCACCAGCCTAGGTAAGTCCCTAGGGGGCAGGACCCTATCAGGTAGTGGTCTAGTAGCCCAATTAAGTCCCTAGGTGGGAGGACCCTATTGGCTAGGCAGTGCACCAGCCTACATAAGTCCCTATCAGATACGACCCATCGGGTAGGCATGGCAGCAGCCTAGGTAAGTCCCTAGGGGTAGGACCCTATCAGTTAGTGCGCTAGTAGCAAAGGTAAGTCCCTAGGTGGTAGGACCCTTTGGGTAGGCAGGGCACCAGTCTAGGTAAGTCCCTAGGGGGGGAACAGTGCCAGGGTGGTGTGCTAGTAGCCTAGGTAAGTCCATGAGGGAGGACCCTGTTGGGTAAGCATGGCACAAGCCTAGGCAAGTCCCTAGGGGTAGGACCCTATTGGGGTGTGCTAGTGGACTGGGTGGGACCCTATCAGGTGAGCAGAGTTGGTAGCCTAGGTAGAGTCCCTGGGAGATGGACCCTATGGTGGTGTGCTGAGTAGTTTGAGTAGAGTCGATGGGGTGGGACGTTATCGAGGCAGGCGGCCTAATAGCCTGAGGTAGAGTCCCTAGGAGGTAGGATGCTATCAGGCAGGTGGCCTAGTAGCCCAGGTAGTAGGACTCTATTGGGTAGGCAGGGCACCAGCCTGGGAAAATCCCTGGGGAAGAAAGCCTCGGGTGGGCATGGCGGTAGCCTAGGTAATCTCTGGGGGTAGCACCCTATCAGGTAGTGTGCTAGCAGCCTAGGTAAAGTCCCTAGGAGGTGGGACCCTGTCGGGTAGTGTGCTAGTAGTCTGAGTAAAGTCCCTGGGGTTGGGACCCTGTTGGGTAGCATGCCAGTAACATAGAGTAAGTCCCTGGGGCTGGGACCTATTGGTGGACAGGACACCAGCATGGGTGAAGTCACGAGGGGCAGGACCTATCAGGCAGGCAGGGTGGCAGCCAGGTCAAGTCCCAGTGGGTTGGACCCTTCGGGTGAGCAGGACACCAGCCTAGATAACCCTCTTGGGGGTAGGACCGTATGGGGTGGTGTGCTAGTAGCCTAGGTAGAGTCCTATAGGATGGGACCATGTCGGGTGAGCAGGGCACCAGCCTAGATAAGTCCCTTGGGGTAGGACCCTGATCGGGCAGGCAGCCTAGTAGGCTAGGTAAGTCCCTAGGGGTTGGACCCTATTGGGCAGAAACTAGGTAAGTCCCTAGGGTGAGAACCTGTCGGGCAGTGTGCTAGTAGCCTGGGTAAGTCCCTAGGGTGAAGGAACCTGTCGGGCAGGTGGCCTGGGGAGTCCCAAGGGGGTGAGACCCTACTGGGCAGGCAGGCACCAGCCTAGAGTAAGTCCCTAGGGTGGGACCCTATCGGGTAGTGTGCTGTAGCCTGGTAAGTCCCTAGAGGGAGGACCCTGCGGAGTAGGTGTGCTAGTAGCCTGGGTAAGTCCCTAGGGGTGGACCCTTATCTGATGAGCGGCCTAGCTAGCCTAGGTAAGTCCTTAGGGGTTAGGACCCTATAGGGTAGTATGTTAGTAGCTTAGGTAAGTCCTAGAGTGCGACCCTATGAGTAGGCTGCCTAGTAGTCTAGAGTAGAGTCCTTGGGGTGGGACCCTATTGGAGTAGTTAGCTAGTGGCTTAGAGTGAAATCCCTAGAGGGTTGGACTCTATTCGGTAAGCAGGGTGGTAGCCTGGGTAAGTCTCTGGGGTAGCATCCTGTCTGGTAGGCAGGCACAAACTAGATAAGTTCTAGGGTAGTACTCTGCTCGGGTGGTGTGCTAATAGCCTTGGTAAGTCCCAAGAGGGTAGGATCCTGTCGGGTGGGCAGGATACCAGCCTAGGCATAGTCCCTAGGGCAGGACCCGATCAGGCAGGTGGCCTAGTTGCCCAGGTAGTAGGACCTTGATCGGGTGGGCAGGGGCACCAGCCTAGGTAAGTCCCTAGGGGTAAAGACACTGTCAGGTGAGCGCAGCGCTGTAGCCTCAGGTAGAATCTCTGGGGGAGGGATCCAATCGTGTAGTGTGCTAGTAGCCTAGGTAAGTCCCATAGGGGTTGGGAGCCTATTGGGTCACATGCTAGTAACCTAAATAAGTCCCTAGAGGCTAGGACCCTACTGGTGGTAGGGCACACACATAGGTAAGTCCCTGAGGGAGTGGGTCCCTATGAGCAGGCAGGGGGTGGTAGCCAGGTAAGTCTCGGGGTAGGATCCTGTCAGGGTAGGCAGGGCACAAGCCTAGATAAGTCTCTAGGGGTGAGACCCTGATGGTGTTGGTGTGCTAGTAGCCTAGGTAGTCCCTAGGATAGGACCATGATCCGGGTGGGCAGGGCACCAGCTGGTTAAGTCCCCTAGGGGTGGGACCTATCAGTCAGGTGGCCTGAGTAGCCTAGAGTAAGTCCCTGAGGGCAGGACCGATCAGGCAGGTAAACCAGGAAGTAGCTGAGTGGGTGGGACCCTATCGGTGAGCGTGCTAGTAGCCTGGGGTAAGTCCCTAGGGTGAAGTAACCTATCGGGCAGGTGGCCTAGGCAAGTCCCTAGGGGTAGGACCCTACTGGGCAGGGCAGGGCACCAGTCTAGGGGTAAGTCTCTGGGGTAGGACCCTATTGGGTAGTGTGCTAGTAGCCTAGGTAGAGTCCTTAGAGGTGGGACTCATATCAGGTGGGAGGGCACCAGCCTGGGTAAGTCCCTATGGAGTGGGACCCTCTGGGTGGAGGTGGCCTAGTAGCCTAGAGTAGAGTCCCTAAGGAGTTGGACCTTGATCGAGCAGGCAGGACACCAGCCTGGGTCAGTCCCTAGGGGTGGGACCTATATAGGGTAGGCAGGCGGTGGCCTGGCAGAATCCCTAGGTGGTAGGATGCTATCTTGTAGTGTGCTAGTAGCCTAGGTAGAGTCTCTGGGGGTAGTACCCTGTCGGGTGGGAAGGGGCACCACGCTAGGTGAGTACCTGGGGGTGAGGGCTATCAGGCAGGTGGCCTAGTAGCCTAGAGATGTCCCTAGAGTGAAGACCCTATCAGGTACCTAGCCTAGTAGCCTAGGTAAGTCCCTAGGGCCCTGTCGGGTAGTGTGATAGTAGCTAGGTAAGTCCCTGGGGGTGGGACCCTGTGTCGAGATCGGGCTGGGCGGTAGCCTGGGTGAGTGGTGGGAGGGTAGGACCCTATCGGGTAGGCGGGCGCCAGCCTAGGTGAGTCCCTAGGGCGTGGGATCCAAGCGGGTAGTGTGCTAGTAGCCTAGATAAGTCCCTAGGGGTTGGTGCGCTTTTCGCAGGCAGGCGGCAGCCTCAGGTAGAGTCCCTAGGAGAATACGACCCTATCGGGCAGGGCAGGGTGGTAGCCTAGGTAAGTCCCTAGGATGTAGGACCCTGTCGGGTAGTGTGCTAGTAACTTTGGTAGAGTCCCTAAGTGGTAGGGCCCTATTGGTTCGACGGGGCACCAGCCTAGGTAAGTCCCTAGGTGGTAGGACCCTGTCAAGGGTAGGCATGGCGGTAGCCTAGATAATTCCAAGGGGTAGGGACCCTATCAGGCAGGTGGCCTCGTAGCCTAGGTAAGCCGCTATGAGGGTGGGACCCTATTGGGTGGCAGGAGGCCGGTAGATTAGGTAAATCCTGAGGGTTAGAACCCTATCGGTTGGGTGGCTTAGTAGCCTAGGTAAGTGTAGGTGACTGTAATTAAAATTTGTTTTAATGAACTTGCTCCTGTGTACAGTGCCTTGAGTCACAATTGAAAGGATATCTTATAAGCAAGTAAATAAAATAAAATAAACTTGTTAGTACATGTTTGACAGTAAATATTGTGAATTTTAGAATGCAGCATTTGATTTTAGCGCCATTATTCAGACAGGGATTATGCAGCTTGTTGGTAATACCACTTCTGTTAGTGCATCATATCAGTACCATAGTGTGGAATCTGTTGCCACAAGAGGGAAGCCTTAAGACAGCAGCTTAAGCAACTTGCTCCAGCCTGCCATCTGGTGGAAGCAATAATATGCTACATTCTTTGTTGTTGTTTTTTTTTGTATATAATAAGAAGGATGTAATGTGCATTTGTTGCCACAGGAGGGAAGCCTAGAGACAGCGGCTTAAGCAACTTGCTCCAGCCTGCCAATTGGTGGAAGCAATCATATGCTACATCCCTTTTCTTTTTTTGCCTGAATTTTGCTGTTTCAAATATTTTATTAAAATGCAGCTTTTATAGAAAACAGTACATGTGGACAATGATATAAAGTTGTACACTACATAATACATTAGGAGCCAGATATTCAAAGCATAGCACAGCGTGCAAACCAATAACATGGAATAGCTTGGGGAGGACATATTCAAGAGACTGGGAGCACACGAAACCGCATTAGTGCGGGGCAAACCAGGTGGGGCCTGCATACATATGCATTGGGATATTCGAAGTTATAGCGCCATGTTAGGATACATAGCATGACATGTAATGCAGCACTAGCTAGCCTATAAAATGCTGGTTCTTTATCCAGGGCAAATCACCTCTAGGGGAGGACCACAACAGGAAGTGGAAATGAGTGCAGTGCCAGTGATGCTGCCATTCATGGTAGCAGTAGTGGAGGAGGAGGAGGAGGAGAGACAGGCCCAACATGGGCTGAGCATGGCGAAGGCAGAGCATGCTGTAAACAGGTGGTACCGGCCCAGGGTCCTCTTCGAGACCCTGCCAGATGGGCACATCACTGGCTGGTACCGGATGAACAGGAGATGTTGAGGCAGCTATGTGAACTCCTGCATGAGCAGCTACACTCCAATACCAGGCAGCCGTGCCATGACAGTGAGGAGAAAGGTGACAGCAGCGATGTGCTTCCTAGACAGGGCGTTTCAACAACCAGAGGAGGACACCATTGAGGGTACTAGCGAGTCTGCAACCTCACGCCTCCTGACCTAGTTCCTAGAGCTTTCCCTTCCACATGTTAGGGAGTTCATAGTATTCCCACTAGCACAGCAGATACAGAGAAACAATGCAGCCATTCCATCCAGGTTGGGCACCTACCAGCAGTACTGGTGCCAGTGACTGCAGCCATGTTCCCATTCATGCACCACCTGGTGATGGCGACATCTACATAAACAGAAGGTACCACTCCATCAATTGCCAGGTGGTGTGGTGCGACTAAGCACTTCAGCAATGTCTATGCACAGTACCTCGTAGTGCCCACACCCCACATCTGGCACCAGTCCCAGCTGTGCCAAGCATTTGAGGAGTGCAGGATACCCAGTGGGCTCTAGTCATGAGTGGCAGCTGACAAGGCACACACCACAGCATGGATGGGGACAGGCATGGGAGGCCAGGAGGGGCGGAGGCAACACAGGGATGCATGATGGCTACAGGCAGACAGCAGTACAATACTAACAGGTGCATATCTCTGACAGATGGACAGCGCTCAGCCCTGCAACCCTGGCTGCTGACACGGTACCTGGCCAGCCACAGTAGCCTGGCGGTATAACAAGGCACGCCAGCACCAAGAACATCATAGACAGGGTGTCTAACAAACTGAAGATGCACTTCCATGCCCTAGACACATCAGGCAGCGCCCTGCAGTATAGGCCTTAGAAGGTATGCCGTATCTTCCTAGCCTGTTGTATATTGCACAACATGGTGATAAACCATAGGAACGAGGCACCTGAACCTGAGGAACAGGCCGACAGTGACCCAGAGCCAGCGGTCAGGGGATAGTAGAGCAACTCGAGAGGAGGATCCTCGCATGGCCCTGAGACCATAGAACACAGGGCCAACATCATCAGGACACTGTCACAGGCCAGAGGGTGAGTACAGACCGCACAGTAACATAAAACAGTCCAATGGTTAATGTTTTAATGTGAACAAACAACCATAACAGTGACAACACTAATCAAAGCAGGTGCACAACAAACTGGAACAGAACGCATGTGAGTGTGGTGCGGTGTGATGTGGGCTGTGCAGGTCACACGGGAAAGTGAACACACAGCAATGGTATCAGTGGAATGGGCAATGCCTGATGTGGTGGCAGTGTGCGGAGGGCCTCCATGGCTGTGCCAGTGAGATGGTGCATATGAAGGAGTGCGAAGTGTGTGTGTCAGTGTGTGTGCATGAATGTACAAGGGTGTGTCAATGCACACAGAGGTGGCAACCACTGCACAGGTTCAGGTTAGCCCATGCCCATCACTGGTGACTACCACCATGCACACAATCGCACACTACGACGGAGTGGGTCACAGAACCAGTGGTGCATTAGCCAAGGACACATTGAGGGAGGACCAGAGAGAGGCAGGCAGGACAGACACCTGTGCCCCCATCAGCTTGGCCGAACCCGACAGGGCAGGCGGACAGCCATAGCAGTGATGGGCACCTGTAGATGTGCCCGATGCATTTATCTGGAGCCAGTGGCAGCCCACTGCATCTGAGTGCAGCACGCCTGTGGGCCTCTGTGCCTGTAGTCACCCTGACCTCCTGCACATCCAGTGACCACACACCCTGCATAGCACAGTGGTGAGGCTGACCACCGTAGCCATGACCGTGAAGCCACGGTCCAGCTGCAGCAACCACACCGCCCACCCTGTCCTCGCACACTACTCTGCATGGACAAAGCCCAGGGACACGGACATGCATCACGGACAGATCATGCCTGAGCTCCTCTGCAGGCCATGCAGAGACCATCTGAGCCTTCTGCTGGGATGTCAGTGCAGCCTGGAGCAGTGGGCAGGCCCTGGGACATCCTGCTCCAGGGTGTAACTCCCCATGGCGGCTGGCACTGGTGCCACAGCTCAACAGAGTTGGGATGCTGGTGCAGCGGCAGCATGTCCTGCCCCTGCAGTCCACTGGCAATGCTGTTGTTCAGAGGCCTGCCCCACAACTCATGGGGACACTGCATGTCCATCGGTGCACACACATCCCCATGGCCAACCACCGGCTGCATGGGCGCACCCATGCCAAGGCCAACCACCCAGGTGCCTGTGCTGTGTCCTGCACCTCAAGCACATCCCTGTACCCCTACACAGACCCATCCACGGACGGGAGGTAAGAACCCTCTGACACATCTGTGTCAATGTCACTCATCACAGTCAGGAGGATCACCGCCCACCACCGATCCTCAACTTTGGCATCCTCCAAGGTGGCACTGTGGTCAGTTCCCTGCTTGCAGTGGGGCTCCCATCCCACTCAGCTGTAACAATTCTCCAAGGGAGTGCCAGTCATGGTGCAGCCTGGGTGTCCTCATCCACCACCCAGGCGAGATGTTGATGGCAGATTGTCCGCCACCTCCTCCTCCTCCTCCGGTCCCAAGGCAGTCATCCTGGCATGGTTCTGGTGCACCACTGGCCCTGCACTTGCCACTGTGGAGGAAACCAGGACAGGGTCTGTCACCCGTACACTCAATGTGCACACCACCACCAACACCACCTGAACATGCACACCCTAGGACACGTGCCACCCACTGTAGACATGCACACCCACACACCATACCCACAGCAATATCCTGTACACAGCACCAATTCTCCCACCCGTTCCTTGTACATAGTGTGCACAGCTGCAGCCCCACAGTGCACCCCAGGCTCGGCGCCAACACCAACACTCTGTGCACCACACCATGCAGGGTACACATGTGCAGATACAGACCTACCCTGGGTGGTGTGAGAGCATCTCACACCAACCACCACTGTACACCAGTGACAGCCACCAGGCACAGTGTGGATGCCACCATGGCCAGGAGTGGGTCCTCCTCCTACGGCTAGTGCTGCTGCGAGGGCCACCACTGGTTCACATCCTGTCATGTAGATGCTGTGCCTCCTTCTTTTCTACCCGCACAGCAGGTCACTCAAGTGCTTGCACACTGCCTTGGTTGTCCTGCCATAACCGCTGACTGCATTCACCCTGGCAGTGACCTCCTCCCATGCCTGGAGCACCACCGCATCCATGGCCCAGTGGTGCCACAGCACCTGCTCCCTCTCCTTAACACCATGGTCTTCAGTTCCTCCTGTGAGAAATGATGGGCAAATATCCATTCAGGCCGTGCCACACTACCTATAGGAAGGATGGAAAGGGACATGTGTCACCAGCTGTGGCATGCCTGTATTATGCCGCATATGCGCAATAGTGTGTGCATGCCACCACCTAATGTGGCATAGGTTGCATGGATCTGGCACTGGCCGGCATGTACATGTACGACTCTCACACAGCAACAGTGTGCTAGCCACCCTGTCACCGTACAGCTGTCTCTGTCAGGCGGCATGTACTGGGCCACAAGGGCACCGGCCTGTCACCATGGCTGACATGTGCACCCCAGGACAGGGACACCCCAAGCCACCACCTTGCACTGTACCGTGCCCCGAGGAAATGGGCACCAACACAGGACAAGGACATGAGAATGGCACCCATGCAACGCAGGCTACCAGGCACAGGCCACATGGATCTGTTGGCAACACCCTGCCGGATCCTGTGACCCTGTGCCAGCTGTGTACCACCTTTGGAGCAACTGCAACCCTCCACGTTCAACATCCAGGGTGAGATGGGGTGCCATGGACCCCATGTGATCATCACTGTTGTGGTGCACACCTAAAGTTCATGGTGAGGGCCCCCAGCACCTGCCCAGCACCACAGTAGTGTGGGTGGTCCCACCCAAGCGCAGGCTGGCCGAGGGCATGGTCACGACACAAAGTTTGGTGTACTGGACTGCCGTCCTTCTGGCTCTGTGCACCATTGCGCGCGGCACCATGCTTACCTCTGGTTCTGCGTTGGCAGACCTGTCCACAGCCAGTCACGGCTGTGGACTTCAGAGTATGTAGTGTGTATGCCCCAACCCTGTGATGCACCAGTGCCATTCCAAATCTTCTCCAGCAGTTATACAGACCTTCCTCCCGCTGCTCTCCCTCCTGTTGCATGTCTCCTTCAGTGTTGTTTGCTCCACTGCATTGCTGTATGCTGCAGTCCCACAACACAACACCGGTGGAGCACTGATTGCCCTTTTATAGCCCAGCCAGGCAATCCAGCCTGTTATGCATGCAAATCATTGGATAATGATATGATTATTACAGTGTTTGCACCATGCATGCACAAGTAGTGGGGGGTAGGAGAAAGTAAGCTGTTGGTTAACTAGGATCTCCAGCTTATCTGTTAGGTAGCATAATGGGCAGGCTAGGTGGGCCAAGCGTCATTGTATCTGCCATCAAATTCTACGTTTCTGTGTTTCTCATTTGCATATATGCTGGTTGAATATGGGCCTGATTAGAGCTGGGATAACAACTAGCATAATGCAAATGGCAGCGCAGACGGCAATAGGGAGGCCACGCCACACTGTCCTGGTAGCACAGCGCTATGTGGCATAACACAGCAACCATGCATGCCCGTGAGGCCCCAGTTCCACGCTAGCAGCCAGGTATCAGCCTGCAAGTGTGCCTGTGCATGTGTGTGTGCACATGCATGTGTGTGCCACTCCTCATGGTGCTTGGGCACAAGTAGCATAGGTGGGGACTCACATGTTGGCTCCCTGGGGTGGCATCATGGTACAGGGTGTGTGACAGCATGCACCGCTGGGGCCGCGGTCCATGCTGTAATATAGTGCTGGAGGTGTGGGTGGCAAGGTTGGGACATGGTTGGTGGTGGGTCCTGATGCGCCACCAGCCACGGCTGATGCGCACTGTGGTGCAGGGTCCCTGTTCCTAGGAGACTGATGACCTACACACCCGGGTGTGTGGACCTCATGAGACAGCTAGCGACCAGCACTGTCGCACCACTGTGCCGCCTTGATGACATGTCGCGTGCATGTCCCTGCGCGTCTCCATGGGCCACGCTGCCTCTGTATGGGTGTCCTCCATGTTCGGCTACTGACCCTGGGTGTCCCTGTGTGTGCAGTGTTGTTGGGGTTGCATGTGCATCTTGCTGTACTGCACATGGTGTATATAGTGTCATGCACTGACATCAGTGTTTCACATATCCTCTGCAAAGTGGATCAGAGCAACTCAGGGCCAGAGGAGAGGCCAGGACAAGACCCAGGGTGGCAGGATGTCAGCCGGAGGGTGCCAGCCATGCCACAGTGGGCTCAGAAGAGCAACCTCAGGAACAGCAGAGGTCTGTTGCATGAGTACCCGTCTTGTTACTCTGTGCAATGTGTCTCATTCGTTTCTCCCACTGACTGGTCCGGTGGCATGGCAAGTGACGATCAGTGGCCAGTGGCGCAATGACACTGTGCACCCATATTGCACACAACAGCCGGGTGAGCTGTCTGGCCACTGTGCCCAGGGGCTGTGCAGCACTGTCGACACATTGCTGTGAGTGCCAGACGGTGGAGGCCTGGCGGTGGGCGTTCAGTGAGGCTCAATGCCATCAGTTGACATGCCACCTCTGTGGTGCGTGCTCCATCCTGGCCTCCCACAGTCCGCATGTGCACAGCTGCCATTACCACTGTCCTGGGCTTCAATGGACAGGCTCAAACGCCACCACATACCTGCTGTGGCTGCGGACACCACCCATACCTTTCAGGCATCTCTCATCCTTTTGTCCACCAACTGTGCTGTCAAGCTGTGGAACATAGTGGTGATATGTGGAACACGTGTGGAATACTGCTGGGTAGCTCATGACATATTACTGTTGCATTTATGTTCTGAGGGTCTGTTACCACTTTACTAACATATTTTGCATCATTTACTATGGAATGTTGCGCTACAATGTTGGACTGGCTGTGGAACTGTCCTCACAGGTGGATCAGGGAGCTGTTACCCATGGATTGAGGAACGTTCATGTACCGGTACAGTTGGAGTGCTTTCAGGGTGCTTGGTGGCATGTGTCAACCCATCCCCGCCAATGTCTGTACCCTGTTTGCCTGTTATTCCTGGCCTGGTCGGTCACGGAGCCCCGTCATGGTATGGTGCTGCTCTACCCTTGTGTTGTTGGTGCTGTGCTCTGCATTGTGGCAATTAACATCTGTCAGTGGGCAGCATGTCCCGATGTTGGTGCCTGTGCATGTTGTGGTATGTGCACACACCCAGGGGTCAACCAGGTGTCTGCCCTGTCTCACTGTGTGCTGTGCAGGTGGGCGCGGTCACCAAAACCCTGGTGCTGCCAAACTTGTCCCATCATGTCTCTTGGGTTTGGCTGGTGTCACCCAGGCCTGCTGTGTGGGCACCTTCAGGTTACCTACCAGTGCGGCACTCACTCCACCTGGCATTGTCCAACGGACATGCTGTCCATCCATGTATACCACTGTGGCTGCTGTCTGCCTCTGGCTGATGCCCATCTCATGGTCTCCCTTCCTCTTGTGGTCCACCAGTCATCACTTGGGTGCCAGGCCAGAGGAGTCAGAGGGGAGGAGCTAACGCGCTGCATCCGCCAACAGAGGACTGTAATGAACAGCAGGCCATCTTGATCATGGAGACAAGGAGGGTGGCAGCAGTACTGACTCGCTCCCAGATCCAGTGGGTTAGCTGCCTCTACCCAATCTGTTGTCAGCCCCACCAGGCATTGTATTGTCCCTAGCCCTGTTCCTGTTAAAACCTCCCTTGCACCTTCCTGTGCCTTAGCACATTGTAAATAGTTGCATATATGCTTGACATTGCTGGCTTAGGTGTATTCATTGTTTTCCATGTTGCTATTACCTTGGTGGCTTTGTTACCTCAGTTGTGTGTTGGAGCATAACTTGTCACATTGGGTATTGTTGCATTGTGTTTCTTTGTACCAAGTGGGTTGGCAGAGGTGATTAGAGACTATTTGTTTCATGTTTGGTTTGAGTTTCACTACTCTTGCATTTCACCGTTCTGTTCCTTACATTTTAATTTGCTTATTTTTACATTTAATATGTTCTAATGCCCTGTGTTGTTCTTGTGTGCCAGGGTTTCACTTGGTTTGTACTGTTCATATTCGGTTACGGGTCAGGTTGTTGCTTGCCATCCGCGCATGTGTCATCATCCGGGATGTGCACTGTGCCTACCTGGGACCTCATTCAACCTGTATTCATTACGTGTCCCAGGGTCAGTCTAGTCATCTACACTGTGTTCCTTTTTGTGTTTGAACCTGTCTGGGTGCTATATTAGTGCTGTCTTATTTGCTATATTCAGTGTGTTCATTCCAAACTATTTTTGCCCTACTCCTGGCCCTGTTTGCCCAAAGCCTTTGTTTGCTATATTCAGCTGGCTTTGTATAGTGCTATTCCTTTGAATATAACGCATTTGCTCTGGGCTAAGTTTGCATGCCGGGCAGTGTAATCTCAACCCGGGCAAAGCTTTGAATATCCGGCCCTATATAACAACCAGAAAACATTTTATTCTAAGGTAGAGCTGAGGAGCAGCAAAGTTTGAGGAATGAAAAATAAATATTCCATACAAAGGAATAAACCTAAGAACCATAATCTAGTCCATTTTAGAATACCACATGAGTATATAACTGACACTACACTAGTGTTTGCACCGAGTGGAGACACCATGCAGGAGTGGATAAGGATCTCCACTGTGTGTAATCAGTGGTTTCGCATGCCATTGTTGAACACGATGTGCAGTGCATGGTGCAGTAATACAGTAGTGACACCTATCAGGATCCAATGCGCTAAGAGAGACCACAATGTGATGCCATCATGGAGCATGCTGGACGGTGCTGCCATGTCTGACGGGCTGGGGTGCCCATCTGAAGAGCACAGGTCCATGGCCCCTGGTCCTCCCAAGTCCTGATTGGCCACATCAACCTGGTGGACTCCGAGCAGTCTGCTAGTCTGACCACCCTCCACTCATTTGTCTGAGGTCGTGTTCAAGTCAGATGGACAACACGACCCTGTACTATTTCAACCATCAGGGCAGATACACCTGCCTCTGTGCAAGGAGGCACTTAGGGTCTCGTGTAGCCTAAACAGATCTCCTAGCCATCCATGCAGGAGCCTCGAACAGTCTGGCCAATGCCATCAGCCGGATGGCGATGCATCTCATGGTGATCCCTGCAGGCCAGCACAGTCTGTTCTCCCTGAACCACCCTCAAGTGGAGCTGCCTCCAGGGAGAATGCAAAGCTGAAGCTGTTCCATGTCACACCCCTCAGCAAGGGCTCGCTGCAGGATGCCTTCTAAATCATGACCCCAGGCCTCTTTACCTTCCTCCATTCCCTTGATCCACAAGGTGCTTCTCAAGGCAAAGAGGACAAGGGCAAGTGATCCGGATAGCCCCAGATTAGCCCCACCAGTTCTGGTATCCAAATCTCCACAGCCTGAGCTCAGGCTCCTGAGGTGACTTCAGCCCACAGACCAGCCTCTGTCAACACAGGAGGCACTCCACCCAGACCTTCAATCCTGCACCTGATGGCCTGGTTCCTAGTGGCTAACTTCAGGCCTTGGGTCTCCAACGAGGTCCTCAACGTTGTTGTAATCTTGTAAGGAGTCAGCCAGAAAATGTTATGCCTTTAAATGGAAGAAATTCTCCGAATTGGTGTCAGGGCAAGGTTGAACCCGTCCTGCATTAGCAACATTTGACCACCAGGTCCCTATCTCAGCAAAGGGCTTTAGTTGATGACCATAAGGTGCTCCTTGCAGCCATCTTGACACCAGGCATGGACTGGTAAGCAGTCGATGGTGCTGGAGAGGTGCTCATTTTTTCAAAGCCTCAATCACATACCTCCGTGTGAACCTCCACCCTGTGGGATTTATTTCTGCATACAGCTTATAGCCAAGCCATTCAAACTGATGCACAAGAGTGACATCTCCACCTCTTGGAAGACCACCTTCGGGTAACTATCACATAGCCACAAGGATTGGGGAGCTCCAGGTGCTTTCCATCAAATCTCTCACCTGGTTTCACAGGAACAAGGTTGTCCCATGCCCACCCGAGAGGTTCACCAGCTGTTTGTCAACCAGCTGAAGCCCACTGGCAGACCTGCAGTCAAGCGGATGATTGGCAGTGGATCACTCCAAACATCTCTGCTATAGGTTGCGGGCAAGGCCTCCCAGAGGTATAAGACTATTATCCTCCATACTGCTGCATTGCGGCTGCTTCTAGATGTCCCTAGCCAGAAATCTGGGGCTGCTACCTGGAATCAGCACACACCTTCATTTCCACACACATTGACCTCAGACACACCCAGATGCTGATTTTGTGGCCTCAGTTCAGTCCCTTTTTCCTATGTAGGGGTATGCCTTGCCTCCCTCCCTTCATGGAAAAACGCTAGGAGTCTGCCAATAAGTGTGCACTGAACATATCATATCTCCTGGGGTGCCTTCTTGCTTATAGGTGAACAAAAGCAATACATTCAGAAACACTCATCAGCAGTGGTCCCCAGCTTTTCCATCCACCAGAGACTGTGATAACTGCTTGAAGAACTCAACCATTTGGTGCTCTCAGTGCTGAATATCATGCTATCTGTGCTTTAGTTGTTTATGAGTACAGAATGGTTTTATACTAAGGTTTATACCAATGCTCTATAAGCAAAAGCAGGCTAGAAGCCCATAAAATCTGCTCCCCACTACTCAGTGGCAGACTTTCATTTCTGTTCCATGTATGGACTCAAATGTTGCTTATTAACATTCTCCCTCCCCCTGAGAGATAACCAATAAGTCGAACATCTAGTGCAGTGAGGTCTTAATGGGCCAACTTTAAAGCAAAAAGGGTTTGATACAAATCCCAGCAGAGTCCCTGACAAAGCCTGCGTTGCCTATGTTGCAAAGTTGTGAAGCAGCTTATGCATGAAAGTAGCATGGCGGACATGCACTCTGTCACAATTATTCTATTTCCTTTTTAAATTTGTTTTTATCTGAACAGTTAATCACATCATTTGGTAAATTATTCCACAATACTACTATCCTGTGTGCATAAAAATGCTTCTTCTGACTGGTTGTGAAGTGACTCATCCTTATTTACCTGTTATGCTCACACATGAAGTGATCATGATCAGCTTCCTTCCATTCCAAATTTAAAGCCTTGCTTCACATATTATCCCCCACAATATCATACATGATAGGTAGATCACCCCTTGATCATCTTTCCTCCAGACTCATCAGCCCTAATTCCTTTAGCCTGTCCTCATGTGGCTTATTTTCCGGACCACATTCCATTTTTGTAACTGTCCTCTGTAATCTTTCTAGTTCTCTTTTATCAGATTCTAAATGTGGTGACCAAAACAGTGAGTCATGATCCATCAAGGGACACACCATACTTAATTTAAGCTGACCATTCGTGACTTAAAGTTTCTCCTTATGCATACTACTACCCTGGCTGCCCTTTTTATAATGTCTCTACATTGTTTGGAGTGTTTGAAATTAGTTTACAATGATCCCCAACCTTTTTCTGAGAGGTTACTTCTTAGTGTGTCTCCCTCCATGTCATACTAATACCAGGGAACATACTAAAGCAGATGGAGCACTAGCGGACAGTTGCCCATAAGTTGCTCCTGTGTTTACGTATAATACTTTAGATCCACACCATCCGGGATATGTCTATTTAATTTTGTTTTAAACTCCTTTTTACTTCTGCTTGCTACTATTTCTAATGGTAATCTATTTCAAGGATTAATTACCCTTTGTATATAATAACGTTTCCTAATGTCTGCATTAAATTTCACTGATTGGGGTTGCAATGGGTGGCCTCTGGTAGCTGAAGAAGTTTTAAAGTCAAGAAGACCCAATGCATTGAACATATAATCATCCCTGATAATATCATACATAAGTAATAAGCTGCCTCTCATCCGTCTGATGTCTGGTGGCAGGAGATTTAGTTTATTCAGTCTTGTGTCATATGTATCATTTTTGAGCTCGTGTATTAATTTTGTAGCTCTGTGCTGGATTCTTTTTATGTTGTCAATCTCCCTTTTTTTGAGGGTGGGTTTCTCACTTACAGTCTATACAATGGCATCGTTACCTCAGTTTTACAGCTATAGAAATGTATTTTGATTGTCCATAGTACCCTGTTTGCTTTTGATATTACCAATGAACAGTGTGAATTTTTGTTTAAATGTGTTAGTTATAATTATTCCTTAATCTGTTTCCTGTTTCACACTGTTTAGAGTTTTGTTGCATAGGGAGTATGTATGGGTTATTGTCTGCTTCCTGAGGTGCATCACACTACATTTTTTGGAGAGTAAATTTCATACCCTTTTGTGAGATGTTATCAAGATCAGCTTGATATGATGAAATTTCTTCTGTAGTACTTCTCTCCCTTCTCACCTTAGAGACATCTGCATATTTGCTACCACAATTTATATTGTTATTATTAATATCTGAGATGACTATCTGGAATTGCATTGGCCCTAGTACGGAACCTTGTGGTACTCCACTTGTAAAAAGTCCAGCCTTTGACAAGAGACCATTCATACTGACCCTTTGTGGGCTTTTTTTTGACAGTCAGTTAATCATCTAGTGCACCAGTTGATTATCTGTGTTATAATTCTGCATTTTCTCTGTGACAACCCAGTGTGGAACAATGCCAAATGCTTTACAAAAAACAATAAGTATGATGTCAGCTTTTTTTATTTAATGCCTTTGTTACTTTTTCATAAAAGCATAACAGATTTGTGACCCACGAGCTACCCTTCACAAATGCATGATGATTTTTGTCTGTAGTATGTGTATTCTTCAGATCTTCAAGTATTTTGTCTTTGATTATTGATTCTAGGATCTTCCCCGGGGACTAGTCTCAGACTAATTGGTCTGCAGTTGCTTACCTCATTTTTATTACCTTTTTAAAATATTGGTGTGATGGTAGTACCCCAGTCATTCTGAATTTCACCCAGACTCACTGATTTCATGTATAATAATTTTAAGGAGTATGCTATGTGCTTGTTTAGGATTTTAAGCCTTTCCATTGTTGTTCTCTCAGATGAACTTTGTTTTTTTAATTACCATTTTTTTAAATAATTTCTTCTTCTGTAACATCAATAGTCTATTTGATTCACTAACTGTATTGTGTTTAGCTGAATTTTTTTTCAGTAAAGACAGAACAGAAATATTTGTTAAATATATTTGGCATTTGTACTGGTTCAGTTATCAACTTTTCATCATTAAGGAGTGGTCCAATTTTGTTTCCAGTTTTCTTTAATGAATTCACATAACTATACAATGGCTTTTTATTGTTAGAGTTCGAGTTAGTGGCAGTTCTGCTAATTTCTTCCTAAACTGCATGACTTCACACTTATCCATATTCAAGGACATATCCCATTCTTTTTTCCAGTTTAGAACCTTGTCCAAGTCTTCCTGTAGTTCATTTGTCTTTCTCCCCCACTGGTTACTTGCACAGCAGTCTCATTCCAGATCTTCTCACATTCCACATAAATTTCAGTTTCTTCTCACCAAATAGGTCAGCTGCATACTTTGCAACCTCTTCAGTCAGGATGCTTGTGTCTTCTGCTCAAAATGGTGGTGCAGGAAACTTACTGGCCATAACCTGTGTGCCCTGTTGGCCGGCACCAGGAGAGATCGGAAACTCAGAAACTATTACGTTTCTAAAGAGTCAGCAAACTACCTCTAAGTGTGAGACTCTCTCTTCCCATCACTTGGCATAGAGTCAGATGTGAACGTGAACCACATACATGTGCCAAAAGTGAAGAACTGGAACCCACAAATGAACTAGTGCTCCTTGGATCAGAGAGATCTTCATTGGCGATCCACTGAATCACATTCTGGTGCTATGTCACTGTGTCATTGAAATGCATATGTGAATTATGGATCTGCACTTCTGGTGATCCATGAATGGAAATCTGCTGATGTACAACCAAACAATCGCAGTCCACGGTTATATTTCACTCAGACAATGGAACTGGTGGAATTCAGTCATGGCTTCAAAGCAGGGTGGGACAAATCAGTTTGTGAGCTGGTGGTCAGTTTGGCCACTAGCTTTCAAAATCTGATAGCCAAACTAATATTTGGGTATTCCGTGATTAGGGCGCTGGGGAAAGGGCACCAACAATAATGGTGACCCACTCCCCAGTGCATCCTTCAAGGGCTATGGTAGGGTAGAGTGGCCAGATTGGGGGAGGTTGGCAAATATAGTGACAGGATGTTGCTATACATATGTGAATGGGGGGGGTGAGCAGGCACAGCAAGGGACGGCAGGGGATGTGAGGGGTTGTGCTGCAGTGGGTTGCTGAGCTGATGCCGTGGCATGGTAGGTGGGTTGCCAGTGCTGGTCAGCAGGATACTGGGTTTGGGTCTGGGCACTGGTGCATTTTTGTTGTGCCCAGCCTGAACCTTTTATTTTTAAATATTTTCACCCCAACATGCACCCCTGGAGTTGAGAATCCTTAGTAGGAGGGTGCAGGGCAGCCTGCATAAAACATTAAAAAGCAGGCCCCCGTGCTGTTTTGTTGTACGCTAGGTGTCAGAGCGCCAAAAAAATGTTTCGACACTCTTGACTTCTTGATAACGGCGATTGCCTTTAGGCTTTCGTCATTATCACATGGAATCAATATTTGCAGTGGCCATTCTTTTTAAGGGCTCAAAAATCACTTTATAGGCAAGTTGCCAAGTTGGAGAATAACTTTCAAAATCTGGTAGCCAAACCTGTTTTTTAAGTAGCCATTGGCAACCCGGCTACCCTATTTGTCCCACCCTGCTTCAAAGTAGGTGTGGCAGAGCCATTAGGACATAAGTGGGTGCATTTTCAAATAAATTCACCCACTTCATTCCATGAAAATTGCATGAAATGCTCATAGACCAACAATCTGTCCAGATCTGCCAACCTCTCCTTGTACCTCATAAACCCATACTCAATCTGACCCGGAAGGGAAATGACCTGTAGCCATCACCAACTGTAGTTTGCAAACACAGAAAAAAGGCTGCACAAGGACGGTGGAGCTCCAAAGGAAAATAAATCACTGCATCACAAAATTTAATTAATTCGTTTAGCTGGTTTGTATTTTGCATTCAACTAATGTGCTTTTTATCAAATGTGTGTTATTGTTTCCCAACTGTTTTTTATTCCTTACTGGTTTGCATTAATTGGATGCTCACATACTAACCTATGAAATTGAACCCTGAAAGTTTTTTTTTTTTTTTCCAGGAGAGACGCACTAAGCTGAAAGCTTGTTTACAGGTGCGACCTGGGAGCACAAGGAAGTTAAGTGACTTGCTTAGGGTCACACAGTGGGAGCTATGGGATTCAAACCCAATACCCCGATTCTAGACGGTTGGTGCAAGTTGCCACCAAATGCAACTGGCACCAACCGCAACTGCGACATTGACCCTGCACCCTATTCTAGAAGGGGCAGGGTCTGCTCAGCTAAGTCCTGTGATTTGCAACATGCAGCCAGGTACGCTGAACAGAGGGTGCACCTGGTGAGCATGTCGCAAGCTGCAATGCCAATTGCAAGTGCCCTGCCATGCCCAGCTAGCCACATTAGGCACCCCGCAGGGCTGCCCATATCAACTGCCCCACTAAAGTGTACAGGTAGAGCCCCTCAGGGCTGCCAACCCCCCGTAACCTACATGAACCGCCTGCAGGGCTGCCCACATCAACTGCCCCCTGAATCCTTGTGCAATTCACGTCCTGCAGGGCTGCCCACACCCTCTGCCTCCCAAATCCCTGTGTAAGTTATACCCCACAGGGCTGCACATGCCCCCATCCCCCTGAATCACCTGTTGCAAAGTGCCCCACAGGGCGGCACAGTCATTCCCTCACCCATGCCCCGACACCGAGTCACCTGCCGCAATTGTGGCATACACCCAGACACTTCCTGGTAGTCTAGTGGCCCCCCACCCAGCCATGCCAGTCCACCCAGAACCTCCCCACCCATCCCCAGCCAGTGAATGGCACAGCCCACCTCTCACCTCCACTGCCAGCCAAGACTGAGTCCTGTAGGACGCTTATAAAGATGCACTCAGATATTAATTTCTGAGTGTGTCTTTACAGTAGTGCCCTACAGAACTCAGCCAGTGGCTGGCCGTGGGGGTGAGAGGGGGCAGTGCCAGTCACCAGCTGGGGATGGTGGGGTGCTGGGTGAACTGGCATGACTGGGTGGGCTGACTAGACTACCAGGAAGTTTCTGGGTGGCGCCACAATTGTGGTGGGCAACTTGGGGTCGGGGCACGGGTGGGGATGACAGCGCTGAGTTCTGTGGGACACTTTGCAATGGGGGATCAGGGGGCAGTTGGTGTAGGCAGCCCTGTGGGGCACATAATGGACACATCAGGGTTGGGGGCACCCACTGGGGTATGCTGGGCATGGGGGTGGGCAACTGTGGTATGCCCACTGGACTGCAGGTGGGTCTACAGGACCCCCAGGGAGCCTCTGTAAGTTACACCAGCTAAATGCTGGTGTAACTTATGTTGTCAGTTCTCCTCCGAGGGTTCTTGTAGAATCCTGACCTTGGGGACTTTGATGCTGCCCTTCTGGAATGGGGCGCAACTGCTGCCATAAACTCCATAGCACCATGTCGCAGGGGGTTTATGGCACAACTGCCGGTGTAACAGCTGTTCAGCGCAAGTGACCTGTGCCATGTCGCAGGCCACATTGTAGAATCACACATGTCGCAACTGCTGGCCTAAGTTGCTACATGCGCCATTCTATTTGGTGCAACTCCTGTTATGCCAGGTGTAAGTGTACTGGAATCGGGCCCCAGATCTCCAGATTTGCAGCTCAGATCCTTAAACCACTGCACTATACTGCCTCCTTATGAAATTGAACCCTGAAAGTGACATCATGGTTATATGTCATAATCTGGGGCCTATTTATTCTCTGTACTGGATGTTCTGCATTAGTCTTTGCTAAAGGACCTAGCATATGAAACGTGTCAGGCTTGCAGATTAAACTGCCTTATAATAAATAAAAAAGATTTTTTTTTAATTTGGAGCCAAGTGTTCACATTTATATTTTAGAGGTGGTGTGTGCCTGAATTTTGTGATGCACCAACTGTAGTCAGACTCTATCCAAGAAGAGGTATCCAGTACGCAAACATAAGTTTCTTAACCTGAATTACAAAATGTCAAGAAAAAATCTTGAAATTTTACATGCGATGGTTATATGTTATTGTGTTGTTGTTATTACTATGTAATTGTTATGTACGTTCACTCAACCTGTTATGTCTTAACCCTGTTGGCAATTGTTTTGCCCCAGGTCCATCTTGTAAGTGAGCTTGTCTCGATGATGTTCCACCTGGCCAAAGAAAGACTTAGATTGATTTGATTGACTGATTGATTGCTTGATGCATGGGATAGACATAGGGGCATTACAGAGAGGGAGTGGGTCCCAAGAGACCAATTATGGTCTGCGGAGGTACAATAGGCAGGGAACCCTTGAGCAGACTGGGTGGGCCTAGCAGCCATCTTCTGCCAATAATTTTCTATTTTTTACAGTGGCCTCTACTTCTGTTCTCATCCCCACCCATAGCGTGGATGCAAATTCTCACACAGATATTTTGTAAGCAGCATTACTCTCAGTCATAAAAACCAAAAACAGAATAACTTAGTCTTTATATAATTTAGGGAAAACTAGTTAAATTCACCAGTTTCATTCATTAATAAGAACCAACAATAGATACCATTGCTAAGTGAGATATTCATCAAACAAAGAGTTTTGATTATTCAATCTGCTCTGCTTTTATTTACGAAAGAATGCTTTTATGACATGGATATACATGACAGTGAAAGAGGAAGTTCATACTTAAAAACACTAGAGGGAGCTCCAGTAGGAGAAATGCAACATTTTTTTAGTCTTTTTGGTAAGCGGGTAAGGCTCCTGTGTTATACTCTACCTCAGCCTGTGCCAGGCTCCTTCCTTTTTCACACGTCCACTGCCATTTATTTCTCCAGCTTTGGTCTCTTTATTTTCAAATCAAAGCCGTACGTTACAACTTTACTTAACTCTTGTTTATTTTTATGTGCATTTGTAAATTTGTTTAACTGTACTCTGTATTTTTATTTATTTATTGAAAAGTTTCACCAGGAGAATTACACTGAGCAACAAGATGCTTGTCTCACGGTACGTCCTGGGGGAAGGGGTGAAGGAGCATTTACATAGTACATCAATAAACAACACACAGGAAAAAAATAGATTCACTGTACATAGTCAATTAAAACAAGAGCACAAGCTGTGGAATATTTACAAATTAGCAAGAGGGGTGGAGCAGGAGGGGTAATATGTTAGGATGCAGGAGGTTTTAGGAAAGTGGAGACAGTTAGTTGGTTCTACTGGAGGATGGGGGAGAAATAGACCCTCAGCAGAGAACAGTCCAGCGGGACTAGGTGCAATTGCAGTTTGTCACTAGATAATTTGTTAAGGATGTGGAGAGCGAATTGGCTGAGGAGGAGTGTCGGATTTGGGGCGGTAGTTAATTCCAAAGTTTATGTAGTCGATGTGAGAAACCTATTTGGCCTGATGTAGTGCTTCTATAGGGTATAATCAGGGAACATGAGTCATCAGATCTGAGGGTGTATTTGGAGGGGAGTGGGGGAGCCAAGGAGGTAGAGAGGTAGGCAGGGAATGTTCCTAGCCAGAGTTTTGAGGTGAATTTAGCCGCATGCATGGTTCTCCTGTCAGCAAGGGTAGGAAAGTTCAGAGAGCAGTAAAGTGTGCAGTGGTGGGTCAGGGCAGGAGCATCTAAGGCAAACTGACAGACGGAGATAAAAAGAGGGTCCAGCCTTGATAAGGAGGATTGGGGGGCAGCTCCATAAACTAAGTCACAGTAGTCAAAAATTGGCATAATCATTTTATGTACCAATTCGTATCTTGCTGGAAGAGGGACACATTTACTGTTTCGGTATAGGGCCCCTAGCTTAGGCCAGAGTTTCTTCTGAATGGCATAGGTGTGTACCAAGAAATTTAGGTTTCTGTCCAGCCAAACTGCGAGGTATCGGAAGGAGGAGGTGTCCTCTAGTACAGTCCCATCTAAGGTGTGGAAGGTGGGTAAGGAGGGGAGCCTGACTAGCCTCTGCCGAGTTCCGGAAGTCATAGAGACTGTTTTCTTTGAATTTAGGATGAGGTGGTGCTTTTTAAACCAGTATTGTATATTGCTGAAATCCATTTGGAGCCTGAAAGTGACATCAGGGACTAATTTGCCTGTTGTATACAGTACCGTGTCATCTGCATACGTGTGTATGTTTGTTGTTGTGCAAGCCAGAGGGAGATCATTAAGGAAGATTGAAAAAAGGAGGGGGCCGAGTACAGAGCCCTGAGGGACTCCCGTAGTAATGGGAAGTAGTGGGGAGATGGCATCAGCCATATGGACTGATTGGGATCTGTCTGACAGATAAGACTTAAACCAATCTGTGGTTTTTGGGGAAAGACCAGCCGATCTGAGACATGACAGGAGTAAAGGGTGTGAGACCGTATCAAAGGCCTTGGCTAGGTCTATAAAAATAGCAGAGGTTATGAGGCCATTGTCCATGCCTATAGAGATAGTGTCAGTCAGCTGTTGCAAGGATGTGGCGATGGAGTGGTGCTTTCTAAAACCAGATTGGAATGGAGTGAGAAAGGTGGAGTCTGTAAGCTAGAAGGAGAGTTGTTCCAAGTACTACGTGTTCCTGGAGTTTAGCCAGGGTAGGAAGGAGAGAGATAGGGCAGTAGTTGCTAGGGGAGGAGGGATCACCTCCCTTAGGGAGAGGTAGAACTGTAGCATGTTTCCAAGCTTCAGGGACAGAGGATGAGGCAAAGGAGAGGTTTAATAAGAGGGAGCGAGGGTAGGCAATAGCAGGAGCAGACAGAGAGAGGAGTTTGGAGTCCAGTCCAGGCCATGCAGCAAGGAGCCTTAGGCAGGGTTGATGGACAAGAGGGCTTTTAAGGCAGCAGCAGGGGAGATGTGAGTGAAGAAAAAGGGGGTAGATGAGGCAGGGGCTGTAGGGAGAGAGGGGGAAGGAGCAAGTGGACAGGTGGCCACTGAGGAGGGGGGAAAGCCGGAAATCTGTAGGGGCAGTAGAGGGACAGCTTGGTGCAAAGAGGCACAGGATGTAACATGGGTATTAAAGCATTCAGTGACTGCCATGGGTTCCGAGATGACTGAGTGATTCAGCTTAAGGGCAGGAGTGGGGGGTTTGGTGGAAGGGGAAAAGAGGGACTGAACAACTTTCCAAAACTTAGAAGGATTGTTTGTGTTTGCTTGGAAGGTAGCCTGGTAGTGTTCTGCTTTGGCCAGATGAATAGATTTGGTGCACTTATTACATAGCTCCCTGTAATGTTGGAGGTCCCTGGGACAGTTGGTTGTCTTGTGTTTACACCATGTAGTGTCACGGGCTCTTTGACACGATAGTAGCTCCGGTGATACCCAGGTAGGTGGTTTCCATGGACTCTGGTTTTATGTGGGGGGGGCATGTAGATTCCAAATGTGAAGGAATTTGTCGCTGAACATCTGGCGAGCAGCAACAATCGAGGAGCAAGCTGCGAGTGGGGACCAGTCAGAGTTAGCGAGGTCACTATGAAGAGGTAGTGGGTCAAGAGAGGAGTAGACATGGGTTAGGAGGATTTTGTGTGGTATTTTTTGCCTGTGTATTTTGTACACCATGTAAACAGGATGGTGGCCTTGACCCTGTGGGGATGCATCGTGAGGACAAGGTCTAGAAGGGAGTGGTTTTTGATTTTGTAATTTAGTCGAGTAAGTTCCTGTATTAGCTGTGTTAGATTTAGTGATTCGATGTAGGAGTGAGTTGTGGTTAGTTTATTTGACAGCCAGTTGATGTCAGGATCACCCAGAATGTACAGCTCACCTGAGTGAGCAAGGGCCGTCAGTTGCTTTAGTAGCTCTGTGACTTGGGGAGGGGGGTTGTCCAGGATGACAATAAACCCCTGCAATAAAAAGTACCTTCATGTTGAGAAGGATAGCCTCGTGATAAGAGGGAGAAGTGACTTTCAGTACAATTGAGTGCTGGAGAAAGGTAGAGACATAGATCGCCACTCTGCCTCCTCGTCAGAGTCTGTCCATCCTAGTTATAATGAACCCAGGGATTGAAATTTCTTAGTCCGAGATGTGCTCAGAGAGCCATGTTTCTGAGATAATGATTACGTCAGGTTTATATTGAAGGGCCATTAATTGCAGCATAGGAAGTTTGCAGGTTAGGCTGTGGGCATTTAGGTGGATAATTTTTAGGCCGCTTGGGAGGGCTGGGGGATTAGAGGGGGTGTCCTGGGAGGTAGGAGAGTACGTGGAGGGTGGACCAGGGTTAGGGTGGACATCGCCAGCAAGCAGTAGAAGAAGCAGTAAAGCGAGGAATCTAGCTTTATGGTATTAATGGTTACAGAGTAATACCTGGTGAGAAGTGTCCAGGCAGCTGTACACATTGGGGGGCTGATGAGATTACAAGCAGCGTGACCACTAGATCATGCAGGTCAGTCAGAGAGGCACACGGTTTCGACAGGTAATGTGGGTAGTTTGAGTGGTCCATGGTCAGGGTGTAAGGGAGTGTGCCAGCATAGCTAATGGTGATGGTATCAAGTTGAGACACAGGGACTATAGCCGGGGATACAGGTGGGACCGATGAACCAGGGAGGATACTAATAAATATCACTAGGACAAGGTGATGTGGATATAACAGGTACCTGTTAGTGGGAGGCATAGTGGCAAGGAGATAAAACTAGGTGGCAATGCAGGGCGTGAAGAAAGAATGGTAGCCTTAGATCTTGTTTTTCAGCAGGGACCCTCTAGTGGTGAGTGAATATAAGGAGCCAATGGGAAAGTAGGCTGTTAGTGAAATGCATCAAACAAGTGACTCGGTTCAGCTATAAAGCAAAATGTTGAGATAGGGTGGGCGGGTTAGCCGCAGTACCTTGAGTGGTCTGTGGCCGGGCTTGTGGTCTTGGGCGGCAGCTCCATGGATGCCGTCCATACAAGGGGCCGAATTCTGAGGGCCAGCTGAGCTGTGAGCCCTGGTCAAAGGGGGGCTTCAGGGAGAGAGAGAGAGAGAGAGAGAGAGAGAGAGAGAGAGAGAGGAGAGAGAGAGAGAGAGAGAGAGAGAGAGAGAGAGTCAATTTAAGAGCTGTGTGGGAGCAGAGCAAGCAGACAGACACAGTAGGGGAGAATTTGCAAGGCAAGATTTTAGGCGCCAAAGGGGCTGAGTGAGCATAAATATTCAGGAAAGGGCTGAAATCACTTAAAACTTTAAACAGGTCACTTAATCATAACAGTTTAGACAATATTTCTAAGTTTCAGGGCAATTACAGGTCTTTTAGGCAGCTTTTCAATACTAACAGCAGCAGTTAATTCAGCACCAGGTGGCAAGCAGGCAGAGAGTGTAAAAGTGACCAATTGGAGCGTAGCTGGAGAAAGCGCACACTTTCTGATTGGTGGAGACAGCAGCAGTACCTTGAGCAGTCTGTGGCCGGGCTTGCAGTCTCGGACGGCAGCACCAGGGATGCCGTCCGTCCGAGGGGCTGGAGTCCTGATTGCCAGCCGATCTGTGAACCCTGGCCAAAGGCCTTCAGCTTGAGAGGTCTGTACAGGCTTGTGATCTTGGCGCGGCACCAAGGATGCTGTCCATCCGGGGCAAGTCCTGAGGGCTGGCCGAGCTGTGAGCCCTGGTCAAAGGCAGCTTCAGCAAGCACTGTACTTTGTAGTAATCATTAATACTGTGTATGCTTTTATTATGGCATTTCCAGTTCCCTCTCTCCTGGGTCGCATCACTGGCTTTCCTGGTTATGAATTTGATTTGTAATTAATAGTTTTTTAAGTGTTTGCAATATAATATATGCAACAGCACTTAACATCAATACCAGGTCAGATCCTAGCCAGAGCAGGAATCTGCTCCTTGGATTACAGGCTAAAGCTCCAGCTGAGATTAATACAGAAGAGCACAAAAGTCATGAAATTCTCAGAATGACACCCATTGTACCGAAGAGCATGTCACTCCTATTAGGATCACAGCCAGACATCTGTCGTTATGTAAAGATTACTCTGTTGTCCAAAAGACATAACCACAACTATCAATCACCATAATTATAAGCGTGAGAGAGAGACAGAGAGAGAGAGTACCTTGAATAATACCAATAATGTAGCTTCCCCCAAAAGACAGGAAAACAGAAAACTAAATAAAAGTGAAATGAACCAAATGCCACCTGGGGGAAGGGGAGGGAGAGGGAAGTAGGGAACGAGCTCGGAATAGGCGAGAGCATCACCTTATTTAAGCAAGACCTGCAACATCCACAGGACCAGGAAGGTTTAGTGGGGAGAACTTACCAACACCTGAAAAACTCTGGATCCCTTGCAAATTCAAAAAGATGCCCAAACTTGTTGAAATCTGTGATATCTTCTGACTACTATATATGATAACCTTTCATAACTAGCAAGCCGGAGCATGCCATCGATCCACTCTTTGAAGGAGGGGACATCTTCAGCCAGTTATGAATCTTCAAATCAATAAATAAATAAAACACAGAAACAGAGAATTCGCTAGCAAAAAAAGGCCCTTGGCCCATTGTGTCTGCTCATTCCTACCTAACGAATGTTGAATGAAAGAGCCCTGGTGGCTCTTCTCTCTTCCTTGCCCCCTCCCTTTCTGGTACTGTACTATCTTCACTAAGCCTTTGTATCTGTCTGACCCTCGTTTGAATCCCCCCACTGATTTTGCACAGACCACCTCCTTTGGCAGCCTACTCTACTCCTGCACCATCTTCTGCATGAAAAAGTACTCTCTGGTGTCTCTTGTAAATCTGCCCTCTCCAGCTTCCTGGAGTTACCTTGGTGTTTGTGTTCCTACTCAGCCTGAACATTCCACCGCTCTCCCCTTTAATTTACCCCATGGAGGTATTTATAGGTTTCAGTCATGTCCCTACTCTCCCTTCTTGCCTCAGGCATGCACACGTCCAGATCTGCCAACCTCTCCTTGTACCTCCTTTCCTGCTGTCCCTGGACCATCTTAGTTGCACTCCTCTGCAAGCCTTCACCCTGTCCCTGTCCTTCTTCAGATGTGGACTCCAAAAATGCCCCCAGTACTCCAGGCGAGAATGAACCAGCAACCTAAACATTGGTAGCAGCACCTTCCTTCTCTGTAATAAACAGATGTGTGCAGGAGCTGCCAGACAGATAAGCCAGTGAAGAATGAGGGAGGAGACAGTTCTGCATCTGTTCAGGTGAATAATTACTCAGTGGGGATGGAGCTGTGACGTGCGCCTTTTGACCATTGGAAGCCTGAATGTTCAGACATGCACAGCAGCACAAGGTGCCGTCTCCTCCGCTATGCAATCAGATGCATCACTCATGCAATCTTAGAATTGAGACACAACAATTTAATGTCGCACAACTTCATGTTGTGTACTTGGATACTGTAAGCATGTAAGAAAGAGTCAGCTGCGCATAACATTTGCAGTCTTCTATCAGTGTGGGAATAAAATAAATTCAAGAAACTGAATAAGCACTTGTTTGAGTCAGAAAATTAAAAGTTTATATAAGAAGCTGCACTTGAGAATTAGTGAGCATATTCTGCGAAAACAGAGCAGGTACAAGGCCTGTACTAGAAACACAAAAACATAGACAATGCTGGCAGAAAAAGACTGATGGTCCATCCAGTCTGCCCATATTACCCAATCATACCCCAGGATCTGCTGTCTCTGTAGGGTCTACGCTTATGCTATTCCCCTTTTTGTTATTTGCATGACCAAGAAAAAGTACCGACAAATTTCAGCCAATCAGCACGCAAGTTTGCACCACAGCCTGCATGCAAGCCCAGCTCGGCTGTGCCAACATTCCAAAGGCTGTGTGTCCAGGAAAATGACTGACCAATGAAATGCTGAGTTTCGGCCTGTATAAAAGGGCCTGACACAGAGATCCTGGCCTCAGTTTTGGCAGTGCGTGAGACCAGGGAAGCCATCAGCCAGAGAGCCACTGGCTGCCAAGAATGACAATCCTGCTAGGCCACTGCTAGGCCACTGGCTGCCAAGAATGCTAGGCCACTGCTAGGCCACTGCTAGGCCACTGGCTGCCAAGAATGGCAGTCCTGCTAGGCCACTGCTAGGCCACTGAAGACTGGGATATACTCAGCAGAACTAACTTGAAAAACAGCAGTTTTAAACAGAACTGAAGGAGAGAAAAATACATAAGTGGGAAGAAGAAGGCAAGGGAAGGGATAGTGAAGATCAGGAGGGCGACAGGGGGAGACTACGCAGAAGAGAACCAAGAAAAAGCTGCCATCCTGAACAGGTACTTCTGCTCAGTCTTCACAGTGCAGGGAGGAGGGGCGGACCCCCCGGGAGTAGCAGGAACAAAGGGGGGGGGGTGAGGTGGACACAAATCCATTTTTAGAGGAAAGAGTCCTAAAGGGACTTGTAGCTCTGAAGGTGGAGAAGGATATAGGACCAGACAGGATACACCCAAGGGTACTGAAATAACTCAGGAATATGCTGGCTGTCCCACTGATAGCCTCATTCAGCAGCTCGCTGGAATCAGACATGATCCCAGAGGATTGGAGAAGAGCACGTGGGGTCCCTCTACATAAGAGCGGCAGCAGGGAGGAGACTAGCATCTATAGGCTGGCCAGTCTCACTTCAGTTGAGGGGACATTAATGGAAACTCTGCTTAAGGAAATGCTTGTAGAATATCTTGACTCCAATGGACTTCAAGAACATAGGCAGCACAGATTTATGGGGAGAGGTCATGCCAGATGAATCTGATTGATTTCTTCAAGTGGGTGACTAGGGAAACAGATCGAGGAGGGCAGTGGGAATGGCCTATCTGGACTTTAGCAAGGCCTTTGACCCAGTGTGGCACAGGAGACTAATAAAGAAATTGAGCAACATGGGGTTGGGATCCAGTGTGGTGAACTGGTTAGAAACTGGTTACCGGATAGGCAACAGAGGGCGGTGGTTAGTGGCACTCGCTCTAATGATGGGAGAGTGACCAGCAGTGTGTCACAGAGCTTAGTACTGGGATCGGCCTTCTTGAATGCCTTTGTAAGTGACACTGCATAAGAACTGGAAGTGAAGGTATGCCTTTTTGCAGATGATACCAAAATCTGTAATAGGGTGGACACTCAGGAGGGGTAGAGTGAATGTGCAGGGAACGTGGGAAACTCGAGGAGTGGTAAAGAGCGTGCCAAGTTTGGCTCAATGGAGCAAGTCCAAGGAATGTGGGTTCCCTCCCGATATCTTTTGTTCTCAGTTAGGGGCTGGTGGGTGGATGATAAGGCACACAAGGGAACAGAAATGCCAGCCACGGCTTATTAGTTTCAAATGTTTTTCGTTTTATTCTTCTTTCTTTCTTTGTCTCAAAAGATCCCATCTGCCCAACATTTCGCCTTGTTAGGCTTCCTCAGGGACAGGATCTATGCATACACATATGTACAAATTGAGTACAATATTTATTTTCTAATCATAAACATTTTAGAATTATTTTTTATAAAAAACATTTTTTGGTAATAGTTGATTCATGCCACTAGAGGGAGAACATCATTTGTTTCTAACGGTTAAGTTAAAACACATTTTTTCTGAATGGTGAAGATGTTCTAAATATCTCATATATATATATATTTAGTAGTTCATATAATAACTGATGCATAGATGGGGAGACAATGTAGATCTCCTTAAGTCACTCTTACACTGTCCTGTACACCAGTTGTCACCACGCTACTCATTTAACATGCTAACCTTTTACTTGTCTATTCACATAAGTCATAGTCAGCTTAGTTTACCTGTTATTCATACTCTCAAGTCATACTGCAGGTCTGTGATGTAGTGCCACATATCTGTACAGTTTATCAGTATATCCTACTTAATTGTTACTCTTTAAAGAGAAATAAAACGTAATTCAAAGTGCGTACCTGAATTGCAGGCATAAGACATGACAAGGCTGCTTTAAGATAGATTTAGTTCACTCAGTAGCACTCTGAGTGCTGTTAACCACCACCCTCTGTCTCCTGTCCATTAACTAGTTCCTAACCCAGTTCACCACTTTGGATCCCACCCCTAGGCTGCTCAACTTCCGTATCAGTCTCCTGTGTGGCGCAGTGCCAAAGGCCTTGTTAAAGTCCAGATAGGCCAAATCCACTGCCCTCCTCTAATCTATTTCCCTGGTCACTCAGTCAATAAAAATCAGCCAGATTCATCTGGCATGACCTCCCCTCTCACATGAATTCGTGCTGCCTTTGGTCTTGTAGCCCACTGGATTCAAGATACTCCACTAACCTTTCCTTTAACAGGGTTTTCATTAATTTCCCCACCACTGATGGGAGAGTGACTGGCTTATAATCATTAGCTCCTTCCCTGCTGCCACTCCTATGGAGCAGGACCACATCTGCTTTCCTCCAATACTCTGGAACCATGCCTGTCTCCAGTGCCCTGGAACCATGCCTGTCTCCAGTGTGCTGGAACCATGCATGTCTCCAATGTGCTGGAACCATACCTGTCTCCAGTGCGCTGAAACCATGCCTGTCTCCAGTGCTCTGGAGCCATGCTGGTCTCCAGTGCACTGGAACCATGCCTGTCTCCAGTGTGCTGGAACCATGTCTGTCTGTCTCCAGTGCACTGGAACCATGCCTATCTCCAGTGCGCTGGAGCCATGCCTGTCTCCAGTGCGCTGGAACCATGCCTGTCTCCAGTGTGCTGGAAGCATGCCTGTCTCTAGTGTGCTGGAAGCATGCCTGTCTCCAGTGTGCTGGAACCATTCCTGTCTCCAGTGCTCTGGAACCATTCCTGTCTCCAGTGCTCTGGAACTGTTCCTGTCTCCAGTGCTCTGGAACCATTCCTGTCTCCAGTGCTCTGGAACCATTCCTGTCTCCAGTGTGCTGGAACCATGCCTGTCTCCAGTGCTCTGGAACCATGACTGTCTCCAGTGCAGTGGAACCATGCCTGTCTCCAGTGCTCAGGAACCATGCCTGTCTCCAGTGATCTGCTGAATAAGGCCATCAGTGGTGCAACAGGCACCTCCTTGAGTTCCTGTAGTATCCTTGGGTGCATCCCATCTGGTCCAATAGCCTTGCCCACTTTGAGAACTGCAAGTCGATTCAGGACTCTTTCCTCTGGAAATGGACTTGTGCCCACCTCCCTTCCCCTTTGTTCCTGATACTCCCTGGTGGTCCATCCCCCCTTCCTCTACTGTGAAGACTGAGAAGAAGTACCTGATCATGATGCTTTTTTCTTGATCCTCTCCTGCGCAGTTCCCTCGCCCTCCTTATCCTCACTATCCCGCCCCATGACTTTTTCCTCTCGTTTACCCACCTGAAGAAAGTCTTATCCCCTTTAGCTACTCCTGTAATAATATATTGTATAGGAAGATGAATGGCTAGCAGTGGGGAAATAAAAGACAGAGAAGCTAATATCTGAATGTGCTATTGGACATTTTCCAAGTAGCTTAGTGACTAGATAAGCATAATAGAAAGTATGACAAGCACAGTATTGATTTCTGGATGCTAACAGACTGGATGAATTCCATGTTTTCATTCTGTTACATTTTGAAGGTCAAGACCACCATGAGCATATTATTATTTTAATTTTCTTCAGATTTTTACGGGATTATCAACTACAGTAAGCATATAATTTGTGGTTGGATGCAAGTAGATAAAATAAATTTTATATGTTAATCACGTTGTATCTTTGCAGAAGGTCAAAGGTTATGCATATATCAATATATGATTTATTTCCGTCTTTACAGAAGAATTTAACTGAGGGGGTTACTGTAACATGAAATTTGGGAGAGAATGGTAAGCTAAAAATGTATTTCTTAACTTTCTGCTATGTACTATACTATCAGCGATAAATGTTTGATAATAAGCAGCTGTTAATTTGAAAGAAAAACTTTTTTTTGTGATAGGAAGTATCCTCGATTGCTACATAGTGATGATTGTCCCTGGAAGATTGAAGGCAATTGTGATGACTCACTCATCCCCCTTTACCTGCCCAAACCATGCCTCAGGTGATGCGGGGCAGGCTGTAGCCCTGGGGTGGCTTCCGTGTCTAGAGGTATAGAAACGGTGTCTTCTCACTGGAAGCCACCCCTAGCAAAAAGACCCAGTTCTGACTGCTGCTTTGTCCCTTCACGTGACCCTTGGAGCACCCCCTGCACCACTCTGGCTGAAGTGTTCTCCATACTTCTACTCTACCCCCGTGGGGAGGACCCACTTGCACCCTTGGCCTTTCCTCTTCACTGGTTTATACCTCCCTTACCTACCAGGGTGGACCTCTCTGGTTTGTTTTCCTGCTTCCTTTGTCACCGGTGCCCTATGGTGAATATGGATCCACGGGGCCAGCCCGAGGTTGGTCAATAAGTAGATTTAGGTGCACAGTGCTGTACATGGGTCTTTGCCAGGCAACCAGGATAAACAACAATATCTTTAATTTAGCAGCAAATTTCATTTTAGACATACTTTTGGTTATTTCATACTCTGTCCTCTTTTATATTCTCAGCAACAAACCAGACACAAGACATAATGCTTAAAAAAATTGCTTTGCAAACCCAAGTATTTATTTTCCCTGGCTACACTAATCAGAACAAGCAGGGGAAGAGATTACCAGCTAGAGCCTGAGTGTACCCTCTCTCCAGGGCCCAGAACATCAGTATGTATAGACCCTGAACCCATAGGCAGTGGGAACCACTTACAACAGTATGGATACAGTGTTTGTATTTCATCATGTCCCCATTGCAGTTGCGAGGGAACCGGGGACACTCCAGGATTATTCCGCACCCCCGATGGCACAGTTGTTCACAATTGTCAGCCTCCCTAACAGCAGGGTGAGGGGTACACATAGGCAACTCCAGGACCAGATGCATGTCCCATTAAAAATCCAATGTGCCCAAGCTGTGCCCAACAGCGATGCAGAGCTGATACCATAGACTGGATTTAAATACCCCAGCATGTCCAGACACAAGCCCACTGTACCCTACCTGTGCCAATCCATCCCTAATTCCTGGAGCTGCCACTGGGGGAGGATATACCCTCCTAGCTGGCAGTTTTGGCACATGGGCACGGGCACTAAGCAGAAAGAGGTAGAAACAGGTCCACTGCATCTTTCTCCTTCTTCAGGTTCGATGTCTCAGTGTCACCTCTTTAAACAGAATGAGGTATGAATAGGCTTACTGCATCTTACCCCATCATCAGGCCTCGGTGTCTCAGTTCCACCTCTTTGGTCCTCCGCATTCCATGCTGGTCACTCTCCCCTCTTTGGAACTGGGTTAATTGAAAGGGCAGGTTACAGTTCTGAACCCTGGGGCTGTAGTTGTGACCCCCATCAGGCAGATGTTCTTGAGGGTGGACCACCAACAGGCCTTCACTGTCCCACGCTCAGAGCCCGGCCAGGATTCAAGCCTAAAAATATCCAACTGAAGGGAGCTAGTACTGCTATAGATGTGGGACCCTGCCACCATCCTGTGCCATGGTGCCCCCTCTGGCCAATCACGACAAAGCATGCACCCTGCATATGTCCAGGCTCCCAGAGTTGAGAATTGAACCACAGGAACTTCTTCTCCACTTCTCTCCTCTTTGGGGAGGACTAGGATCCCATATTTATACCACCCCTGACAGGATAGCTAAAACCCGCATAATGTACAGGAGCCAGCAAGTACAGAATAAAAGTACAGAATGAACAAAGTAAATGACAGCTCCTGGTTGCTAGAGCTGATAGGGCAGTAAACAAGAAATAAGTGATTTTGGAGCAGCGGCTTGAACATTAAGTCTTTGTGCAAGTATGTGCAAATCTTAGACTGCTTAGTAACCCATATCTTTCATAGGGGGTTGCACAATATTAATTTAAGAGGTGATATACCCATATTAAACTGTTGTTGTCACTTCATTAGAAGTGATGATGGTATAGTGTTACTTATATACATGTACGGTAACATATAATGGAATACTTGTTATATTTTTGTATGAGCAGGACCACCCCCTTGACAAAGCGGCAAAGGAGGCCACAAAACAATGGGTGTGAATAGCTGGCAAGAAATAACAAAAATAAATTGAATTAATTTTACTGGGAGAGAGAGAGAGTCCATTGCTTTCTTTGATCATTTAGAGATGGGAATTTGACACCAACACTCTCCATAACTGACCCAAGGGAACCAGGTTCAACCAGCAACAACTCTATCTTGGTTCGGGCTGAGTCAGCCAGAGACCAGTCAGTCACTGATCTCATCCAGACAACAGCTCAGCAAAAAGACCACATCGCCCCCATTTGGTGCACAAGACAGATTCAGCACAGTGGCATCAGCATAAGAATGAAACTCTAAGCCATATGTCTTATGATCACTCGCAATGGCAGCATGTATACGGCGAACAATATATGGGCAAGGATAAAGCTCTGTGGCACACCACAACAGAGCACAGCAGTTCCAGAAATAGAAATACCCAGAACAAACTGCAGCACCCTACCCTTGAGGTAGGATTCAAACCACTACAATACCATCTCAGTAAGTTCTACATGGTGCTACAGATGATCCAAGAGAACCCCATGTTCTACTTTGTCAAATACTGATGAGAGATCAAGGAGGACTAAGATGAATCAATGTAATTTCTTGCCAGGATGAGATAATTGAACAGCTTAATGAGAGCAGTCTCAGTGCTGTAACAGAGTGTGATACCTGACAAGAGAGGCGGTGTGATACCTGACAAGAGAGGCTCATAGATGTCATTTTTCTGCAGGTGAGTCTCTACCTGCACCACTACCCTCTTTTCAACCACCTTTCCAAGAAAGGTAAGGTTTTAAACTGGCCTGTAATTCTCCAGGACATCAAGGTCCTGAGATGGCTTCTTCAGGAGATGTCTCACTACCATCCTCTTCAGCATAGTTGGAATGACTCCCTCCTTCAAGGAGCACCTGATAATATTTGTGATAACTGGACCCAGAGACTCTTGGCAGCTGAAAAGTAACCAAGTAGACCCCAGCTCCAGTATACAGCAAGTGGGGTGCAACCCCAGTTGAGATCTCCCAAAGAATTTCATCCACAGTAATTGGCTCAACTCCCTCACCCCCAGGTTAACAGGTTGCCCAAGCTCTTCCTAGGCTGGATAATGCAAGACCGTAATAGACCACGTGAGGTGGTCCCAACCCTAATGGAGGATACCTTGTGAAGGAAGATCCGATGGAACTCCATGCACCTTTCTGCAGAAAATACTCTTCCACACTGAAGACAGGGTGGATTTAACAACCTATTCACAGTGTGGAATAGTTGAGCCAGACGGTTCCCTCTGCAGCAATCACCCTTGACAGGAACTCTCTTCACTCCTGAGTAATTACCCTATAATGATTCCTCAGTGTCAAACTATCCTTCACTGAATCAGATCTATTCCAAGACTGCTTCAACATCAGTCCCTTAGTTTTCAACCATCTCAGCTCATCACACTCCTATGGTGATTTGGGGTGGGAGGTCCAGGAATGGACATGGTAGTGTGACAGGGAGTACAAGGTAGTCATACAAGCTGCATTGTAGTTTGTCATGGCCCTCTCCTCTCCCTCAGTGAAGATATCACCATGCTTGAGAGGTCTAACATTGCCAGGAGTTTGCTAGACTCCAGATTATGTTTAAGACGGTATGGGACCATCTCCACTGGGGGGGGGGGACTTAACCGGGGAGGCCTACAAAGGAACTGCACAACCTAATGATCAGACCAAATGACCAGATAAACCTTGATATTGCAAATTGGAAGACCCAATGAGAGGACCAGGTCTAAGGCATGGCCCTGCTGGTGGGTCTCAGAGGCAACTGCCTGTGCAAGGCCCAGTGATGTCATCAACCGGAGGAAAGCTTTCCCAAGAAATGTCTTCATATTCAACTGAAGCACTGAAGTCCTACAGCCTAAGAAGTTAGGGGGAAATCTAAATCAAAGCTGGCCATAAGATCCACCAGTTCCTGCAGAAATGCAGTATGTGGATGGTACATCAGAATAACTGTGCAGCCTGCACCCAGCCCACCCATTACTGCCATGCTTTGAAACTACTTGGTCACTCCTGTAGAGTAGGTCATGAGCTCCAGTTCAGATCAAAAACAGATGGCTATCAGTACCATCCTGCACTCCCACCTTGGACAGTGCATCACTGATTACCCAACCAGGGTAGATGCACCCAGCACAAGGCTGGCTTCATCCTCCTTGCTAGGTCTTGGAAATGCATATCACCCTCTGTCTGCATATCACTCTCTGTCTCTCTGCCTGTCTGTTTGTCTAAAGACAATATCTATCTATCTGTCTGTCTATCTCTCTACAAACAGCATCTATTGATTATCAACAGTATCTATCTATCTATCTATCTATCTGACAGTGTCTGTCTGTCTGTCTGTCTATCTATCTATCTATTGGTAGCCCATCAAGATTACGAGTATGGAACGGCGAGGAATCAAAAGAGCAGACAAATTACAGCAAGTGCTGTATCAGCGACTGACGGTTCTCCCCTCCCTAAAGTCCACTCCCTCTGGAGTTGTTATATTTTAATACAGGAGAGGTGGGTGGGGGGCATGGGGGCAAAGTCCCCCGCAAACAGAAAGGTCGCTGATATGGCACCCACTGTAATGTAGTGTCATTTTGCACCTCACTGTTCCCATATTAATATAAATATTAAAAAATTAATATAAATATTTAAAAAGAGCAAAAATGCCATCAAAATGGAAAAGAAACTAGAATTCAAATTAGCGCATATAAAGGATGGTGGTAAGAGCTTCTACTCCTATATAAACAACAAAAAACAAACTATAAATAATATAGGATCATTTACAATTGGTAAGGGCATGATCAAGTCACCTCAGTTAATGGCGGATGAATTTAATACTTATTTCTGCTCAACATTTAATAAAAGAACAGATATAAGGCATGAAGTACAAAATACACCTACATTATAAGATGATGATTGTATAGAAACTAGTAGCCAGGAAATTAGGACCAGACTTGAGGCACTTAATATAAATAAATCACCTGGACAAGATGGACTTCATCCACGTTTATTAAAAGAAATTTCCTGTTGGTTAGTGGAGCGATTACATAAAATATTTAATTTATCCTTAAAAACAGGAATAGTATCAAGCTATTGGAAAACTGCTTTGGTTACTCCAATATTTAAAAAGGGTAACAAAGGAGAAATCTCCAATTATAGACTGATCAGTCTGACCTGTATTCTGGGGAAATTATTTGAAGCCATATTAAAAACAAGAATAGAGGATGATTTAATAAAGAAAAATCTGGTGGATCATAGTCAACATGGATTCAAAAGTAAAAGATTGTGTCTTACCAGCAATTTGGTCTTTTATGAAAATGTTAGTAGATTTTTGCATGACAAAATACCAGTTGATGCGGTGTATTTGGATCCCCGTAAGGCCTTTGACAAGGTGCCTCACAGCGCCTTGATTAATAAAATGCGATCCATCGGAATGGACAATAGGTTAATAAATTGGATCCAAGAATGGCTGAATAATCAAACACAAAATGTATGCATTAGGGGGTATTCATCAAAGGTTGGTGTGGTTACCAGTGGAGTCCCCCAGGGGTCCATTCTGGGACCTGTGCTGTTTTCTATTTTTGTGTCAGACATGACGGCAAATTTAAAAAACATAGCTATTAAATTTGCAGATGACACAAAAATTGTAGCAAAAATGGGATGTGAAAAAGACATGTTTGACTTACAAGAAAATGTAACATATTTAGAAAAATGGGCAACATATAATGACATGTATTTTAATGTTGACAAACGTGAAATAATGCACCTGGGAGATGAAAATACAAAAATAAAATTGTAATTTAATGGTAATGTTCTGCAACCTGTAACAGAGGAAAAGGACCTGGGTATTATCATTAAATCTGATCTTACCTTTAGTACTCATTGTAACCACATTAGAAACCATGCAAACAGACTTATAGGATGTATTAAAAGAGCATTCATCTCTCGGAACAGAAGTTGTATCCTCCCATTATATAAGGCATATGTATGTCCCCATTTGGATTATTGTTCTCCACTGTGGAGTCCCTTTCTTCCGAGAGATATAAACAGCTTAAAGGGGATCCAGCGACGAGTCACCAAAATGATTGATGGATTGCAAAACAAGACATATGAAACAAGATTATACGAATTAGGCCTGTATTCTCTAGAACAGAGAAGAATAAGAGGAGATCTTTTACTTATGTTCAATTTATCAAAGGATAAATAACTTATGGTGCTTCTTGGACTATCTTTTGTTATAAGGGATTGTAACCTTAGAAGCCATAAGTATCAGTTAGTATTAACATATCCCAGAAATTACATTAGATGTTATTTTTTTCACTCAGAGGATTATCCCAATTTGGAATTCACTACCAAAGACCCTACTAGATACAAACAACCCAATCACCTTTAAAACTAATTTAGATGAATATTTACTATCCGACTGGTGAACACTTCCAGAATTCTGGAGATGTACTAATATGGGCTTTTGCATTCTGTACATCTATGATTCCTAGTATATTCACTACCTTGACATGGAACCTATCTATCTGTGTTTGTCTGTCTGTCTATTTATCTATCTATCTATCTATCTATCTATCTATCTATCTATCTATCTATCTATCTATCTATCTATCTCTATCTCTCTCTCTCTCTCTCTCAAACAGTAACTGTCTGCCTGTCTCTGTCTCTGTCTCTGTCTCTCTCTCACTCTCTCACACTCTCTCTCTTGCTCCAGTAATTTTCTGCCTTTCTCCTATCAGTCCTGAACCAAAACTGACTCTTGCAAGATATTTCTACTGGGATCTCGGTAGCCTATCAGCCCCTTGTGGGCACCAACAGCATATCTATCCTCTCTCAGTGCTGAACAGCAATTCCCACTTACATACACTGAAATGCTGGCTCCACTCCTCCACAGAATCTGGGCTCTCTTCTCACTGGTGCAGATTGATGGGACAGCTTGTACAGTTCTAGCACATATGCTGTTTCCATGCTCTGCAAGACTCCAGCTCATAATTGGTTAAAAACTCTCGGGGAAAGCTTGAGCAGTCCTAGCCATGTAGCATGCATGCTCTGTCCCCATCTCCTTTTTGGCTAGCGTCTGTACTCTGACCCCTTTCCCAGATGTCCAGTGGGTGTCAAAGGGCACACAAGATGGGTGTTACCATGTTCGCTTACATTTTAATGCTGGTGCTGTTTTTCTTGGTTGCACCTTCTGGGATGCCTTTCAGGTACTCTGAGATACTGATTTCTTTCACTCCTGGCTCCACTGCCTCCTCTGGGACAGAGGATATCTCTGATGGGGGTATTCCCCTCAATCATTTTTTCCACCTTGGCTGAAGCAGGCTTGCCTCCCATCTGCCCTGTTCCACTGACCCCCACTGTTCACCATATCCCCAGGCTTAGCTTGACTGGTCTGGTACCCCCATGGATTCCTCCCCCATGGGGGGGGGTCAGGAGTGGGAGGGCTCCCCCCAAAGTAGTAATCCAGTATGGCCAGCAGGTATCCTGGTGGTGAGGTGGGCAGGGTGCTTGGTGCACAGAGTGTCACTTATGCCTGCATCACTGTAGTTTCCTCTTTTCTTCCTCCCCTGAGCTGTGCTGACATGGGCTGCACATGCATGTGGAGGCGTGTGTGCCTCACAGAACCACGGCTCCCCTCTCCGCTGACTTATGTCTGCCACTTGTGCATTGGCTCTACCACCAAGCTTCTACCTGGTGGCAGCCAAGAGTTGAGATGGCCAGCCATCCCAGCCCCGGAGAGGAGAGCTAACTGATTGTTGCTTGATCCACTCCCAGCCTTCCCCTCTGCTGACCCCCAGTGTCCCATGCTTGTTTCTGAACTTGCGTCGCTAGTATGGTGACAGGTAAGGCACACAGTGTCTTAGTCCTCTGCACCACAAGGTCGGCTGTTCCACTCAGTCATTGCCTCTACCATACAGCAGAAGAACTGCAATGCTGACCATGCAGGCAGCCTAAACTTTAAAGACACCTGATCACTGCATCCTGCTGCTGGCATCTTGTTTCCTGCTAGTCCCTGGAGCAGCAGCAGCAGTCCAGTGGGACCAGCTAAAAATTGCAGGCTGCAGCAGTTGTTGAGGGGTCCAATAAGTACATAACATAAACCTCTACAATGGGGGGGAGGCAGCCTACAGAGGATCCAAGCTGGTGAACACACTGAGCTGAGTCACACATGGAGGTCTCTGTCCATAGCATGGCACCCGTTGTGTGGTGCTATTCCGTACACAGAACACCGGGTACACAGCATACATTTTCATGTTGACCACCACCCCCTTCCCTGTACAGTCACAGAGTGATGTGCGACAGGGCAGAGAAGGCTTGCAACTGCATTTGTGCAGTTTTATTTACCCAGGATAGCACAGCTGAAATGTAGTATCTTGTTTTCAGTGGGATCCTGCTTTTAGAGTTTTACAGCTGGGTCAACTGAAACACTGAGAGGTTACACAACTTGCTCAGTGTTTCACAGTTAGTAAGTGTCTGTGGTGAGATTTGAACCAGGTCTCTAGGTTCTCAGGTATTCAAGTCACTGGACCACATTGGTCTGAATGGGAGACCTATGCTGAGGAAGATCTCCGGACTCCAGCCCCCTTGAATTGGTGGAGGGCAGAAGGGTTGAGGAGGTGAAACTTCCACTCATGGCTGGGAATGACTCAGCACATCTTTGTCAAAAATTGCCCCCTAGTGGTTGATTCATGACCTGAACCTCTTTTCAGGCTCAGAAAAGTTGGCATAAACCTGTGTCACTCATGGATGGTCCAAGGTCTTTTGGGTAGTGGGGGAGGCTGAAGGGGAGAGGGGAACACAAAGATATGGTAGGGAATGACTGGATCGCATGCCACCCTGAATGAGGAACTGAGTAATCCTGATTTTTATATTGGTGATGGAGGTGAGGGGTGTACAAATATTTTCAGTGAACCATACAGAGAGATTTTGTTTATACAATTTAATTTACACATCGTAGCCCAGTTAAGATGCAACATCTTGTTTCCAGTGGGGTCCTGCTTCTACTCATTTCTGCAGTGGGGTGAACAAGAGCACTAGGAGATTAACAGATTTACCCAAGGTCAAACAGTAAGTATTTGGCTTTGCTGAGGTTTGAACCTGTGATCTCCCAGTTTCCATGCTGGTGCTTTAACCACTAGATCATTCTGCCTTCTAAATGCCGACACTCTGCATTCTGAGTCACAGTGAACTGGAATGTGCAACTGACTGCTGTCCACAGATGGGCTAACCTATCACAATCGGTGTGCTGATTGGTTCTATGTCAAACCAGAAAGGCCTGTAAATTTTACCATCTGACTATAAGTCCAGACTCTTTTGAACACAATTAGCATATCGTTTTAATACATTGTTATTTAAAATTATGCAAAGTTTTCAATTGCATTTTTTTTCAGACCATTTTTCAGTGGTTGATTTAGTTCAGATTTGTCGAAGCATCCGGGTTTGAAGTGGAGATAAAATGTTTTCTCAGCTCCGCAGGTTTGTCCTACCCCCCACAACTTTACTCATTTTATATTACTATATAAAACTCTCACAGGTTATGGTGGGGGAGTGGTGGTAAGGCTATTCTGGGATGGAAAGAGTATTAAAGGAAAACTACACCCAAAACTTGAAAAAATATATGTTGTGCAGAGTGTTTTAATTTGTATGTGAAGTTCTAGTGTTTCCTTCCCTCTGACTGGTATTAGGAGTTTTTCCCAAATTAGCCTGCTAGCTTTATGCTAGTTTTACGACCCCTGGGGATCTTCATACCTGATAGCGTAATTGTATTTCTTGTTCCCACAGTGCATCTTGTCTCATGTGACTGTGATGTAAAAGAGACCCAACATTCAGCACACACATGCCAAACAAACTAAATATCTTGGAAGCTTTACAAGCTGCACAAAAATTACCAACAGCAAAGTTTTTCAGGACAGTAAAACCTTTAGGATGAGGGTGGTCACCAAGCTGAATTCTACAGATTTTAAAATATAGCTATCTCTATTGTTGTGAACTGATTGTAATGCAATGCTTTCTGCTGGATTTATGGGCTCTGCTACATCACCATCACATGAAACAAGGTGCACTGTAGGACAAAGAAATGCAATAAAGCTATTTGATATGGAGATCTCCAGGGGTCATAAAACTGCCCTAAAGCTAGCAGGCTAATTTAGGAAAAACTCCTAATACCAGTCAGAGGGAAGAAAACACTAGAACTTCACATACAAATTAAAACACTCTGCACAGCATATATTTTTTCAAGTTTTGGGCGTAGTTTTCCTTTAAGATAAATGATAAACAGGACTAGTTGCTACTCAAACAGGAAAAACATAGCAGCAAAGTCAGTTACTTTGTGCTGGAAATTGCCATGCCACCTTAGTACTTTGGTGCCCTGCCTCATCTGTAAATATGACCTATCACCAGCTACTGCCCACCCTTCATAATTACTGCTGCTTGATCAGGCAGAAAGTATCTATTGTCCCAGACATTTCTGAAGCAATTAAGAGAGTCGATAATACAATGCAATTATCTGACGCACTGGTGCTGCGCTCGGCATGAGGGGAACAGGCAGCAGTTTGAAAACAGACAGAGGCTTCTGTTTCCCTAGTTCTGTTCTCTGTCCCCTCCTGTCTCCCAGCTTTATTCTGTACCTCAGCTGTACGGCTCGACTTTAGTGGCACAGCTAAGCTCTGCCCAAATTAATGCAACAGTGAGATGCACAGCTGTTCTGAGTCGCTGTAGTCGTAGACTCCAAGCTGTCCCAAAGAACTGTAGATGCCACAGGGAGAAGTTTGTGAAATACATTATTTAGACATAATTCACCTGCAATTGCATCTGTTTTGTAGGGGTACAGTACGCCATGTTACAGAATTCCAAATTTTATATTTTTTTGGAAGTTCACAGAATTAAAAATCCCACAGAACTTAAGGAATTCCTCATGCAGTCGTTTCTATGGGTGAAATTCGAATTCTATGGGATGATTGATCTTTCATGCAATGAAAGTTTCAGAATTTCAGGGAGTCCACTGAATTTTCACCAGGAAAATGGTGATTCTATGGGAATTCCATAGGTGGGATTTCATTTGTAACACCCTTTTATTCTCCCCACCGTTGTCCTTCATTACTTTCCTCTCTCTTTCATATCCAAGTCCCTTCCTCTAACTTTCCATATGCTCTGCAGTCCTACCTTATTATCCTAGTTTGCCCACAATAATGCTTTGATTTTTTGTCCATCCTTCTCCTATATCTCTTTACTCCATCACTGTCTTTTCTCACCCTCCCTCCCTCCCTCCCTGCCATCTGCTTCCTTCCCTCTCCCATCTCTCTCCTCTGAAACCCCACCACCCACCATCTACCCAGATCATTCATTGACTACTTCCTTTCCCATCTGACAAACCCGTTACACAATTATGTATGTTAGTCACCAGCTACATTCTCTCCAAGCCCATAATTCAAAATTCCCTCTATGACCTTATATATATATGTAAAAATGTATATATGTGAAATTATGTTAATGTATCTTGACTTTTCACACGTGTCGGTATCTTTATTGACTTGGATAACCTTATCTATCATGTACACTGTATTTTGCCATTACATTGCACCATGTTTTATGTAACCGACCCTGATCTAACCAGGTCCATCTTGCAAATGAGCACTGTTCAACAATGTTCGCCTGGATAAATAAAGATTTTGATTGATTGATTGATTGATTGACTAAGAACATTTGCAAGAAAACAAGGCCTTTAGTCCCTCTGGATATCACAGTTTTTTTGCTGCTTGAGGGCTACAGAAATGATAATCCTGTTTGTGATATCAGACTGTGTTGCTGTGGAAATGTTTATGATGTCACAAGCGAATGCGATTTCTCGTGTAGGCAAGCAGCAGGACCAGCTGACATCACAGGGGCAAAGACCCTGCTGTCAGGCAAATATTCCCAGTAATAAAAGAAGGAAAGATGGTTCAGATAGGACATACGAAGTGAGGCAACACATACAAAATACAAACATTTTCCTGGTGGTGCTAGAAGCTCCCCCTTGTTCTATGATTTTAAAGAGCTAGAAGAGCTAGTATTGATCCCAACCCCCCTGTGAAGCACAAGTATGAAATGTTGAGGTGCTACTCTGTTTGCTCTCAGAGTGTTTCTTTCTAGCTGGCACTGAAATACATTTTGCCTGGTTATATAGTTATTTAAGGTTGGAAGGGACTCTAGCTCCATCATGTCCCCCCACAGTGTAATATAGAAACACAGTAATATAAGGTCAGAAGGGACTCTAGACCCATCATGCGTCCCCCCCCACCACACACACAAAGAGTATAACACAGTAACATAGACATTTAAGGTATGAAGGGACTCTAGGTCCATCCATTCCCCACAGTGTAACATAGAAACACAGTAATATAAGGTCAGAAGGGACTCTAGACCCATCATCGTCCCCCACACACACAGTATAACACAGTAACATAGACATTTAAGGTATGAAGGGACTCTAGGTCCATCACGTCTCCCCCCACAGTGTAACATAGAAACACAGTAATATAAGGTCAGAAGGGACTCTAGACCCATCATGCGTCCCCACCCACACACACAGTATAACACAGTAACATAGATATTTAAGGTATGAAGGGACTCTAGGTCCATCACGTTCCCCCCACAGTGTAACATAGAAACACAGTAATATAAGGTCAGAAGGGACTCTAGACCCATCATGTGTCCCCTCCCACACACAGTATAACACAGTAACATAGACATTTAAGGTATGAAGGGACTCTAGGTCCATCATGTCCCCTCCCACAGTGTAACATAGAAACATAGTAATATAAGGTCAGAAGGGACTCTAGACCCATCATGTGTCCCCCCCCCACACACACAGTATAACACAGTAACATAGACATTTAAGGTATGAAGGGACTCTAGGTCCATCATGTCCCCCCCCACAGTGTAACATATTAACACAGCAATATAAGGTCGGAAGGGACTGTAGGCCCATCATGTGTCCCCCACACACAGTATAACACAGTAACATAGACATTTAAGGTATGAAGGGACTCAAGGTCCATCATGTCCCCCCCCCCACAGTGTAACATATTAACACAGCAATATAAGGTCGGAAGGGACTGTAGGCCCATCATGCCCCACACAGTATAACATAGTAACATAGTCATTTAAAGTTGGAAGGGACTCCAGGTCTGTCATGTCTGCTCCCCACAGTGTAACATAGTAATTTATGGTCAGAAGGGACTTTAGGACTATCATGTCCCCCATGTAGTGTAACATAGTAACATAGTAATTTAAGGTCAAAAGAGACTCCAGGCCCATTGTGACGCCCCCCACAGTGTAACATAGTAACACAGTAATATAAGGTCAGAAGGGACTCTAGGTCTATCATGTGTCCCAACTCGTGTAACACAGTAGCATAGTAATTTAAAGTCTGAAGGGACCCTAGGCCCATCATACCCCCCACCCCCCACAAGGTAATATAGTAATATTGTATTTTAAGGTTAGAAGGGAATCTAGGACCATCATGTCCCCTTCTCCCAATGTAACATAGTAACACAGCAATTTAAGGTCAGAAGGACTCTAGCTCCATCATGCCCCCCCAACACACAGTATAACATATTAACACGTAATTTAAGGTCAGAACTAAGTGACTCTAGCTCCATCATGCTCCTCTCCACAGTGAAACATATTAACTCAGTAATTTAAGGTCAGACGTGACTCTAGCTCCATCATGCTCCCCACAGTGAAACACATTAACACAGTAATTTAAGGTCAGAATGTACTCTAGCTTCATCACCCCCCACAGTGTAGCATATTAACACAGTAATGTAAGGTCAGAAGGACTCTAGCTCCATCATGCCCTCCCCACAGTGTAACATATTAACAAATTAATTTAAGGTCAGAAGGGACTCTAGTTCCATCAACCCCACAGTGTAACATAGTAACACAATAATCTAAGTTCAGAAAGGACTCCACAGTAATCTAAGCTCAGAAGGGACTCTGGCTCCATCATACCCCCACAGTGTAACATATTAGCACAGTCATTTAAGGTTAGAAGGGACTCTTGTTCCATCACAACCTCCCACAGTGTTACATAGTAACACAATAATCTAAGTTCAGAAAGGACTCCACAGTAATCTAAGCTCAGAAGGGATTCTAGCTCCATCATGCCTCATCTCCCACAGTGTAACATATTAGCACAGTCATTTAAGGTCAGAAGAGACTCTAGTTCCATCACCCCCCCACAGTGTAACATAGTAACACAATAATCTAAATTCAGAAAGGACTCCACAGTAATCTAAGCTCAGAAGAGACTCTAGCTCCATCATACCCCCCACAGTGTAACATATTAGCACATTCATTTAAGGTCAGAAGGGACTCTTGTTCCATCACACACACACCCACAGTGTAACATAGTAACACAATAGTCTAAGGTCAGAAAGGACTTCACAGTAATCTAAGCTCAGAAGGATTCTAGCTCCATCATCCCCCACAGTGTAAGATAGTAACACAGTAATGTAAGGTCAGAAGGACTCCAGCTCCACCATGCCTTCCCTACACACGCTCACAGTGTAACATGTTACAGTAATTTAAGGTCAGAAGTAACTCCAGCTCCATCATGTCCCCACCCCCGCAGTGGAACATATTAACTCAGTAATTTAAGGTCAGAAGGACTCTACCTCCATCAGTCCCCACCCCCACAGTGTAACAAAGTAACACAGTAATTTAAGGTCAGATGGGACTCTAGCTCCATCATGCCCCCCAACACAGTGTAACATATTAACACAGTAATTTAAGGTCAGGAGAGACTCTAGCTCCATCATCCCCCCACAGTGGAACATATTAACACAGTAATTTAAAGGTCAGAAGGAGGCAGCTACCTCCATCATTCCCCACAGTGTAAAAAGTAACACAGTAGTCTATGGTCAGAAGTGACTCTAGCTCTATCATGTGCTCCCCCACACAGTGTAACATATTAACACAGTAATTTAAGGTCAGAAGTGACTCCAGCTCCATCATGACCCCCCACAGTGAAAAACATTAACACAGTAATTTAAGGTCAGAAGGTACTCTATCATGCCCCTCCACAGTGTAGCATATTAACACAGTAATGTAAGGTCAGAAGGGACTCTAGCTCCATCATGCCCCCTCCACACAGTTAACATATCAACACAGTAATTTAAGGTCAGGAGGGACTCTAGCTCCATCATACCCCCAACATAGTATAACATATTATTACAGTAATTTAAGGTCAGGAGAGACTCTAGCTTCATCATGTCCCCCACCACCACCACCACCACAGTGTAACATAGTAACACAGTAATTTAAGGTCAGAAGGATTCTAGCACCACCATGTCTCCACCCACCCCACAGTGTAACATATTAGCACAGTCATTTAAGAACAGAAGGGACTCTAGCTCCATCATACCCCACAGTGTAACATAGTAACACAGTAATGTAAGGTCAGGAGGGACTCTAACTCCATCATACTCCCCCACAGTGTAACATAGTAACACAGTAATTTAAGGTCAGAAGGACTCTAGCTCGATCATGCCTCACCCCACACAGTGTAACATAGTAACACAGTAATTTAAGGTCAGGAGGAACTCTGGCTCCATTATGCCCCCCCCCACACACAGTGTAGCATATTAGCACAGTAATTTAAGGTCAGAAGTGAGTCCAGCTCCATCATTCCCCCCTCAGTGTAACATAGTAACACAGTAATTTAAGGTCAGAAGGGACTCTAGCTCCATCATGCCTCACCCCCACACAGTGTAACATAGTAACACAGTAATTTAAGGTCAGGAGGGACTCTAGCTCCATCATGCTCCCCCCCCCACAGTGTAACATAGTAACACAGTGATTTTTTCTTCATACAGTACCTGTCATCAGCACTGTGACCTCACTCACTATGACATCACTTGTGACCAATGAGAAGAAGTTGAGTGATTCTTCTTGATCATCGTGTTGTCATAATCAATGAGGTCACACTGCTAATCGTATTTGAAAGGAAGCAAAGCTGTACACTATGTTGATACCACTGCCAAGACCACTCTTACAGCTGTAAACCGCCCTGCCCAGTCCCCCATAACCCAAGTCCCTTCTCAAAGCTGGGTCATCAGATTAGTGAGTGGAAGGAAGCCTTACCCCTGCCCTTTTTCCGGGGTGAGGGGTGAAGTGTGCACTGGATTTTGTTTACAGTTTATTTATATTGGCAACCCACCAGTAACACTCCTGATAACCACTGACATTTGAATGATGTGATTAAAACAAAGTGTGCTAGGCCAGGCTGAGTGTGTTATTTGTAAACTGCTAGAAAGACTGTTGACTAGTTAAGTATTTGCCCAAGCACCTGGCATCAGGACTGTACGGTACCGTATTATCCGATCCAGTGACTGCTCGGATGGGGGCTCCTCAGTCCAGCTCTGACTAGTAGCTATGACCATGTGCTCAGGACTTTAGCAGAGGGTGCCAATTAGGGACAATTTTGTGATAGGTCCCTCTTTCAAACTGTCAGGCTGTACAATTTCAGTCCTGTGATCTGATGGACATTTATGAGACGCCCTTAAAATATAAAGGTTAATTTCCTCTAGGAATAACAGTGAAACCCATACATTGTACTCTGCAGGCATTATAAAGGTTAATAGCCCAAATTAAGGTCTCATCATATGCCACCATCTTTTAAAATCTTTTATTTTTTTCTTGCTCTGATCTTAATAATATGCTCTGATAAAAAAAAAAAAACTTCTGTTGCTTGTGGTTGATGATAATGTAGAATTGTACCAGTGTCACTGAGTTAGTCTCCATCTCACTTGAGGGACAGAGGGATGTGGCCACCTGTCCCACACTGTGAACTTAAAGCATTTCCAATACATAGCAATATAGTATTGGGGTGGCACAAGGGATTCAGTGTCCATCTGGTCCACTGCCCCGAAACACGGCAGTGACCATACCCCAGTATGGATATACATGCAAGTGTAACCCCCAGGTATCCTGTGGGTTTCTGTAATAGTGTCTGAGACTTCTGGCCACAGAGGGTTAATTTTCCTTGGCTAGAGTTTGAGTCACTGCCAGAGGGTGAGGCTTACTGCAGTAGCATAAGCCACTCTCGACTTCCTCTATGACAGTTGACGAGAAGGCACTGAGCTGCACACAGCTCACCAGTCCTGCTGTTTGATTCCAGTTCTGTGTGAGAAAGATAGTGGCCATTCACACTGCAGTCCCTGATGGGGCAAAGACTCCCCCAGAACCTGCTTTTACATGGGAGCTGTGAATAAAACCTGAAGCAATGTCTGTTGTGAGAGGGGTTTAAACTGTGTGTAAATACTTGAAGTTTTAACTCTGCCAACTGAGCACTGGTATGTTCTGAGAGCAAACCACTTTTTGGACTGTTGTTTAAAATTAATGACCTCCACCCCCAGTCTGGGGAGGGCATTCCACAGGTCAGAGGCTGTAGCACCAACCTCTTAACCGAAGTGTGAGGGTGAGAGGGGAAACTCAGTAGCTGCCCTACTAGCCGATCCAGAAGCAGGTGCTGGCCGGCCACCAATGGGCAAGAGCCAGACTGTGATTCTAATGGAGACACCCAGTAGAATGCCCATTAATTGAGGGTAGGACACTCCAGGGTCCCTTCCAAGTGCAGGTAACCCCTGTGCCTGGGCAAATGTCAAATTGTTTGGGACTGTAAAGCAAACGTCTAGAAATCTGCCTGAGGGGCTACTTGTCCAAAAAATGCCCAGCCAAGAGCTGAGGGCTTAAGCAGTTCTGAATGTCCAGAACTGCCAGCACCTATAGGGATTGTAGCCACAGCCCTTTCTGAAACTGACAGATTGTACACAAGAACACTGTACTGGTGAGTTTTAAAATAGCTGCCGTGCCCTGCAAATTAGACTTTTTAGCCAGCATGAACTTAATTGCCCTCCTGCCTGCATGTTAAACCTGATAAAATGGTGGGAAAATAAATGGAGCCAGGGTTAAATGCCAATGTGACCCACTGTTGTGGACCTTTAATTTGTTGTTAGAAAATGTTTTGGGGCAAAATTTTGCTTTCTAGCCCAGTTCCAGTTGTAGAGTCCAGCACATCATCCCAGACCCGGAGGTCAAGTAAGTGCATATGGTACAGTGGTGTTGATGTATGTCTGCCCTCCTGTAAAACGAATTATGAGGAGTTTACCCCAGACCGGGGAGGGCTAGACAGGTTCAAAAGCCAGACTACTACTTTCTACTCATGCTGTGTAACCCTCAATGCCATTGTCCTTCAGGAATTAGTCTAGCCCTGTGTTACCCCTATTCATGCAGTGTAACCCTCAAGTTATTTATTTAAAATGTTTACCAGGAAGGCATACTGAGCAGACTACTGCTTGATTCCAGATGCATCCTGGGGGAGAGGGGTGAGGAAATATAATTAAAGGTGCACCATAAAGACACTTCAACAATACAAAACAGTTCATACATTACATAGTGCAATAGTAGTTGGACAATTACAGACAATACATAGTACAATAGTAGCTGGACAATTACAGACAATACATAGTGCAATAGTAGAGTTGGACAATTACAGACAATACATAGTGCAATAGTAGAGTTGGACAATTACAGACAATACATAGTGCAATAGTAGTTGGACAATTACAGACAATACATAGTGCAATAGTAGAGTTGGACAATTACAGACAATACATAGTGCAGCAGTAGTTGGACAATTACAGGATCAAATGCATTGTAGAAAGTGGCGACCACAGTAAATTGGTGTTCACTGTACATGTAGACAGCTAGGCCCTAGTTCTGAGAATTGCTCAGGTGCATGTGCAGATGATGGTGAAGTAAATTTTAAGGAGGGAGTTAAGCTATTGAGAGGAGGTAGCATGCTGAATAGCCTCAGGAAGGGAGTTCCACAGTTTAGGCATCTGAGATGAGAAAGCCGCCTGACCAGTGGCAGTGGACATGAGTGGAACCGATAGTATGCGAGAGTCAAAGTTCCTAAGTGCATACACTGGAGGCGCTTGGGCTGTCAGGACTGTGCCGAAGTAAAAGGGAAGGGTCTGGGACCAGAATTTAGCCATGAAACTTACACAGTGGGACTGTCTTCGATTTTGGAGGGAGGGGAGGTCCAGAGTCCAGTAGAGGACACAGTGATGAGTGGAGGGAGGACAGTCGAGGGCGTAACGACAGAAGGAGTGGAAGAGAGAGTCCAGTCTGGCTAGAGTGGACTTAGGAGTGGCACTATAGAATACATCACTATAGTCAAAGATAGGGAGAATCATTTTCTGTACAATTGCCTAGTGAGCTGGCAGTGGGATGCAACCCTGGTTGTATCTCGCCATTCTCCCTCAGGAATCTGTCTAGTCCTGTGTTACCCCTACTCATGCTGTATAACCCTAAATGTCATTCTCTCTCAGGAATCTGTCTAGTTCTGTGTTGCCCCTACTCAAGTTCTGTAACCTTCAGTGCCATTCTTCCTCAGGAATCTGTCTAGTCCTATGTTATCCCTACTCATGCTGTGTAACCCTCAATGCCATTCCCTCAGGAACCTGTCTAGTCCTGGGTTATCCCTACTCATGCTGTGTAACCTCAATGCCATTCTCTCTCAGGAATATGTCTAGTCCTGTGTTACCCCTACTCATGCTGTGTAATCCTCAGTTTCACTCTCCCTCAGGAATCTGTCTGTTCTCTGTTACCACTACTCATGCTGTGTGACACTTCATGCCATTCTTCCTGAGGAATCTGTCTAGTCCTGTGTTACCCCTACTCATGCTGTGTAACCCTCAGTGCCATTCTCCCTCAGGGATCTGTTTAGTCCTGTGTTACCCCTACTCAAGCTGTGTAACCCTGAATGCCATTCTCCCTCAGGAATCTGTCTAGTCCTGTGTTACCCCTACTCATGCTGTGTAACCCTTGATGCAATTCTCTCTTAGGAATCTGTCTAGCCCTGTGTTACCCTTAGTCATGCTGTGTAACCCTTGATGCAGTTCTCACTTAGGAATCAGTCTAGTCCCGTGTTACCCCTACTCATGCTGTGTAACCCTCAGTGCCATTCTCCCTCAGGGATCTGTTTAGTCCTGTGTTACCCATACTCAAGCTGTGTAACCCTCAATGCCATTCTCCCTCAGGAATCTGTCTAGTCCTCTATTACCCCTACTTATGCTGTGTAACCCTCGATGCCATTCTCCCTCAGGAATCTGCCTAGTCTTGTGTTACCCCTACTCATGCTCTGTAACCCTTGATGCAATTCTCCCTTAGAATCTGTCTAGCCCTGTGTTACCCCTACTCATGCTGTGTAACCGTCAATGCCATTCTCCCTCAGGAATCTGTCTAGTCCTGTGTTACCCCTACTCATGCTGTAACCCTTGATGCAATTCTCCCTTAGATTCTGTCTAGCCCTGTGTTGCCCTTAGTCATGCTGTGTAACACTTGATGCAGTTCTCCTTAGGAATCGGGTCTAGTCCCATGTCACTCCTACTCATGCTGTGTAACCCTCAATGCCATTCTTCCTCAGGGATCTGTTTAGTCCTGTGTTACCCCTACTCATGCTGTATAACCCTCAATGCCAGTCTCCCTCAGGAATCAGTCTAGTCCTGTGTTACCCCTACTCATGCTATGTAACCCTCAATGCCATTTTCCTCAGGAATCTGCCTAGTCCTGCTTTGAAAGGTGGATCGGTGCAGTTCCACAGCCTCCTCCAGGTGGCGATTTCACATGTTAATTTAACTACCCCATATGTGAAGTAATGTTTCTACATATCATATCCCTCCTCAGCTTGATCACATGTCATCTGGTTTGGGTTGTACTCCCAGCTCAAACCTCTGTGTATAATACTGATACTGCAGTATATGGGTGGTGAGTGTGTCTTGTAAGGATACCCTTGAGATCAGGGCCAGATTAAGGTTATCAGGGGCACTGGGCCCAAGAAAAATCTGGGGCTCCCCAGACAGAGGGCTGTTCCCCTTTATCTAGAGCCATCTGTTATTTCTTTTATTTTATCATCAGTAAACTGAGTTTTTTTTAATGATTATACACCCACAATGTATATATTTTTTTGGTACACTTTATTTATCCACCGCGGCAGGCCACTGCTTTTGTCAGACAAACTTACCGAACTCCTGGGTCGTTTGAGAACTTATGGTGATATGCATGTCCTGGTGGAACCCCGGAGCCAAGCCGGAGGAGTCATCCTGCCCATGACCTCTGATTTGACACTGTTTTTGCCCTCTTTTACCCAAGGCCTCAGAAGCAGTGACGCATACGCATGGAGGGGAGCATGTGCATCGCAGCTCCAGTGTATGGCCCCTTCTGACCTCCCTTGGCCTAGTGCCAGGCTCCTCAGATGCAGTGCTGCCACCTAGCTTCCACCAGGAGACCCTCTTAACCCTCCCAAGGAGAAAAGCTGCCAGTCAGCAGCTGATCAATGTCCTCGCCCTTCCCCCACAAACCTCCGATGACCCTGGCTCATTCCGAACCTGCGTCACCAGCATGGCGCAGGTGTGGTGTCAACACCTCAACCCTCAGCACCACTGGGCAGCCTACCCACAATATTTGTGATTGTAAAGAAATCTGCCAGCTGCAGGACCTTTGCAAGGATGTATTGCTCATTGCTTTGGTGATGCGTACACGTGGTATATTTGTGTGTCCATTGAGACACGCGGCAAACTGCTGCAGACTCCTTGTTTCTGCTGTTTCAATTTTCCTCAATAGAAAACTAAGAACCCAGGTGGTGACAGTACACAAACAAACCTGACTTACCATTTGCAGCAACTGGACCACCAAACAAAATAAGTACATCACTCCAATAAACCACGGTTGGCAACACAGGAATTATAATTCACCAAAAAGACCTAACAATTCCAAGGCTGAATTTTTTGTCGCACTGTAAGTGTCAGTTGCAATGAATCTGCAGGGTAATACAAACAGGTTGGCCCAGTCCTGCTGGGTTTCTACCTTTTCCTACTCAACTCCTGTCCAGTACTCAGGCTGCATCCCTTATCCCATCACCTAGTTCTTACCACCATGCCACACAGTTCAGCTCAGATCTTGGCATAAGGATCTGGAGCAAAGCAAACCAGCACTTATGTTCTAAACAACAAACATGGCAACGAGGTAAGTAATTTCCAACTCTTTCCCTTCAAATGCACCTCATCTTGTGGCACTCCTCCAATCTCATCCTTCATTCCAGTTTGTCTCTTCCAGCCTAACTTATTCCTTTTCCAGCATGGCTGTTTGTTTGCATCACAGAGCAAGGGGCACTGAGGATTTTAAAATTCATGCAGACCTCATGTCTAATAAGGGATTTTTTAAGCAACAGAGGCTAGTATTCTCTAAACAAAACTTCAGCACAATGCCATACTGCATAGTAAAATAAACATGTAAAAATATAACACTAAGAATTTTATTTTTACAAAAAAAGAAGCAGCGGGCCCCTACTTATCCACCAGATTTGCTCAGTGATTTGATCCAGATCAAGCTCAGAGAATTATTTCCTTCCATAGGGGAGCATGAATCAAGTACTGTATTCCCCCTATACTGTATAAACCTAAAATGGTAATAATAAATAACTCCTTGCCACTTACTGAAGGATAAAGAATCCTTAGAGGAAGCTGGAACAAGTGGATAACCACAGGCACCATGGAGTTTATTTATCATTCCTTTCAAACGTTTTACCGGAAAAACATACTGAGCTGATAACAGCTCATTTCCAGATGCGTCTTATGGAGAAGGGAAATTAGAGTGGAGCCAGAAGATGTAGTAAGTACAAAAATACAAATGATGGTTAAATAAGCACAAAAATATAAGAATTGTGCAAAGGAAATGATTCTTTGTAAGCAAGTACATGACACTACAATGCAATGACATGCTCACGGAGAACAATTAGCAGAGTACAAAAGCAAATACAGAATTTAGGGTGGGAGCCATGGTAGTAATTGAGGGAGGGTGTAGGGCAAGTTGCACTAGTGTCAGTGTAGGGCAAAAGGGGAACAGAAGGCGGAAGATGGTGGGCAACAGCCCAGGGCCCAGTATTAAGGGCAAAGTTAAGTGGTCTGGCACAAAGACGGCATTAAGTTTTGGGGGGCCCTTCCACAGAGTTAATCAAGGGGCCCTTCCTGTATACAGTGTTAGGCATCTCCATATCATTGTGATGCCTTTTTGAAAGCTTCTGTCCAGTTCTCTGACTCCTCTTATGAGCTACTGGTTCAACAGAGGAAAGAACAAACAAATTGGGCACTCACCTCTCAGTTCATGAAAAAAAACAATGGTACCTCAAAGAAAAATGCTGGGCAAAAGTGCTGTTTTATTCAATGCAAACATGGATGAAACACCTAACACATTTCAGAAATAGACTCTCCTTTCTCAGCCTTTGAGAAAGGAGGATCTATTTCCAAAACGCGTCCGACATCGAGTGCATTTTTTTTCTATGGCACTGAATAAAACAGCACTTCTGCACAGTGTTTTTCTCTGAGCCTGCATTGTTTGTGCATGGACTGAGGGGTGAGTGACCCATTATTTTTGTCTTTGTACTTCACAATTTATCATGGCACCCCAGCCCTGGTGTGTGGTCTTTGTAGTTTTAATTATTTTAACAGGGCACAGTAAGACGTCTAAATAATTTAAACAAAAATGTTTAAATTTTTAAGACTGATAACTTGCATAGCTTGCTGTGGTTTCGGGTAGGGGCCCTCTGAGTTGGGGGCCCCAGCAGGTGCTATGATGGAGGATACCTGCCAGCTCTGGGCAGGTAACAGCAAGCAGAACTAACTAAATAAAGCAACTGCAGCAGTAGTAATGTCTTCCTCAGACTGGCTCCTGTAGCTCGGTAATGTCTTCCTCAGACTGGCTCCTGTAGCTCGGTAATGGGTAGAGACCTGTGTTTTTCTTAAAGAAGAAATAAGAAATTCAGTGTTTAAAAAGAAATAAAATGAAAACAAACACATGAAAAAGTTAAAAATGTGCATTTTTTTGGCAAAAACTAAATAAATGCTTGCAGCAGTTATTGTTTAGGCTCCATTTTTACCACAGAAACAGTCCACAAGGAAGAGGCAGCGGAATTGTCTGATTCACAAAACCTTTCAAGACCATAGCACAATGCTGCATAATACAATTTAATATCCTAGGAATGTGATTTCTAGTATGTATAAGGTCATTTTGAGGTATTTTAGTAATGTAAATGTGATAACAAGAAATAAAACAACATTTTTAATGAATAAAAAGATACAACATGAAATTCCAGAAAAATAAAAATAAAATTATAAAAATAGAAAGAATTTCATTGGGCTCTAGTAATGGGGCATTAAATATTTTAAGGCAGTCAGCGTATTACATTGGGCTTGCAGCATAGCAACTGCAGGTGAATGAACTTTATCTACAGCCCTGTTGACTAGAAAGTCTGCAACTAATTATGACTGTGCTTATTCTGTTTCCTGTGTGATCTGCTACTGTGTGTTCTACTACTGTACTGAATTTATATGTACCTTTGCACTGTAACTAACCCGGGTGGCCCCCTGAAAAAGGGACTCCATTGCCTCAGTGGGTTTACCCGGTTAACAAAATTCAATAAATAATAAATAAATCAGACCTCCTTTCCAGGTGGGGCCGGTGCCCAGGTATGTAACTGAGGTGTGCAATTAGGTGCTAGAGCAGCAGTGCTTTGTTACAGAGTTTAGACTGAAGTGTCTTCAACAGGAATGATTACAAGTTTGACTCTCTAAGTCTGCTTTCTGTAGCCAGGGTAACCCACTCAGGGCTGGGGCCCCCTTGCAGGTAGGGGCCTTGTTGGCTATGTGCTAATCCATTTCTGTACCAGTCCTCACTTCTGCTTCCTTTTTCCTTTGACCATCTTGCTTTCTTTCTCTGCTGCCAGGGTGTTTCAATACAAGCACAGGCAGTAAGCCATTGCAGGTAGGAGAGGTGGTTAGGGAAGTGCTGTGAGTCAGCTTAGCAGAAGCTGGCATCTTCAATCAGGATCACGTGGGTTTGGGGCTGAGTTCTGCATGGTTTAGCATTTTATTAATTTAGCTCATAAACTTCATAAACTTAAACTTACTAAGTGCAGTAATCGTGTGCCGGTGACATCATTGTCACTGGATGCATTTATATAGGCAACTCTACAGGCGTTTAAACAGGACATCAGAGAGCATAGCAATGTAAATTAAATATTTCACTGTAATTTTATTTTCATGTGGTGTGTGTGTGTGGGAAAATGTTGCAAAAATAAAATTACAGTGAAATAAACGGTTGTGCAGTACTGAGATAATTCTCTTCTTCGTTAGCAGCAGATGTTTATGGTTTAAAACTGCTACCACAACAGCTGACAATGTTAATTTAAGGCACTGGAGAGATGCAGTTAGACCGTATTGGGTGAAATATCATATGATGTTCTGTGCCAGTTCTGAAGGTTAGCCCACATTAATCCATGAAACTGGAACTATACAACAATATTGTTCTGTTATATAAACTATCACAATTACCATCTCAAACCATACCAAAAGTGCTTTACCCCTGAATCCCCTCGTTTTAATTCCCCTCATTTTCAAGCCCTACTGTTTGCTTTTATTATTTATGAATTTATTTTATGTTTTAAGAAAATTTGAACTTGTTTTATTTGCTGCTGTAAAACAGCAATTTATTTAATTACACATTTTATGTTGTGAACGTCCCTATATTTCCTCTGAGAAATGAATGAGCTTTATACGTGTTTTAATCACTCAGATGCACACAGTTTATCTAACCTGTCTGTCAAACTGGTGATGAACTTATTCTGTGTCCTTATTGTTATCTGTTTTTCATTATTGTCATCTGTTTTTCGGATTTATTGATTTTTATTGTTCTTGCCGGTTTGAGAAAATCTTCACTAAAGAGTTAATTTTTAAGAACAAAATTACACATATCCTACTGGTGCAAGGCATCGTGGGTAAAATACAGAACCAGGTTGAAAGACATCTGACATTTATTTCTGTTTTGGTGAAGCCTTGTCAGCCTGCCCCGTGCAAGGATTTGCATACCCATGACACACTGCAGTGGGTTTGAGAGTTGCGAGTATATGGGGCTCTGGCACACAAGTAGTACTGCAGCTTGAGACAAGCAATGAAAAAGTTGTTGTAGTATAGTAGTAACATAGCTACCATACTAAAACAACTGTTTTTTGACTTTTGAACTGTGGTGCAACAGTTTTTGAGGCTGTATCATTTTTCCAACACAGTAAAGACTCATCATGTACTACAGTATCAGTAAGAGGATTTTACACCAAGTTCCTGGTGTGAGGCTGGAACCCATAACCTTCTGATGTTCCAGCCTCGGAGGGGAGTGTGCAACCTGCTGAGTCACTGACACCGACAGTATGGGCAATGTGGGTGTGATGTGGAGAGATGCACAAACAGAACCCCGCCCCTGAAGTAATTATGCTTGGCTTAGCTTCGCACAGGACTGTAAGGTATCAAAACAGGCTGAAGAAAAATCAATAAAAGCTAAAAACAGCAAACCAGAGAGTGGACACATGTTTCTTACTGTTTAGGATTCATCATTGTCATATCTCCAATCTCAACCCAGTACAGTGGCCAGACAGATAATAGGGGCAGTTTTTCAGGCCACGGTAAGTTCACAGCCATTACGCTACTAAAAAAAACAGAAAAGCACTTGTTGTGTAACTCCTGCTGCATTGCTTGCTGGGGTTGCTTTCTCTTAAGCATCATTCCCAGAAATCCTTGAAGGAGCTCACAGCTGCTAGTTGTGCTGTCTGAAACTGTGTTTTTTTCTTTACCACTAATTACCGAAGAAATCTGCCTGCATTATGCAATGTGTAGAATCACTATAGCCATTGTGTTTTTCTCTGCTGTGGTCTATTGTCTGGTGTTTGCTGCTTCAGGACCTCATGGCGTGTGACTGTATGTGTATGTGTCTGTATGTGTGTGTGGGTTTCTTAGTGGGGGAGTTGATGGGAATGCAGAATCTCCCTGTCTCTGTTTTTAAACTTTTTATAGAGTCCCACACACATTAAGACATGTGCCCCGAATTAACCACTCAGAACCCCTCTCCATACCTATCACTTTCTACTCATTGGGGAGATATCCCCAGGAAACATCCCTAAGTTTACACCTCAGCATCCTCTCTTTCTGCTGTGGAACTGTCTCACATTAGGGGTTAAGTCCCCTTATTTTACCACTCAGAACCCATCTGTCCATACCTCAACTGTCTCAGGTTTGGAGGGGACATACCTCATTTTACTGCTTAGAACTCATCCATCCATCCATAGCTCTCAACTGTCCCATATTAGGAGGAACATCCCTCCTTTTACCCCCCAAAACTCCATCTACCCATACCGCCCAACTATCTTCAGTTAGGAGAGGCATCTCTCATTTTACCCCTAAAACCCCTCTGTGAATACCTCTAAACTGTCCTGCATTAACAGGGACTCACCTTATTGTACCATTCACAACCTCCTGCCCATACATAAGCAATAAGACATGACAGAGTGTGCATGGAACATATTTTACCGCACGTCCAGGGGTGTAATAAGGCATGAGACTGCAGGACATGTGGTAAAATATGTTCCCTGCACACCCTGGAGTATCTTAATGTGCTTATAAAATGAGCCACTTTATTTTACATGTATGAAAGAATTAAAATTCAGGTGTTTAGATAATCTAGTTGGACCCTGAACAAGCCACCGGCACAGCCCTCCACTCACCTCCGCGGCTGGCAGCCAGACTGACGTGCTCTCTGATTCTGAATGAGTGCATGTTTCTACAAGCACACACTCATTCATTCATTCAGTCAGCCAGCTCCTTCATTTTCCATGGTGCTAGAGAAGGGAGGGGGACTGCTGCAGGCTTTGGTGAGGGAGCGGTATGGGGGGTCCACAGTGCCATCCCCCCATCCCGCACCCCTTGTGGAAGCCCAGAGCAACTCCCCTTCCTTCTCTAGCACCTGGGAAAATGAAGGAGCTGGCTGACTGACTGAATGAATAAGCACGTGCTTGTACAAGCATGCACTCATTCATTCAGAATCAGAGAGTGTGTCAGTCGGGCTGCTGTCCACAGAGGTGAGTGGAGGGCTGTGCCAGTGGCCTGTACGGGGTCAGGATGGGGTGGGGAGCAGAGTGGTGGCTGGAGGGCACTACCTGATGGGGTGGGGGGGCTGGGTGGGTTACACTAGACACCAGGGATTGTTATTATTAGGCTGGAGTGGCACTACTGGTGGCAATCAGCGGGGGGAGGGTTCCACTAGATACCAGGTTTTTTATTACTGGGTCTTGAGATCAGTTGGGTGAGGGGGTTCTACTAGACACCAGGGATCTTTTTATTATTGGGACCAGTGATCGGGCGGGGTGAGGGTCCACTAGACACTAGGGATTTTTCATATATATATATATATATATATATATATATATATATATATATATATATATATATATATATATATATATGTATATATGTATGTATGTATAATTTGGCTGACGATCAGCGAGGGGACCACTAGATACCGAGGCATAGATGGGGTTGGTGTTGGGGGATTCACTATTGTAACCTCTGCTTGCTTTGGGATTTTGTAAGTGCAATTTTCACTTAAAACCTCCCAAAGCAAGGCAAAGTCACAAAGTCACAATGGCAATTTCAAATAATTTTCAAGCATTATGCAAAGTGCTCTGCACAAGTCAAGTACTTTTGTGGCATATTCGTCCGTGGAGCAAAACTTCACTGCATCTCTACTTAAAATGTTCCAGAAGAATGTACTTCAGCAGCCTCCTCAGAACCCCCTCTGTTTATACCTGTAAACTGTCCCACATTAGGAGGAATGCCCTTATATTACACCCAGAACCCTCTCTCTGTTCATACCAGTAAACTGTCCCACATTAGGAGGGATGTCCCTTATATTACACCCAGAACCCCTCTCTCTGTTCATACTTGTAAACTGTCCCACATTAGGAGGGATGTCCCTTATATTACACCCAGAACCCCTATCTCTGTTCATACCTGTAAACTGTCCCACATTGGGAGGGATATCCCTTATGTTATACCCAGAACCCCTCTGTTCATACCTGTAAACTGAAACATAGAAGCTGTCAGCAGAAAAGGACCTCTCGGCCCATCTAGTCTGCTATAAGTCTCTGCCTACTGTGCAACTGCAGACCCTAATTAATCTCCGGCCTTACCCCCCCCCGCCCTGTTACTAAGGTCCCTTTGTGTCTATCTCTTGCATGTCTGAAACCCGTTACCATTTTGGTACCCACCACCTCTACTGGGAGGCTGTTCCAGGCATCCACCGCCATTTCCATAAAGAGGTATTTCTCATGTCCTCTAAGTCTCCCCTTTCAGCTTCATATCACGCCCCCATCCAGCATCTCTTCTATGCAGAATACTACCTCCTGTACTTTATTGACACCTTTGAGGTATTTGAATCTTTCCATCATTTCTTCCTTTTCTCTCCTTTTCTCCAGAGAATACGTATTTAATTTCCTGAGTCTTTCTTCGTAGGACTTTAGATGCAGGCCAAGCACCATTTTGATTGCCTTTATCTGTGCTGCCTCCACCCATTCTATGTCTTTCTTAAGATGGGGCCTCCAGAACTGGACACTGCACTCTTGGTGGGGCCTCATCATTGATCTGTACAGGGGTAACACTACTTTCCTCTTTCTGCTGGTGATACCCCTCCCTATGCACCCCAGCATTCTACCAGCCTTTCACACTGCCTTGCTACCTTTAGGTCATCAGATGCAATAGATACAATGACCCACAGATCCCTTTCCTCTTTTGTGGTTGTTAACACCTCCCCCAAAAAAATGATACGTTGCCCTCTGTTTTTTGTACCCCATGTGCATAATTTTGCACTGTTTGGCATTGAAGCCCAGTTGCCAAACCCTTGACCAGTCTTTCAGCTTTTTCAGATCTTCCTTCATTTTTTCCACCACCCCCAGTGTGTTCACTCTGTTGCAGATTTTTGTGTCATCTGTGAACAGGCATACCTTCCCCTCCAGTCCCTCTGTGATGTCACTAATAAAGACTTTGAAGAGGACCAGTCCCAGTACTGACCCCTGAGGCACCCCGCTGGTTTCCTTACCTTCTTTCATGTGAACTCCATTTACCACCACCCTCTGAGTTCTGTTATTTAGTTAATTCCACATCCATTTTACTATCTTTGGACCCACTCCTAGGCTGCCCAGCTTGTTTACCAGTCTTCTATGTGGAACGGTGTCGAAGGCCTTACTGAAATCCAGGTAGGCCACATCCACCACCCCTCCCTGGTCCTCCTCCCTGAAAATGCAGTCAAAACAGCCTATTGGGTTAATTTGGCAAGATCTCCTCCTGTAAACCCATGCTGCTTCAGATCCTGCAATCCACTGTTTTTAGGTATTCCCCAATGCTTTCCTTTAGTAGTGTTTCCATGACCTTGCCCACTACCAAAGTCAGGCTTACAGGTCAGTAGTTTCCTGTCTCCTTCTGCCTATTCCCATTTTTGTGTAGTGGGACCACATCTGCCCTTCTCCAGTCCCCTGGAATGTCCCCCATATCCAGTGATAGACTGAGCAGGGCCATTAGAGGCACAGACAGTTCTCCCTTTAGTTCCGCTGGTATTCTGGGGTGAACCCTGTCCAGCCCTTCTGTCCCACATTGTGAGGGATGTTCCTTATTTTGCCTCTTAGAACCCCTCTATTCATGGTTCTACACTATCCCACATTAGGAGGAATGTCCTATGTTTTACTCCTCAGAACCTGTCTGTTCATAGATCTTAACTGTTCTACATTAGGAGGAGCATCCTTACTTTATCACAAAAAAATAATCTGTTCAGTTTCAGTTGGTTACCATCTGTATCCCCCCCAGTCGCCCATGAAAAAGGAGGTTCTTAAACTGTATAATTTTGTGTTGTTTTATCAGATTTTATAAGTATTTATGTCCATTTGTATTCAATGTGTTAAGTGCTTTTAACTTACTGTTAGGCCTTGGTTGTGGAAACGCGCATTATAAATAAAATTATTATTATTAGTCTTAGTGGGCATACCAGGTCAACAAAATTCAATAAATAAATATATCGATTAGTTTACCTCTTAGAAACCCTATATCCATACCTTTCCGCTATCCCGCATTATGAGGGATGTCCCTTATTTTACCTCTCAGAACTCCTCTGTCCATCTCTCTCAATAGTCCCACATTAGGAGGGAAGTCTCTTACTTTATTACTCAGAAGAACCTCTTGTGCCTTATTTACAGAGTTTTCCTGCCTTTTACTGCTCTGAACCCTTCTGTCAGTACATCTCAAATGCCCAAGACTATGAGGAATGCCCCTTCTCACCCTTTGAACCCCTTGCCCACACCTCTCACCTGTCCCACATTAGAACTGATATTCTTGGTTTTACCAGTCAAAACCCCACTGTTGACATCTCTCAACTGTCCCACCTTAGGAGTAAGGTTCCACCTTGCATCACTCAGATCAGTTCTCATGTCTGTCTGGTACATGTTAGCATTTGCCATCTTGTTGGCGCTGTGGTTTATTTCTACAGGCATTTGTAGAGCAGCATCATCTCAGTCCCACTGTGGTCACTGGCTTACTGGGCTACATAAAGCAAGTTCAATGAGATATAAAAGGTAAGAAACAGGACTGCACAACAAACAAGATATTGCATATCAGATGGGCTACCCTTGATAAATGGTAAAAACAAATCTTGCACAACATGTAATATTAAATATTTTCAATTTCCTGCAATGGGGTAATTACACTGTAGTTACATGGTTGTTGCATGTAACTACATTGCAATTACAATGCAGTTACAGTGTAGTTGCACTGAAACGACAGTGTAGTTAAGGAAACTTAAAGTGTTCACTAATACAAATCTACATGGGGGAATTGAAAACTTAAAATCTGAATTAACTAAATTGAAGGAAATAAGAGACTTGGAGTTATTTGTGGACAACACTATCAAATCTCAACACTGCTGATAGGGACCAAACCCTTTTATCAAACTGTCAACATGGCAGCCCAGGGTACTGAGGACTGAGGCACTGGATGCCTTACCTTGACTATGCCAGCAACCCTTGTTCTGGAATGAGCATGGGCTGCTGGGGTGGCAGGGGTAGAATGATCGAATGTCCAAGGGATTCCCTCCTTTCCGGGAGGGGGCCACCAGCAGTCTGTGCTGACTGGCCCCTAGTGGTGGCTGGGGACAGTGCACCAATGCTCCAGAAAGGGAAGAGAGGAGGCAGATGCTTGGAAGAGTGCATGTGGATGCATGTGCGCTCTCCATAGGGTGTCATTGCATGTCTCCTCTCCTAAGAGGGAGAAAATGATGGAAAAAGTGTCCTGGCCATGGCATGATGAATGCTGATTCCTGCAGGCCCTGCTCCTGTAAACAGGCAGTAACCTCCGCACCAGATCCATTTTGGCGGGTTGAGGGATCTGTTGCCACCATGGGAGACAAGCCATGGAGGAGCGGAAGGTAAGCTGCAAGTGAGAGATGGAGCTGGGGGATCAGGCAAGATGGAGAGCCACTTGAGGACAGAAGAGAAAAGAAACTAACTGTGAAAAAAAAACCTGTCAACATAAAGAGGGTACAAAAAATTACCCCCCCCTACAAAAAAATATCCCAGAAACAAGCAGAAAGTGGAACAGGGAATGTGAGGATAATAGTGAGAATGAAAAAGAGGACTGGACCATGGTGGTGGTGGTGTTGGGACACTAACTAGAAAGGGGAAAGAGGGCACAAAACTTCACATTGCTTGTGTCAGATATATTTGAAACATTAGCTGATAAAAGAAATGACCAGGAGTGCAGGTGAAACATGTGGTTCAGCCAGTTCAGACAATACCCAAAAGCAGGAAACAGTGCTAATTGGTGACTTGTTATATGTTATACTGACAGTTAGATCTGTAAAGACCAGAATAAGGCAACGATAGTCACTTGTTTTCCAGGAGCAAAAAATGACATCACACCCTGTATAAAAAACATCCCGTTGAACTCAGGAATCACACCTGTAACTGCTATTCATGTAGGCACCAATGATATTCAGAGAAACTCACAGGAACAAATTAAACAAAACTACATAAATCTAGCTACCAAATTAAGATCCAGGAGGGTGAAAATATTATTGTCAGAAATGTCGCCGGTCGCTGGGGCAGGGTTTAAAAGGGGCCAAGGTACAAAAAAACAAACTCACGGATGAGATGATGAGTGAAACAGGAAGGAGACATGTACATTGGGCAGTGGTGCACATTCTTTAACAGATTACAACCTATGTGGGGGTGATGGTCTTCATTTAAGCAGGAAGGGTGCTAGGATCGTCAGCGTAAGGGTAAAGCAGGCACTGAATAATGTTTTAAACTAAATTGTGAGGAGCTAAGGGAGGAGAATCTGGAATTTCTGCCCACCAAGAGACAAGAAATGAAAAAGGGACAAGAAGTTAATATTACCAAATGCAAGAAGCATACAGTACATGAGCAATTAAAGCACTTGGAAATATTAAGTAAGGAAGAGGCACATACAATAGCAGTAACTGAAGTACGGTTGTCACAGACCTATAATTTGTATGCTAAGCTCGAAGGGTGCATACTTTTCTGCTTAAATACATAAGGGAGAAAAAGGGGGCAGTGTAGTGCTATTTGTAGCAGACACATTTTCTGGCATAGAAATAACTCATATAAAACAGCACAGTTGTCTGGCAGAAACTATCTGGGTCAATGTAGAATACTTCATAAATAAAAAAAATATTAATTGGTGTATGTTACAGGCCATTGGATTGTGACAATCCGACAATTGGTCATATTAATGAAGAAATATCATTAGCTGCAAATAGGGCAAAGTTATGGTTCTAAGACACTTGAACCACCTGGGGATAAACTGGGATACAAAGACACCAACCAGTGGTAGGGAAAATGAAATAATATGTGTACTAGAAGAATGCAAACTTGAACAACTTGTTAAGGTGGCTAATTGTGGGAGCAACATACTTGACCTAGTCATTACCAATAATGCAGCTGACTCCTTACAATGCATAGTCAAGACCCCCTCAGAAATAGTGACCATAACACTGTACATACAATATGGAAAGAAAGCAATAATGGGATCCAAAATAACATTCTTGGCTACATCTATAGGAAAGCAAACTGGCATGAGCTAAAGAGCTGTTAGAATAGAACTAGACTTCAGTGCAATTAGAGCATACAAGTAAAACTAAATGGGAATTATTGAATGGTAAATTGCTCCAGCTACAATCAAAATATGACCCCACAATGAAAAATTATAAAAAGGAAGTAAGTCACAATGCCTAATCAGGAGGGTGCTAACTGAGATCAAAATAAAGAAAAAACGAGACAGGAAGTCAAGATGACAGAGTCACTACTAGATAAAGGAACTATTGAGAAGCAGCGAGAGAATGTAATTGGCTAATTATAAAGGAAAAACACTTATTAGGACAAGCACTGGTTATGAGAAAGGCTCAGTAAAAGATTTCTACAAATATGTAAATGAGTAAAATACAAACACAGGTACAGGGCCAATAACTATTGAGGGCAAATTAATAAATGACCCAAAAGAAATGGCACACAGTTTCAATAGTTATTTTTCAATTGTTTTCTCAGAAATTAATTCACAAAATAGGAGTTAGATTCTCCAATCTTCCTGACATAAACAAACAGGATTTAATAAATATCAGCATTGTGGAGTGAGTAATGAATTGAAAGAACTAGATATAACTAAATCTCGAACCGATAATATTCACCTAAGATTATTTAAAGAACTATCAGAACAAATTGCCTCCCTTTTACATTCAGTATTCACAGACACATTTACAACAGGGAGGTCCTGAAGATTGGAGAAGAGCAGTGGTAGCCCATATATACAAAAGGTAGTAGGTCTATGTGCTGTAATTATGAAATGGGTAGAAATAATGCTGGCTCTGATCATTAAGAGGTACTTTTTAGCCGGGCTGTTATGCCAGCACAACAGCACAGCTCAAAGTATTTCAACAAAATATATGTTTAAAAATAAATCTAATTTAATAAAAAGACCAATTCATAATCATAAGGCAATCCAAGGTGTGTTAGGTGAGTTAAAATGGTCTCTCCTGAAGTGGAAGCACTAGCTTTCCTTGTGCTTCAACCCACCCAAAGCAGGCCATTATGCCACCATAACGCCCCATCATGCCTTACTGCTTAATTATAGAGCTATCAATTTAACATCAATAGCTTGCAAAATATTCCAGTCTTTGTTAAGGGATTACATAACTAGTCAGGCTGAAGAATTGGAGATAATTGACAACAGACGGGGCAGATCATACTATCTAATCTGATCACTTTTTATGAACCAGTCAGTGAGGTGCTTGACAACAGAAGGCCTGTGGACATTTTCTACCTGGACTTCTCCAAGGCATCCGACAAAGTGCCACATAATATACTTATGAAAAAGATGATTAACTACAAATTTGGCAATAACACCGTAAAATGGGTGGGAAATTGGTTACACAACAGAACACAGGCTGACAGAACCCTAGGACATCACTCACCAGATATCACAGTACTTAATGGGATACCACAGGGATCAATCAGTCTTGGGTCCAGTACTGTTCAGCATGTTTCTACCTGACCTCCACCATAAATTCACAAATAACATCCTAATTTGCAGATGACAGCAAACTGAGAGGAGCAGCAGGTAGAGTATCAGAAATACAATCCTTCCAGGAAGACCTGAATTCAGATTAGCAGAATATGCTAAGAATTCTAACAGCAAACCATTTTATGGATACATAAATTCATTAAAAAGACTAAAGGAGAACTTAGAGCTATAATAGAAAAAGGTGAGTGTATAACAGACCCAGCTGAAGTGGCTAATATATTTAATAATTTTTTTTGTTCTATACACAATGAACAATATTATCTCTCTAAACACATAAAGAATGAAATTGGGGTAGGGAAGCCAGACATAATAAAACTGATTGATGACCTAAAGCTTCATAGTGCACCCGGGCTTGATAATATCACACCACCTATGTTAAAATTAATGAAGAATAATATCTGCATACCTTTGAAGACTTTATATGAAAAATCATCAAACTCTGATTTAGTACCGGCCGAATGGAAAAAATCAAAAGTTACAGCCATCTTCAAAAAGGGTAGTAAGATGAGCACATGCAACTATTGACCAATAAGTGTAACATCTATTCCTTGTAAAATGCTCGAATCACTGATTAAAGATAAGATTCAACATTTATGAAACATCCCTATGGTTGACACAAATCAGCATGGATTTAAAACTGGTCATTCGTGCACAACAAATCAATGTGTTTTATGAGCACTAGTCAAAATCTGGATAAATGGCATTCCTACTGATACTGTAACATACTTTTGGATTTCAGCTGTGCTTTTGATTCTGTGCCACACTGGGCAAGAAATGAAAAACCTACAAAATATGGAATTGATGAACACATAATAAGATGGATTAGCATATGGTTGGATGGGGGATCACAAAGGGTCTCTGTAAGAGGGCATCTTTCAACAGAGGGCAGTGTTGCTGGTGGGATGTCTCAGGGGTCTGTGATGGGACCTATTATTTTCCAAATATTTATAGCCAGTATAGAAGAGAATGTTAACAACTACATCACCAAATATGTAGAAGATGACAAAATGGGTGGGCCTTGTTACAACGAGGATCCAATTAACTCTGTACAAACTGACATTGATTCCATTGCCACATGTGCACTTCAAGGTGGGGAATGAAATTAAATATTGAAAAATGCTTCATCTTGCACATGGGGAAACGAAATCCGCTACATAAATATACCTTAAATAGCCACATTATTCAAGAAACATAATAACAGAAAAGGATCTTGGCATAATGATCGATAATAAATCAAAACTAAATGATTATTGTACTATCATGGTGGCCAGGGCAAACAGAACATTAATGGCAATAAAACGAAACATAAAAACTAGAACATCTGAAGTATTGAAGCCATTATACTTATCTTACGTTAGATCACAGTTGGATTACGGTAGCCAGTTTTGGAGTCCATATACTAGAAGAGAGACTGATAAAGCTGAAAAGGTCCAATGTAGATTTACAAAAATGATCTTGAATCTGAAAGACTTATCATATGATGAGAGGTTAAAAAAATCTAGGCCCATATAGTTTGGAACTGAGAAGGCAAAGGGGTGATATGCTGTTTTATTGCAACATAATGAACAACCCTGTTCTAATGACAGAATTAAATACTGAATATAAAACAGATGAATTAGTCATTAGGGGCCATCCATCACAGGTAACACTCGGTCATTTTAGAACTAATAAAAGAAAAACATTTACACACAACATGCAGCAAACTTATGGGATAGACTTCGAATCAATCATAATAAGTACTAACAGAGAAAGTTTTAAAAGAAACTTAGGTATATTGCTGCTGGAGGAAATATGAATTCAGATATCCTATCCTAAAGGAGTTGCCTTGGGCTTGCCTTCTTAGCTCCTTATACTTTAAGTGATACCTGAATCAGCTAACACAATGGGTTAATAGCAATAGTATGCAATTTAACATGAAAATATAAAGTGATTCATTTGGGAAGAAAATAAAAAAAACTAAATACTACATAGAGGAATGTTAATAACAGGGAGAATAATGAAAATGATTTGGGAATTCAAATCATGGAAGACTTTAAAATAAGCATCCATTGTAATTTAACAATAAGGGAAGCAAGACAAATACTGGGTTTTATCCGAATGCGTTTGAAAGTAGAACAAGGTTATTGTACCATTATATGACTCATATGTGTGCCAATCCTTGATTACTCATCACAGTTAAAGCAATGCAGATTTCAGTGGAGTGATTTCATTGGTCATTGCAATGAAATTCACATTGCATTAATCTTTGATTAATATGCTAGAAGAGCCCTTTCACTAGCATATTGATCTCCTGTATCAAGTCTGCCGTGAATGCTGAAATTGTGATAAGCATTCTAAGACAATTTTTGCCGACTGCCATCATTGCACCTGCTTACTCCACACAGCACTGCTCACCTCCTTCTTTGGTTTCTTGTGCCCGAACCAGCCTGTTTGTGAATTTAAAATTATTGTTCAACTCTCTGCAGCTTCTATTGGTAGCCTGACTGTATGCGGAAAACAACAGCAAGCGTAATGTGTTACATCTGCTACCACCATTCGCCACACCATACAGGAGAGCACCAGCCACTGTCATGGTAACAGTTATTAATTCAGCTCCTCAGATAAACAGCACTGTGTGCTTGAGACTTTCACAAAGATAAACCCTCACTGAAATTTTCACCAAAAAAAGTGCTAATCTACTAAGAAACGGGAGAGTTCCTGACACCGCATGGCTAGTGCTATTGTTAGAATGAGCGCCACATAAATTAACATGAGCGCTGTTGTCATGGTAACCAGGAGCGATGGTAGCTAGGAGCCCACGAAAGAGGAACATTTTCTGAGGTTGATTCATTTACTGTTCAGTTATATCGCTCAGTAGGTTTCAGTATCGCACCTGCTTCTGATAGATCACTGAAACATTCCTGTTTGATGGACTCCTAATTGCTATCACTTCCAGTACACTCCTTGTTACCATGACAATGGAGATTATGATAATTTAGGTGGCACTCATGATAATGACAGCACTTTCTATGAGGTGTTAGTAGTTTTCCTTTGTTTAAGCAAACGGGCTGTTTTTGTGGAAAACCAGTCAGGGATTACATTTTAAGCATTCCACATCTTCTGTGACAAACTCTGCATGACTCTTGCAGTGAGTCTCCAGCACAGAGGTGGACTGACGAACCAAACATTTAAAGCTCAACTGTTCCATCTACAGTAAATGCAGAAGAACTGTTTAACTATTAAATGAGGTACTTCTGATCTTATAAAAGATAACTGTTGGCCTTAGGGATTTTTTTTTCTCAGTATTAGAAAAGCAGTAAGATACAACCAGGGGTTACATTAACCATCTGTTAATCCCCTCTCCTCCCAGGGAACATGTGGCACTTGGCTTCACCTCATGCTACATTATGCCCCCAGGGAGTGATTAACAGATGATTCATGTAACCCCTGTCCATACCTTATTGCTTTATTCTGGTTACCCTATTTAAAAAAGGACACCTTGGCACTAGAGAGAATTCAAAGGAAGGCAACCAAACCGATGGAACCATTTGAAACTTTCACACACCCAGAAAGGTTAGCAGTTTTAAACATGCACAGCCTGAAGAGAAGAAAGGTAAGAGGGGCTATACTTCTTATGTTTGATACTGTAAACGACACAACACTTATGAGTGAATTAGGATTGACAAACAGAAACAAATCTCGTAACACTAGGGGGCAGAAATGGCAGATTGAAAGGGATTCAGTGCCAACTCAAGAGGGGCATATTTCACTGTTAGAGCTGCAAACATTTAACAGTCTTGACAAAGCGTTAAAACGACATGAAACATTGACAACTTCCTGGGGGGGGGGTGCTACTATTGTAATAAGCTTTTTAATGTTTAGAATAAATGGAAGCATTTTAACATATCCTAATGTTGGATTTTTTTTTATTATGCCCGAGGCAGGTAGCCCTTTTGTTCATTTTCATTATGGAGAGCTGTTTGGGTAGCTCCACCTATGAGGGATCCTGATCTACTCTCCTGTAACAATGCTAACGATGGAGGATGGCACCACAGGGAGCAGGGTGTGCTGAGGATGGATGAGCACTGCCAGTAGAGAGTGCCACAAAAGACTAGGTGACATACCGGGCTGCCGACGATGGACGGTGGGGGAACTTGTGCCATGCCAGGCACCTTTCAGGATAGTTGACAGGGTGCAGCTAGTCCTGTTGGACAAAAACAACTGTTGTGATGGGGGGGGACCATGGAGCACTGGGTGACATTCCAGCACTGAGATGGTGGGCGTTACTGGCGTGGGTGTTCCATGACTGCGCTACAACAAGCTGGTCAGCATGGATCCCGTCCTGTGTGTCATGTTCCTGTTCACAGGTCGTGAATGGCAGCAGGGCAGCGAGGGACAGTCTGCTGATGTGTACCAGTGTGGTACCTGTATGCTGGAGTGGGACCCTAGGGTGAACGGGTGATGGAGCAAGGGGCTAAGAGTGGTGTATGCAACTGCAGGCAATCCCATGCCACATTCACCCTGCCACAGGGGATTTTAAGGGTCTGGGAGATAGTGGGCTCTGCTGTGCTGGGGTAGTGGGTATGCAGCTACCACAGGTGGTGCCATGTGTCCCAGTGCTGAATCTGTGTCCAGTGCTGCCATGCCACCCACCTACTGTGGCAGCTGTCTGCTGGTGGTCCTGTTGTTCCATGTGACTTGTGGCAGTACATTGCAGTGTGTTCCAGTGCTTCCATCCTCCCCGTGTATTCCATCACCTGCTAAGGAACATCACTGTGCTGCCAGTGCTGTGTTGAGTCGACTGTGCCATGGTGCTGTACCATCAGTGTAATGGTGGGGCAATGTTCTCACTACCAGACTGTGCAGACTTCCTCCATCAGTCCCCACATATGTGCCGTCTCTTTGGTGCATGGGCACAGTTGTGGCAAATCTCTGTACATTGGCACCAGGACCCCATCTGTACTGGAATCAGGTGCAGGGTCCCTGGCACGGTGGGCTCCCATTTGCTGCAGCCTACGTTGCTCTGAGGGCCATTTTTAAACTCGAACCCAGGGAGTTGAAAGGTTCTAGACCATCATCCCTAGTCACACAGGGAATCAAGGCACACTGCATTCCTTGTGAGTTATAATCTGATTCACTAGCCCAGAGAGTCACAAGTTGATTTTACTTGCTACACTTACTGTTTACATTCCCCTGCAGGCTCCTGTTTTGTCCAGGGGACTATAAAGGCCCTTTGGAACTTTTCATTTTAGGTCAAGGGTGCACTCCCGACAAATCGGAGTGCTTCTGTATCACAAATTGGGTGAGACCATCAATAACAAATGTATAGCTCATGTTATATCAGGCAAACTCCCCATCTTCGAGATCACTTGGTCACCTATTTTGGCCTTGTTAGAAGGAAGTGACAACATGCAGTTTGCAATATTATCAGTTAAAGACCCTTTTTGTGGCTCTGTTTGAGGGAAATCCTTACTTGTGTGTGATCTCAGGAGGTGGGCAATGCAATGTTCCTCATCTGTTTGAGAATTTTGAATTCTGACTCTAGTTATAATTGTTTTTATGGGGAGGGGCATTAACACTGATTACTCAAAGGCAATTATTTCCATTATTTATATGTAGGCTGATGATGGCTTTTATTGTTGTAACGATTGTACAATGGAATTCTATTATGTTCCTGTAATGTTCTTAAGAAAACTTTAATAAAAATCTTTACTGGAAAGAAAAAAAATGGAGTGTTCCTTTCCTCTGCTGGCAAGACACTCTTATTCTGTGAAGAGTGTGTCACACACAGCTGCCCTGGAAACGGACATGTTTAGGCAAGGTTTTCTAAGAATTGAATATATCATTGATTGATCTCGATTCTGTACTGTACTGTATTGCACTGCAGTGCACTGTACTGTACTGCACTGCACTACTGCACTGCTCTGCACTGTACTGTACTGCACTGCACTGTACTGTACTGCACTGTACTGTACTGCACCACACTGTACTTACATATTGTATTATTACTGATTTGTACTGTGTTATGCAATAATAACTAGGTCTTCCTTTTTCCCATAGGGAAACTGTGGCATAATTTTCCATTACAAAGGAGTGTTTATAATGGCAAACATGAACCTGGTTTCACTCGCTCTGCATATGCGCCCACCACAGCTCTTCCTTTCTGACTGCTATCTGCTTTGTCTTTCCCAGAGTCTGAACTGCCACTCAGACTCATGGTAAGTGACTATGAAAAACAAATTCAAGTACAAAGAAATAAAAAACTAAAGTTCAGCTGCTGACTGAAAAAAAAATATTAAAAAAAAACCTTTTAAATAAATAAAGGCAACCACGGACCGAGCGCTCACACCTGACTGGACCATGGCCCACACAAGAACATCTTTTTATTTTACATAATTGATGTTGTGGAAATGGAAAACCCAGCAATTATATAAAATAAAATATGGGGTGGTGTTTAAACTCGAAGGTTGCACATACCCTTGGTGTTAGATGCTTTTACAAACCCCTTGAGCTTTGCTTTTGGGATTTATGTAGCATCCAAATAGAGGTGGGCAAAGTGGCCGAAATTCGCTCTGCAGAGTGATTCGCAGAGTAACGTGGACTCCGAGAAGTGCTCTGCAATGCAAAACAGAGTCCATTGAAAACAATGACTTCCTGTTATTCCGCATTCCCCAAACCACCAATTTTAAGGTGAAGTACATTGAAATGAATGTACTTTGCATTACTTTGCCTTGTTATTGAGCTCCAAGGTGAATTTGCAGTGCTTCATGGGATTGCAAGTCACATGGGCTCTAGATTGTTCTGCACAGCCTCAGCTCTGTGTAGTGTGTGTGTGTGTGTAGTGGAAGATGGAGACAGTTTCTCTCAGAGCTCTGCTATTCAAATCCTCTAAAAGCTGTTAAAAGCCTTTTTAGCCTTTTATTGGCTCAAAATTTAGTGCATCGATTATAGGAAACCCTCCTGTGCCCATACCATCAGTGTTTATTGTTTGTGTGTGGATTTTGAATGTTAATATAGAACAGTCAGTCAGTCTGTGTACTGTGAAGTGTGCTTGGGGAGGGCATATCTGTGGTGTAGGTAGATTAACTGGGAGAAAAGGCAGTTTTCTGTTTTGGTTATATTTTTCTTGTATAACTGTGTTAATGTACACAGTAATATTTTCAGTACTTTGACATTTTTGCTGATTGTAGTGGTGCAGCAGTGTATAATTTCAGTTTGTTTAAAACATTTGGTTATATTGCAAGGTTTTCAATTTGCTATGCAATACTTGTAGTGTGTGTGTGTGTGTGTGTGTGTGTGTGTGTGTGCGTGTGTGTGTGCAATGTGTACCATTAAATCAGACAACTTTTATTATGCCAGAGTAATTGCCGTGGTGTGAACCTGTTATCCACCTCATCTGCATGAAATTTTTATACTGCTTTGTGGTATCTTTACTGGTAGTGGACAGTTACTGCCTTGCAGTGCACTACCCCCCCCCCCCCAACAACCGGCAAAAGGTATTCTTTTCCAGATTTGGATTTGTGACTTGTGAACGCTGGTTGGGTGTTGTTGTGCCTTTGTGTCTGACTCTGCATCTCTTGAGTGCCCGGCACAATCTTAATCTGTTTGTGCATTTGCAGTACATCATTAATTCTGGGAAACGTTGCATTTCTTGTTACACTATGATTTCACTTCGCCAGCACTGGGGAATTTTCTGGACACAAGACAGTAGCATTTTGGGGATGCACATTAATTGTGGTGACTGTGTGTGGCCACTGCTCGCATGATGGAGTGCACCATTAATTCTGGGAGACTTTGCATTTTTTGTTACCCTCTCATTTCACTTCGCCAGCACTGGGGAATTTTCTGGACACAAGACAGTAGCATTTTGGGGATGCAAATTAATTCTGGTGACTGTGTGTGACCACTGTGCACATGACTGAGTGTGCCATTAATTCTGGGAGACTTCGCATTACTTGTTGTGCTCTCATTTCACTTCATCAGCACTGGGGGGTTTTCTGGACATAAGACAATAGCATTTTGGGAATGCACATTAATTCTGGTGACTGTGTGTGTGGGGGCACACTGGGGGGGCTGCTAATATTGTTGCCACTCTGCCTTACTTCGCGTTAAGGTGGAATGAAAATGTGAAGTAATAATTACAAGATGAAGTGAGCCTTTCCTATTGGCCACTCTGAGTAGTGGAGCAACAATGCAAAGTGGCCACTTCGCGTGTGCTTCGCCAGCGGAATTTAATTTCGATGCATCTCTACATCTAACAGCTCTGGTGTGTGTAAACTTCTTGTTACACACACACCACCTCATATTTTATTCTATATATAATAACTGGTTAGTGATGATTATCGGCTGTGGGCAGAAGCTGTCAAACTCCATAATACTGCGGCTGTGTCTAATCACCTGTGTATAACAGAATTTGATTATACCGGCTGTGTCTTAACTCATATGTAATATGGAGTTTGAGTAGCACCTTTTGCAAAAATTCTAAAATCACTCTTGTGCTAGCGCTACTGGAAACTTGAGCTGTCAGTTTGCGCTGTCAACTTGATCATGCTAGCCTCACTGAAACCACAGAGTGGGAAACTAACTTACGTGCAGCTGAAGAAAGACACATTTCTCACAGAAATGAAAAATCACTAGTGGTCTACTAACGTCTGTCTATCCACCTAAAATGACACATTCATCACTATTTCAGCAATCTAGTGACCTAGAAAGACAAAAATTCATAGAGCAGCAAGAAAACAAAAACACTCTAAGAAAAAACTAGACCAGTGTTAGGCTGTTCAACTAGACCGGTGTTAGGCTGTTCAACAAGTACCTGGTAGGAAGAAATAAGCTGTTGGTTAACTAGGATCTGCGGCCTATCCTGTAGGTAGGGAAGTGGGCAGACTAGATGGGCCAAGCGGTCCTTATCTGCCATCAAAGTCTATGTTTCTATGTTTCTATGTTACCTGTCTGACAAAAAAATAAATCAAAGGAACCAGTTATTATAAAAAATAAAACATGGGGAAGTGTGTGTAAGCTTGGATTTTATGCACACCCTTGGTGTACGATGCCTTAATAAACCATTTATGTGGCATAGCACACCTCGGGTGTGCATAAAATCCTCATTACACACACTTCTCTATGCATTTTTCTATATGTACTGCACTGCATTGTACTGTATTACTTCTGATTTGCACTGTACTGAATTATAATATTTATTGATTTGTTCTGAACTGTACTGTATTGTACTGCATAGTAGTGTATTATATTGTATTACTGATTTGTATTGTGTTGTGTGATATTGTATTATATATTGATGTGTACTGTACTGTACCGAACTGCATTGTTACTACTGCTTTGTACTGTACCTTGTACTGCACAGTGCTGCATTATACTGTATGATTACAGATTTGTATGGTGCTGTACCGTACTGCGCCGCATTGTATTGCACTATACTGTACTATACTTTATTGTATTGTTACTGATTTGTACTGTACTGCATTGCACTGCACTGTACTGTATTATATTGTATTAAAACCAATTTGTACTGTACTGCACTGTACTGTACTGCATTGTACTGTTCTGCATTGCACTGCACTGTACAGTTTTATATTGTACTATTACTATTTGTACTGTACTGCACTCTACTGTATTATATTGTATTAATACTGATTTTCATTGTACTACCCTGTAGTGTACTGCATTGTACTGCACTCTATTGTATTATATTGCTTTATTACAGCTGTGTACTATACTATACTGTGCTACAGTGTACTGCACTATACTTTATTATATTTTATTATTCTTGAGATATACTATACTGCATTGTACTGCACTGTACTGTACAGTATTATATTGTATTATCACTGATTTGTACTGTACTGTACAGCATTATATTGTATTATTACTGGGCTGTACTGTACTGTACTGCACCATACTTTATTGTATTGCACTGCACTGCACTGTATTATATTGTACTATCACTGATTTGTACTGTACTGCACTGTACTGCACTGCACCATACTTTGCTATATTGCACCACGCTGTACTGTATTGTATCGTGTGAGTACTTATTTTACTGCACTGCATTATATTGTAAGACTACTGACTGGTACTTTACTGTACTGCACCGTATTATAATGTATGAGTACTGATTTGTACTGTACTGTACTGTTTAATACCGCACTGTATGGTACTGTACAGTATTATATTGCATTATTGCAGTTTTGTGCTGTACTCCACTGCTTGGTACTGCATTATATGGTATTAAATTGTTTTGTTACTGATGTGCACTGTACTGCATTGTATTTTACTGCATTATATTGTAATATTACTGATTTATAATGTACCGTACTGAATTGTATTGTGTGGTACTGTATTACATTGTATTATTACTGATTTGTACTGTACTGTGTTATAATATACTATACTATGCTATGGTATGCTATGCTATACTATACTATACTATACTGGATTGTACTACACTTTACTGTATTATATTGTATGTTTACTTATTTGTACTGTAATGTACTGTACTGCTGGAATTGCACTGTACTATATTTTACTATCACTGATTTGTACTGTACTGACTGTATTATATTTTATTATTACTGATTTGTACTGTACTTTATTATAGTGTATTTTTAATTTGTTCCGAACAGTAGTGAACTGTACTGCGTTGTACTGTATTATATTGTATTATTACTGATCTGTATTGTACTGTACTGTATGATATTGCATTATTACTAATTTGTACTGTACCATGTAGCATTGTACTGTGTTGTACAATATTATATTGTGTTACTACTGCTTTGAACAGTACTGCATTGCACTGCACTGTATTGTATTATGTTGTACAAGTACTGATTTGTACAGTATTGTAGTGCACTGAACTGTACTGAATTATGTAAGCAATAATACCCAACAGAATGGGCATTATTGAGAAATACCGGACCGCCAAGGGGCGTAATGAGGCCCGACGCTTGCAGGCGGAGGGCCTCATAGCCTGGAAGGTCCGGTATTTCTAATAATGCCACCTGTCGGTATTATTGCACTTAGAAATGGGCCACTGTATCATAGGTGTTTAAAAAAATACTTTTTATGTTTATATGTTAAAACTCTTGGCTTTTGAGTTGTTTTGTAATAAAATAGTTCCTCCGCCTTTACCTAGGGACTTCATCCTAAGTTGTACCTTTTGGGCTGGTTTCCATGGTTACCTCCCCCACACAGAAGTTAAAATCCTTTTGTTTTGTTTTACTATTTTTTTTTTTTTTAATATTTATTCATTCATTTTAAATTATCCATCAAGTAAGTTATTCACTCACCGGATAATCTGGCCAAGGAGTGGAGGTGACAGTCGGGTGACCTGGGAGCAAAAGACAGTAGTTTAGTGTTATTAATTTGATGGCCATTCGTACTGTTACCGCAATTGAGAAGCACTCGCTGAACACGGTAGGAAATAAAAACATTGAGCTGCAGCCGTTTAGATTGATGGTGGGTGGGCATTCATATTAGAGATGGGGAAGGAACATTTCATCCATACCAGCCGACTACTCACTGCAAATGCCGCCACCGAGCTGCTCCTGATTCTTCCCCTGTACAGTTTATTCAAATTTAATCCCTCTCACTGCCACAAACAAAAACAGACCAAAAAATGAGTAACTGTCAGGGGAAACAGCACTTCAGCAGCTCAGACAGCTCCTTAGTGTGGCATGGGGAAAACTGCCGTTATTCGTGAATCCCCCCTTCCCTGCGCATGTCTGGACAGAAAGTGAAAAAGGATTCGAGTAAGGTGAGTAGAAAAAAAAAGTCACAACAGAAAGGGATCCTTTTTTTTCCCCCCAGGTCACTGTTGTCTCTTCTGGGGCAATAGAATTTTGCATGGTTTCCATGGTGAACTTCTGATTCCCTGCTATCTGCTCTAGGGGGATTGGAAGTAACCACTTTTTAAGTTTCCTGGTCCTCGCTGCCTGCACTGAGGACCGGGACTGAGTTATTGCAGTTTTCTTTTTTCCGGGAAGTGTGAAGAGGAGCGGTACATGGGGAAAGAGCCGGAGCGGTGGAGGAGAGAGAGAGAGAGAGCCAGCCCAGAGCAGCGGTGGAAACTAAGGGAGATGGAGGAGCCCCAAAATACAGCAGGTACTGCTGCGTTTCGTACTGTAAGATGGATGATTATTATTTAAGTAGGGTACTGGGGAGTGGGGACACAGGCAGCAAACTACTGAGAAGGGGCATAGGTGCTCTGAACGTCTCACTCCTGTAACCTTGCCACCAATCACTTTTGTGTTATGAGCTTCTATCCCGACGGTTTTTCCCTCTGATTGAATTTTTTTTTTTTAATAAATCAGGCTAGGTTTTGGGGTAGGGCACTGGAGTTGTGGGCATGGTTGTGCGTGTGTGTCTGTGTGCCTAGTTGGTCTTTCCTGTCGCTTAGCAAGGGCAGAAAATGGCGGCAATTTTAAATTTCAATTATGTGGTTTTAGCCAGTCAGAAAGCAGGGTGGGCACTAGGATTCTTCAGTGGGTGAAGGGGGTACTTGTGCTGGAACTTTTATTTGCTGGGGCGTCTGTGAAAGTTAATGTACCCCCTGGCAGGGTACCAGCCAATCAGAGCTCAGCAAATAAAAAGCCCATTTTCTAAATTGTATTATTACTGATTAGTACTGTACTGTGCTGCATTGTGATCGATGTATTGTATCATACTGGAAAAGAGCCCTCTTAGCCAATCAGAATGCAGGGTTATGGTCCAGTTATTCTATGACAACCAGACAGTAGACTGATTAATGGGACAGTGGCTCTGCATTCTGACTGGCTAAGTGCAATAATGGGAGAGTGGCTCTGTATTATGATTGACTGCTGCATATGTACTTAGAGAATCAGAGAGCAAGCCCAGTTTGCCCTCCCACTGCAACATGCATCAGCCATTCAGAGACATTTAGAAAGCTACAGTGCTTCCGTGAAAAACTTCCTGCTTCAGTTTCTCAAAGACCCACTGTAGCGTGAGGATTTAGTGGTTGAAGTGTTTTTGTTGTTGTTAGTTTTCCAGTATAATAGCAATAACACCAATAGTGGTCTGGGGTTTTCTTGGTAATATCAGACTAGGGGTTAGCCCAGTTTGTTATCTCGTAAACCCAGACCACTGTGGTATTATTGCTACATTATCTGATTTGTACCATCCTGTACTGCACTGCAGTGTACTGTACTGTATTATATTGTATTACTTCTGAGTTTTACTGTATGCACTGTACCGTACTGCATTGTACTGCATTGTTCAGTATTATATTGTATTATTATTGATTTGTACTGTACTGCACTGTTCTGTTCAGTATTATATTTTATTATTACTGATTTGCTCTGTACTGTATATAATTGTACTGCATTGCACTGTATTACTGATTTGTACAGTGCTGTACTGTATGAAACTGTATTACTACTGATTTGTACTGCATTGTATATTGTTGTATTATTACAGATTTGTACTATACTATAATGTATTGTACTGTACTGTAGTGTATTATATTGCATTTTTACTGATTTTTCTGCACTCTACTGTATTACACTGTATTTTTACTGATGTGTACTGTATGACACTGTACAGTACAGTGCTGCATTATACTGCATAGCTCTCTATTATATTATTACTGATTTGCACTGCACTATACTATACTGTACTGAAGTGCACTGTACTGCATCATCTTTTGTTATTACGGATTTGTACTGCACTGCACTATACTGTATTATATTATAGTATTACTGATTTATACTATCCTGTGCTATGCTGCACTGTACTGCAATGCATTGTGCTGTACTGAACTGTACTATACTATATTATATTACTGATTTGTGCTTTTTTTGTTTTATATTGTACTGTTCTGAAATGTAATATATTGCATTACTGATTTGAACCATGCTGTACTTCATTGCACTACACTGTATTATATTGTAGTGTATTATATTATTACTGATTTATACTGTATTGTACTGCATTGTATTGCACTCCTTTGTATTATATTGTATTGTTACTGATTTGTACTGTACTGCATTTTACTGTACTGTACTGTATTGTAGTGTATTATTACTCAGTTGTACAGTACTGTCTTTTACTGTACTACATTGCACTGCACTATATGGTACTGTATTATATCGTAGTATTACTGATTTACATTCTAATGTACTTTATTGTACTGCACTGCACTGTATTTGTACTGATTGCACTGTACAATATTGTTCTGAATAGTACTAATAGCGTATGGTGGAATGCTACACTAACTAAAATTCCACCATACCAAAATACTGTTCATCCACACACACAGAATGAATGGAATGTTTTACTGACCATACATGCAGAACAGCATTCCATTCATTTAGACTGTGAAGCTCGAGCCAGCAGTAACAGAAAACTGCCATGGGTCAATATCACTTAAACAGACACAAAATGACCACAGCTGTTTTTAGACAAAGAAACAGTTAATAAAGGAATAATGCCTGACAGGGTGGGTGTTATGCTGGGATAACATCCCACCTTGGGTGGTTGGGTCTGAGGCCACCAGCCGAGGGCGTCCAACATCCGAGAAGGGATGTTATCCCAGCATAACACCCACCGTGGAGGGCATTATTCCTATTATACAATGGTTCATTGTTTTATACAGAAAAAAATATTTGAAAGAATTTTTTTTAGTGTTTTTAAAAATATTTTTTTAAGAAAAGATGCAAACAATCTATAGGGTGATCATCCAAATGATCAGCAGGGATGTTATGCTAGGATAACATCCCTGCTGTGATGGCCAACTGACCAATCAGGAGCCAGGATTCTTTCTTTCCATTGTATAATCACTGATTACTGGAAAAACTGGATCAACTAGATTTTGATCCACTAAAATGTTTAACTTACATTTCCTGAATAAATGAGACGTCCGGCCACCATGGTTGTTTTCCCTAAATCCCGCCCACAACAGAGTGACAACCAATGGACATGTGCACTGCTAAGATAGGGATGCCCACTCCCTATCAACCACCCAATTCCATCTCCTAGTGTGGGGAGACAATCATTTCTTTATCCATGATTTAAAAACAGTTTGGAAGCCAAAAAATGTTTTAAAAATAATTTGAGGGGCACCATACACTATAAAAAATACTAGATGGGTAACCTCAAGCAGAACCCGTGTGTTCTGCCACCTTGGGGTCTGATTCCCAAGGACCTCTTGAGCTTCACTTTTGAGGTCACAGGGAATCAGACCCCTCTGTGGCAGAACACACTGGTTCTGCATGGTTACCCATCTAGTATTTTCTAAGTACTGCATTGTACTTGCACTGTATTTATATTATATTATATTATATTATATTATATTATATTATATTATATTATTACTGATTTGTTCATTGTTTTCATTTAATTTAACTGATTTAAGGTTATAACCCAGACTTCCTCAGGTGCTGGAAAATGTTCCCCGATTGTTGTACAGGTTGTCTTGCTGAAAGGAAGGCCAATGCTCATTAGTGGTGGTCAGAGCTTGTAACTGATTATTTCTAGGGGAGCACGGCTTAGGCCCACACCCACCCTTCTCCTCATCCCACCACCCCAGGTGTCATTTCCTTTATACCAGGAGTTCTGACATAATTTCCTCAAGAGGACAAGGTGCATATAACTGTCATATCCTTACCAGCACAGCACACTGCATTGAAGGTAAGAGCACACTCACTAACCATAAAAAAAAAATTTTAACACAGGAGAAACAGGAAAGAAGACAGACATGTGGGAAGTAGTGCATTGCACTGGCTGTGGGGCAGCAGTCTTCTGGGAGACTTCATGGAGGCTGAGATGCTGCCCTATTTGCAGGCAACTCTTTGCTCTGAGGGAGGAGGTTGCTCGTCTCCAGGCCAAACTGGACAGGACTGGGGAACCTCCTCCACCCAGGGAGCACCAGGGCCCCAGCACTGCCTCACAGGTTGCCAAGAAAGAGCAGCAGTTGGACCACAGTGGGCTTGGGGGTGAGGGTGGTGGAACAGAAGTGCATCCTTCAGCTGTACCTATCTACAATCCATACACCATTCTGGTGGAGCATAGTTCCCCTATGAGGCACCCACAGGGAGACTGAGGAGATTGCTGGCAGCCATCACAAGGGAGGCCCACAGGAAGGTGGCACAGGACACCACAGGGGAAGGAAGCAGCTCCTGGTGGGGGACTCAATTATTAGGGGGATAGAACTGGGGGGCAGGGGAAAGTGAAGTAAGGTGTCTGCCTGGCACCATGGCTTGGAGGGACATGAAACGAATCCTCAGGATCATGAGAGCAGCTGCACGGGAGACAGAGCTTGACATCATTGTCCACCTAGGGAGAAATTTCTTGGCTGGGCATGGGATTAGAGCAGTGCAGGAGGAGTTTGTGGAGTTGGGGAGGGGCCTTAGACAAGTAGCACACATAGTATCCTTCTCGGAAGTGCTGCCTGTCTACAGCATGGGTGAGGCAAAGGTACTCTGCACCACGTGATTTAATGAATGGTTGAAAAACTGGTGCAGAGCACAGGGTTTTGGCTCCATTGGGGACTGGGGTTCCACCTGGAGGAATACTCCTTTACTGGCACAATGGTCTGCATCTGTCCAAGAAAGGAACCAGTCTCCTGGGTGATCAGTTCAAATGCTTCATTAGCAAGCTTTTAAACTAGCCAAGGGGGGAGACAGAGATAAGAAGCAGGAAATTCCCATCCTTCCCCTACAAAACAGGGTAGTTAGCGAGGTAAACACCAAGGTAGAAAGGTCAATAGGGAGCAGGGAGGAGGTTAATGGAGAGGGCAAAGGTGGTAAGGGCAGGGATGGGGCTATAGGAGGTAAAGCCATCAAAAAATGGAGAGCAATGAGTACCAATGCCCGTAGTCTGGGTAACAAGCTTCCTGAACTAGTGGCCTTGATAGAAGAGGAACATCTGGATATGGTGGCAGTCACAGAAACATGGTACACACAGAACTATGACTGGGATGTAAACATACCAGGGTACACTATCTACAGAAGGGACAGGGACAGTAAAAGCAGGAATCAAAGCGACAGAACTAAAGGATAAACATGGAGGAGAGGAGGCACTGTGGGTCAACTTGGAGACAGGCAATGGCATCACAATCCACACTGGGTTTGTATACAGACCTCCATCTCAGGGGAGGAAATGGACAAGGAAATTATAGAAGGTATCCTTAGAATGGAAGAAAAAGGGGAGATATTGTTGATGGGGGACCTGAATATGCCAGATGTTAACTGGAGTGCATTTGTTGCAGCCACATCCAAGAGTAGGGTCATTCTTGATGCCCTGCAGGGGGTGTGCTTTAGACAACTAGTATTGGAACTCACTCAGGAGGGAGCAGTCTTGGACCTCAAATGGAGATGAAGAGAGGATCACAGATTTAGAAGTGGGTAGCCATCTGGAAACTAGTGACCACCAAACAGTATGGTTCACAATAAACACAGCAGTAGAGGCAAGCCATACAAAGGCAAAGGTCCTGGATTTTAGGAGGGATGACTTTGCTAAAATGGGTAAGTGCCTAAGGAATACACTAGCAAATGGGCAGGAAGGAAGGGTGGAAGAACAATGGGGAATAATCAAAACTGCCATCACAGAGGCAACAAACGTTTGTGTGAAGCAAATAAACAAAACAAAACAAAGTAAAAAACCACTATGATTTTCCAAGGAGGGGGCAGGAAAGGTTAGGGAGAAAAAGATAGCATTCAGGAAGCATAAGGAAACATAGGAGGAGCAGGACAGGGAACTGTACCAGTTAAAGCAGAAGGAAGCAGGGAAGGTAGTCAGAATAGCAAAGTCCCAAACTGAGGAAAAAATAGCCAACTCAGTTAAGAAGGGGTATAAAACCTTTTATAGGTATATCAGGGAGCAAAGAAAGAACAAGGGAGGGATTGTAAGGCTTAAAATGGGGAGGGGGGTTGGCAGAGGGTGACTGTGAAAAGGCAGAGATACTGAATGAATGCTTTTGCTCAGTATTCACACAAGAAGAAGAGGGAGAGGTACCCAAACCAAAAAATTAAAGCACTCTGGATGGGGGTCGATACCAGTCCATTCACAGAAGAAAGAGTCATGAAGGAAATCCTAAAACTCAAAGTGGAAAAAGCAATGGGGCCTGATGGGATTCACCCCAGAATTCTAAAAGAACTAATGGGATAACTAGTGACACCATTGACTACCCTTTTTAACAAATCATTAGAGGATGGTGTGATATCGGAGGACTGGAGGAGGGGATGTAATTCCTCTTCACAGATGTGGGAGCAAGGCAGAGGCAGGAAACTACAGACCTGTTAGCTTGACCTCAGTGGTAGCAAAAATGATGGAATTACTTCTGAAAGAAAGAATTGTTGAGTACCTATAGGCCAAAGGGGCACAGGACCCAAGGCAGCATGGATTCACAGCGGGAAGGTCTTGTCAGACAAATCTAATAGAGTTCTTTGACTAGGTAACCAAAGTAATAGGCCAGGAGGGGCTGTGGATATGACCTACCTAGACTTTAGCAAGGCATTTGACACAGTCCCACACAAAAGATTAATAAATAAGTTAGCCAGCCTGGGGGTGGGTCCCAGGGTGGTAGCCTGGGTAATAAACTGGCTGGACAACAGGACACAAAGGGTAATAATAAACGGAGTACACTCTGACGAAAGGGGGGTTACTAGTGGGGTACCACAGGGTTCAGTATTGGTACTGGTCCTCTTTAATGTCTTTATAGGTGATATTGCAGAGAGGCTGGAAGGAAAAGTATGCCTCTTTGCAGATGATACAAAGATCTGCAACAAGGTTGATACACAAGAAGGGGCACAAAGGATGAGAAGGGACTTGGCAAGATTGGAGGAATGGTCAAAAATATGACAGCTTAGATTCAATGCAAAAAAGTGCAAAGTAATGCACCTGGGAAACAAAAACCCTGGGGAAGAGTACACAATGGGGGGGGAGAGGAGGTACTAACAACAACACAAATGGAAAGGGACCTGGGGGTAGTCATATCAGATGACCTTAAGGTAGGTAAGCAATGTGAGAAGGCAATAAGGAGGGCTGGTGGAGTACTCGGATGTATAGGGAGAGGCCTCACCAGTAAAAAACATGAAGTTATTATCCCTCTGTACAGACAGTTGGTGAGACTCAATCTGGAGTACTGCGTACAGTTCTGGAGACCCCATCTCCACAGGGACATAGACAGGATGGGTGCAGTCCAGAGGAGTGCAACTTAAATGGTGCAGGGTCTGCAACAGAAGCCATATGAAGACAGACTAAAGGAGTTTAATATGTATACTCTTGAGGAAAGGAGGGAGAGGGGGACATGATAGAAACTTTCAAGTACCTCATGGGAATCAACAAAGTCCAAGATGTGAGCATCATTATGAAAAAGAGATGTACAAGAACAAGGGGGCATAATTTGAAGATAAAGGGGGACAACTCAGGGGCAACATGAGGAAATACTTTTTCACAGAGAGGGTGGTGGATGCATAGAACCACCTTCCTGGGGAGACTGTGGGGTCAAGAACAGTGGGGGAATTCAAGAATGCATGGGGCAGACATAAGGCAATTTTAGTGAGGGGTAGGAGGAAGTAGAATGTTGGGTAAGTGGAAACTGCAGCTTATCCAATAGGTAGGAACTGGGCAGACTTGGTGGGCCAAGAGGTCCTTATTTGCCGTCAAAGTCTATGTTTCTATTTAACCATTGAGCATAGCTCTTTTATGGTGGTGACCCATGTGAAGCAAAAGCACACAACGCAGACAATATACACACAGAATAGGTACGACATTTTAATTATACACATAATTTAACAAATAATCAAACAGATTATACAGATCAGAAACAAATGTCCTGAAACAATGATCAGAAACAAATGTAGTGTACTGCTTTATATTGTATCATTACTGTTTGTATTGCAATATATTGCACTGTGATGCATTGTACTGCGCTTTACTGCATTATATTGTACCATTACTGTTTGTATTGCAATATATTGCACTGTGATGCATTGTACTGTGCTTTACTGTATTATATGATTTTAATTAATTTAGTTGTTTAACCAGGTATAGCACACTAAGCTGAAAGCTTTTTTACAGGAGCGACCTGGGAGCACAAGGGGATTAAGTGACTTGCTCAGGGTCACACAGTACGCAAGTGGAAGCTGTGGGATTCAAACCCAGGTCTGGTCTGCTGGATGTCACCAGATTTGCAGCTCAGAGCCTTAGACCACTGCGCTATACTGCCTCATGATTACTGATTTGCATTGTACAGTACTGTACTGCATTGTAGTATATTGTTATGTATTGTATTATTTTGTACTGTACTGCATTGTACTGCACTGCACTGTACTGTATTATACTGTATTGTTTACTGCATTGTATTTCACTGAGCTGCATTATAGTGTATTATTACTGATTTGTACTGTTCTGTATGACATTGTTGTGCACTGTATTGTATTATATTGTGTTATTACAGATTGTTATTGTACTGTATTGTACTACACTGCACTGCATTATATAGCATGATTGCTGTTTGTACTGTACTGCAATGTACTGCACTTGACTGTCTTAAAGTGTATTAGTAGTGCTTTGTACTGTAGTGTACTGCATTGTACTGTATTAATTTGTTATCACTGTTTTGTTCTGTGCTGTGCTGTGCTGTACTGTATTGTACTGTACTTCACTGTACTGCATTGTACTGCACTGTACTGAGCAAGGAAAATAATGGTGGAGAGTTAGTCAATGAGGGAGGTGTTATCTTGAGAAATAAGTATTCACCACTGTTAAATTTAAAGGACTCAAATGAAAAGGTGAGGTGAGGGGTACAAAACAGAGCAGAATAGAGTAGGAAAGTGGGAGGAGGAGCTGGGGAGAGTAGTGGGAGGACAAATGGAATAATTAATCTAGATGTAGATACCTGAGTTGGATAAGAGGGTGGGTGAGCGTGAAAACTCAGATACTGAACAGAGCAAAGTGGGGAAGGGATGATATCTGAGGAGCAGATATTCAAGGATGGTATAGAAGAAAAGTGGAAATGGATGCTCAGAGAAGGGGATAGTAAAAAGAAAACAAGAGTGAATGGAGGAAGTTTAAAGGAAGAGGATATTACTGAGGAATCAAAAGGAGCAGAACTGGGCAAAGTACAACCAGTTGGGGTTTTAAGGGGCTGCATGGAGTATGAAGATGGTGGAGTCCTTATACTAGGTGATTCTATAATTAGAGGAATTCAATGGGGGAAGTTGAGTGAAGGGAACGAAATATTAGGACTGAGTGCATGCCTGGGATGATGGCGCTGAAAGCCTCGTGTCTTGTATACTCCCTATCCAGGAAACATAAAGGGATCACCCACATTGTGTTGCATCTGGGCACAAATGACCTGATGGATATCAGTCTCGAGGAAATGTAAGCCAGATTCATGGAATTTGTAAGAGTCTGGAAACTGGATAATAAATCTGTCTCCTTTGCAGAAGTACTTCAAGTACCAAAGGCCAGCATGGATAGAAAAATTAGAACTGATGAGTTTAATGTATGGTTAAGGTGGTGGTGGTGTAGTGAACAAGGGTTTGGATTGGTGGGGGGATGGGGTAGGATCTGGGATAATGCAGAATGATATGCTCAATGGTCCTGAGTGAAAAATGATATTACTTTATAAGGGAAGAGTTAAATTTAAACTGATTAGTGGGGGAGCAGCAAGGAATAGCCTAGCTAGTAATCCCCTTTGTAATAGTGTAGGTAAGTTAATAGGCTATGGTAAGAAAGTAGGATTTTCAGGGTGGAGAATGTGAATGCCAGAAGTCTGGGAAATGAAATGGTGGACCTAGAGACAATGATGGTGGATGAATGCCTCGTTACTGTGGCTATAACAGAGACCGGTGGTCGGAGCATCACTCTTGAGAAGTTAGTGCTCAGGATACAGGCTGTTCAGAAGGGAAAGGGTGGGTAGAAGGGGGTGGCATTATATGTCAAGGAGACTATTAAAAGCAACTGAAGGGGCTGGCCTGCTGGTGCAGCAGTAGCGCTACCGCTTGCGGCGCTGTTGATCCTGGTTGAGTAGTATTGGGATGGTCAGAGGAGGCCGGCCGGGGCGGGAGAAGGATTGAATGCCTGATGAGCTGCTGTCCTTCTCTAGGAGGGGTGGGCTGTTCTCCTAGCTGCAATACTGCCACCACCATAGGTGGCACTGGTGCAGCGAGGAAGCAGAATAGTAGGGAGGGGCAGGCATTGGCTGAGGACTAGAGCGGAGGTGCGTTTCTATGCACCTCCATCTCATTGGTTCTCCCCATGTGCTGATGCCTGTAGGGTCAGAGACCAGAAATAAAGAAAAGGGCTCCACGTCTAGGTCAGGTGATGGGCTTCTGCAGCATTATAACTACAGAGGAATGGGGGGTGGGGGAGACTCCAGATACACACTCCCAGAAGTTTGGAGGAGGTAATGGGAAGCCTCCCCCACCTCACCTGGGGGGTCATCTGGGCCTCTAGATGTACCGGAGTGGGGCCCTAATGGACAGGTCCCTGGTCCTCTTGGCATAGCCTGAGTAGGTACATTGGGAGTCCTGAGAGAGGGTCTAGGCTTGGTGATAGGGGCTAAACAAAATTCCTCTGTGTCACATTAGAAAAAAAACCTGAAACCATAGTAAGAATAGGAGTGATATATAGGCCTCCAAATCAGGGGGAGGCATTAGACAGGCAAATGATGCAGGTAATTCAAAGGGTGTCAAACAAAGGGGAGTGTGTACTACTGGGAGACCTTAATATGCCGGATGTAGAATGCATAATCCCAAAGTCAACATCAGCCAGGAGCAGGGAGATACTTGAAGCACTGCAGGGATTTTTTCTACATCAGCTGGTTAAGGAGCCCACAAGGGGGGAAAATATTTTGGACATGGTGCTCACAAATGTGGATAGTGTTGAAGAGGTTATTGTGGGAGACTGTCTGGGTACAAGTGGTCACAACACAGTAAATTTCACGATACAAATAGGGAAGAAAATGAATAAGACCAGAACAAAGGTTCTGGACCTCAGGAGGGTGAACTTTAATAGACTGAGAGAGATTTCTAGGGAGGAAATTAAATATGGTGACTGGATAGAGGACATAGAGCAATTGTGGAAATGTATTAAGGAGACATTATTAATGGCAACTGAACTATGCATAATGGAGGGTAGGAAAACATGACAACAAGGCGGCATCTTCAGCTTAATAAGGAGGTTGTAAGGGCAATAAGAGATAGGATAGCTTTCAGAAGATATAAGAAAACTCAGAGCGTGATACAACATAAATTATAAGGAAAACTGAGGCAGGCAGGGAAATTGATTAGAAGAGAAAAAAGCAGAAATAGAAGAGAGAATGCTATACATGCCAAATGAGGAGATACATTTTTTTTAGATATGTGAGGGAAAAGAGGACAATACAGGGGGTTATGAGTTTGAGGGGGGAAACTAAGGTTGAGGAGGACTTTGAGAAAGCTGAGATTTTGAATAGTTATTTTTGCTCTGTATTCACAGTGGAAGGGGATGGAAAGGGACCTGAGTTAAAGAAGAAGGGAGGATATGAATGTGAGGTGGCTCAAAGCCCATTAAGTAAAGAAAGAGTTAAGGAAGAACTTGTAAAACTAAAGGTAGACAAAGCAATGGAGCCAGATGGTTTCCATCCAAGGGTTCTTAGGGGAGTTGAGGGATGAGTTGGCAAAACATTTAGTGAAGTTATTTAACTTGTCCCTAGATACAGGGTGCGTTCCAAGTGACTGGAGGATGGTAGATGTAATACCACTGCACAAACAAGGCTGCAAGGAGGAGGCAGAGAATTACAGACCTGTCAGCCTCACATCAGTGGTGGGCAAGGTGATGGAGGTGCTAATACAGGAAAGAGTGGTAAAATACTTAACGGACAACAAACCATTAGATGAAAAGCAACATGGATTCACTAGTGGGAGATCTTGCTAAACAAATCTGATAGAATTTTTTGATGGGGTAATGAAGGTGGTTGATCAAGGAGGGCTGCTGATGTTGCCTACCTGGACTTCAGTTGACGTTTGACTCTGTCCTCACCGCAGGTTGGTGAATAAGACAGAGAGCCTGGGGTGGGACAAAAAATAACCAGATGGGTGGAAAAGTGGCTGAAGAATAGAAGTCAGAGGGTGGTGGTAGATGGAGTACATTCTGGGGTAAGAGGGTTACAAGTGGGGATCCTCAGGGTCTGTACTTGGACCAATCCTTTCTAACATATGTATTAGTGATATATCAGTGGAATTGAAGGAAAATGTGTCTGTTTGCAGATGGTGCAAAGTTGTGGAATAGGATCGACATTGAAAGAGGGGTTGAGGCCATGAGGAGGGATTTGAGTGCACTAGAGAAATGGTCAGAAACATGGCAGTTGAAGTTCAATACAAAGAAGTGTGCAGTGATGCATATAGAGTGTAAAAATCAACTGGCCAAGTGCTCACTGGGGAAAGTAGATAAAGCAAAAGAACAGGAAAGGGATCTGGGGATTATAATATCAAACAACCTTAGGGTAAGTGACCAATGTAGTAAGGTGGTTGGCAAAGCTAATAGAATGATGTCAGTTGGCAAAGCTAATAGAATGATGTCAGTTAGCAAAGCTAATAGAATGATGTGGGTTGGCAAAGCTAATAGAATGATGTCATTGAATTTCCCTGTTATTTTCTGTGCATATCACTTTATTTTATCTTTTATTGCTGTCATACAATTGTTCCGTCACTTGAGTCACCTGTAATTCACTGTAACTGCTTTTATATATTGCAGCAAACATTGATGTCTATATGTACTGTATATGTCCCTGTTTTTATGTAATCAGGACCTCCTTGTGAATGAACCTGTTCAATGGAGCTTTTCCTGCAGTAAACTTGTACTGAATTGAAATTGATGACATCCATAGGAAGGGGCATAATTAGTAGGAAGAGAGAGGTGCTGATGCCATTATACAAGACCACGGTTAGAAAGCACCTGGATTATGGGGTACAGTTCTGGAGGCCTCATTTAAGAAAAGACATAGATGTAATAGAAAAGGTTCAGAGAAGGGCAACAAAGATGATGCAGGGTATGCAAGGGAAACTATATGAGAAAGGCTTGAGAGAATTAAATCTGTATCCGCTGGAGTTTAGAAGAGAGAGAGGAGACATGATAGAGACATTCAAGTACATGAAGTGGATAAATAAATTCAGGGAAGGTCGGAAGTCTATTTAAAAAGAAAGTCAGATTTGAAACAAGAGGTCATACTTTAAGATTGGAAGGCGGAATATTGAAAGGTAATGTAAGGGGATGCTATTTCACTGAGAGAGTGGTTGAACCCTGTAACAGATTACTCCAGGAGGTGGTAGATGTCGAAACAGTGGAGGAATGTAAGACAGCATGGGATAGACATATGGGGTTGGTTAGAGGACAGAGGACAGGCTCCTTGTGCACCGGTGACAAGTAGGGGAGGGAGGAGATGGGCAGACTGGATGGGCCAGGATGGTCCTTTTCTTCTGACACATTACTATGATACTATGGTACTGTATTATGTTGTATTATTACTGATTTGTATTTTACATGACTGGACTGTACTGTACTTTATTATATTGTATTGTATTATTATTGCATAGTGCTGCATTGTACTGCACTGTACTGCATTCTTTTGTATTATTACTGCATGGTGCTGCATTGTACTGCACTGTACTGTATTATATTGTTATTACTGATTTGTGTTTTACCTTACTGTACTGTATTATATTGTATTATTACTGTATGGCGCATTGTACCGAACTGTACTGCATTATATTGTATTATTACTGCATTGTGCTGCATTGTACTGTACTGTATTATATTGTATTATTACTGCTTTGTACTGTATTATATTCTACTGTACAGTGCTGCATTGTACTGCACTGTACTAGTTTGAATTATTGATTTGTACTGTAATGCACTGTACTGTATTGCATTGTACTTTCTTATATTGTATTACTGATTTGTATCTTACGTTATTGTATTGTACTCATAGTACTGCACTGCACTGTAGTATATTACATTGATGATGACTGATTTGCACTATACTGTATTATATTGTAGTAAAACTGAATTGCACTACATTGTAATACACTGTACTGTATTATATGGTATCACTGATGCCTTATTCTGTACTTTATTCTAGTGTACTGTATTGCACTGTGCTGCATTGCACTGCACTGCACTGTACTGTTATATTCCATTATTGATTTGTACTGTAATGCACTGTACTGTATTGCACTGTATTGTACTGTGCTGCATTGTACTGCACTGTACTGTACGGTACTGTATTATATTGTATTGATTTGTACTGTAATTCACTGTACAATACTGTACTATTCTGCATTATACTGCACTGTACTGTATTATATTACACTATTATCAATTTGTACTGTAATAGTCTGTACTGAATTGTACTGCAGTGTACTGTTTTATATTGTGTTATTACTGATTTGTACTGTGCTGTACAGTACTGCATTGTGCTGTATTATGCTGCATTATTGATTTATACTGTAATGCACTGTACTGTATTGTACTGTGCTGCATTGTACTGCACTGTATTATACGATACTGCATTATATTGTATTATTGAGTTGTACTGTAATGCACTGTACTGTATTGTACTGTAATGCATTGTACTGCACTGTATTGTACGGTACTGTATTATATTGTATTATTGATGTGTACTGTAATGCATTGTACTGTATTGTACTGTGCTGCATTGTACTGCACTGTACTGTATTACTGTATATTGTATTGATTTGTACTGTAATGCACTGTACAGTACTGTACAATACTGCATTATACTGCACTGTGCTGTATTATATCACATTATTACCAATTTGTACTGTAATATACTGTACTGAATTGTACTGCAGTGTACTGTTTTATATTGTGTTATTACTGATTTGTACTGTGCTGTACAGTACTGCATTGTGCTGTATTATATTATATTATATTGATTTGTACTGTAATGCAATGTACTGTATTGTACTGTGCTGCATTGTACTGCTCTGTACTGTACGGTACTGTATTATATTGTATTATTAATTTGTTCTGTAAAGCACTGTACTGTATTGCATTGTATTGTACTGTGTTGCATTGTACTGCACTGTACTGTTATATTACATTATTGATTTGTACTGTAATGCACTATATTGTATTGTGCTGCATTATACTGCACTTGCACTGCACCGTACTGTACAGTACTTCATTATATTGTATTATTGATTTGTACTGTAATGCACTGTACTGTATGCACTATATTGTACTGTGCTGCATTGTACTGCACTGTACTGTATGGTATTGTATTACATTGTATTGATTTGTACTGTAATTCACTGTTCAGTACTGTACTATTCTGCATTGTACTGCACTTTGCTGTATTATATTACATTATTATCGATTTGTACTGTAATATACTGTACTGAATTGTACTGCAGTGTACTGTTTTAAATTGTGTTATTACTGATTTGTACTGTACTGTACAGTACTGCATTGTGCTGTATTATACTGCATTATTGATTTGTACTGTAATGCACTGTACTGTATTGTACTGTGCTGCATTGTACTGCACTGTACTGTATTATATTACATTATTACCAATTTGTACTGCAATATACTGTATTGAATTGTGCTGCAGTGTACTGTTTTATATTGTGTTATTACTAATTTGTACTGTGCTGTACAGTACTGCATTGTGCTGTATTATATTGTGTTATTACTGCTTTGTACTGTATTGTACTGTACCGCATTGTACTGCACTGTACTATATTGAATTACTGATTTGTACTGTACAGTATTGCATTGCACTGTACTGTATTATATTGTATTATTACTGATTTGTACTCTGTCGTACTGCATTGCATTATAATGCACTAAACTGCATTATATTTTCATTTTTTCCATTTCATTTATTTAAGGTTATAACCATTAAGCATAGCTCATTTACAGTGGTAACCTATGTGATGCAAAACATACAATGCAGATAGTATACAGGCAGGATATGTACAACATATAAATTACACGCATACTTTAACAAATAATCAAACAGATTATGAAGATCAGAAACACATGTCCTGTACAGATATATAGTGCAAACAATAATGTTTCAAAGTTGTGACTGGAGGACCTGGACTATTGTTTTTAGAGTTACTGGATGGGATATTCAAAAGGGTTGCGCCATGCGCAATAGGGTTGCGCTTGCGCAAGTCAATTGCGCCATTCTGCGATATTCAGCAGGAGGCAGTTCGCCACTGAAAACAGGCTGAGCAACAGCGCAATGCAAATGAAGGCATGTGCAACGAAGGGGTGGACCCATGCATAAACAGCGCAATGCGATATTCAAAGACTTGCGCAATGCACAACAGCGGATGAGCTGGAATGTGCGCCACGCCGGAAATGAGCCAAAATAAAAAGGCTCAAGGAAGAGGCGCAAGAACGCTACAGGGAAGCCACATGAGGCAGGGAGAAACCGAGTGCGACAGTGAAAGAGTGCAGGCCAGGGAGTGCACAGGAGAGGAGAGGGACAAGGGAGGGTGTGTTGGGCCACAGACTGCAGGGCCAGTAGGTGTACCCGGTGCAGTGGAGGTAGCAGGCAGGACAGTGGGGGTAGCACAGCAAGAACAGCCGGGGGAACACAAGCCAGGGACATGGATAGTGCCAGCTTCACATGGAAGCTGTAATGAGGGGGGTGAGAAGGCATGCTGCAGGGGGATGTGGCCGTGGAAGGGCCCGTCGGCGGTATGCCCCCAATAGGCAGTACTGTGCCCACATCAGCTTTGAGCTGCATCCAGACGTAGAGATTGTGGGCCGGTACCACCTGAACAGGGCAATACTGAGGCGGCTCAGTGAGCTGTGCAGTGATGTGATGCAGTCACCCTCACGACGGAGTCATGCTCTGTCAGTGGAGAAAAAGGTAACAGCCTGCATGTGCCTGCTCGCCACGGGTACCTTCCAGAGGCTGACAGGAGACACCACAGGCATCACACAGTTGGCCACATCACGCATCCTCACCCAATTCCTCAGCGCACTGCTGCCACATGCTGCGGAGTACATCCATTCCCCCAGCACTGCGGCAGAGCGTACAGCAAACATGCAGGAGTTCCACAGGGTAGCACATATGCCTGGCATGCTAGGGGCCATAGACTGCACCCATGTGGCTATTCACATGCCACCTGGCCACGATGGGACTGCATACAGGAACAGGAAGGGTTTTTCCAGTGTTAACTGCCAGGTGGTGTGGGATGCCAGTGGGTGCATAATCAATGTCTGTGCCACACACCCTGGCAGAGCACATGATAGAAACATAGAAACATAGATTTTGACGGCAGATAAGGACCGCTTGGCCCACCTAGTCTGCCCATTTTCCTACCTAACAGATAAGCTGCAGATCCTAGTTAACCAACAGCTTACTTCCTCTTACCCACCCCTAGGACTGCCTTATGCCTGTCCCATGCATTCTTGAAGTCCCCCACTGTTCTTGACTCCACGACCTCCTCAGGGAGGCTGTTCCATTTATCCACAACCCTCTCAGTGAAAAAAATACTTCCTCACATGATGCCTTCATATGGTATCAGTCCACACTGTGCCATCAATTCGAGAGTGGGGACATCCCCACAGGCCATCTAATGGGTGAGTACGCATGTGGGAATAGCAAACTTGGGGCAAGGGTGGGAATGCCACAGGTGCCATGGTAGTGGCACACAGGGATATGGGCATTATGGACCTGAACATGATACTTATCTCCACTATCTCCACACAGGTGACAGCGGATACCCACTCCGTCCCTGGCTGCTCACACCGTACCAGCGCCCCATGACCCCATTGCAGCAACGCTATAATGAGGCACATGCCGCCACATGCAACATCATTGAGTGGGTGTTTGGGATGCTTAAGGCATGCTTCCGATGCCTAGACACCTCCAGTGGTGCCCTACAGTACAGCCCCTCGAAGGCCTGTGGGATATTCCTGGCCTGTTGTATCCTGCACAACATGGCCAAAGACTGCGGGATAGCCATACAGGTCGAGGAGGGGGACAGTGATGGGGATGCCAGCGACGCCAGTGATGATGGTGATGAGCAGCCCCCCTTGGACGGCGGGACCTCCGACTGATCTGGCAGGCCCAGCTGCACTGGGACACCATCACGGAGGAGCATTTTGCACAACACAGCTAAGTCAAGGGGCCATGTGCAACCAACACTGTCCAGATGCAACCCACAGGCACACAGGGTAACACACCAGGGGTGCATGACGGCAAGGGGAGTGTAAGGTCCAGGCACATGAACACACCATCAGGGAGGGGTGAACAGTCATATGGACACACACACACACACACACACACACACACACACACACACACGGCACAAAGCATACATGGGCAGGTGCACAGCAGAGCAGGAACAGACATGTCAAACACACAGATCCACAGACCACCCCCACCACCTGTACTGTCCAAGTACGTGTGTCAGATGCTGGGCACCCTTGCACCTTGGTGTACAGTACAATGCAGGCATCATCATGCACATGCACCTGTGGACAGCAGTCGGGTGGGTGTGCAGGTAGTTCGTGTGTCGGCCTGTTGGACAGGGCACCCACCAGTGCACTGCCCACCATGACACACATTGCACACAGGGCAGCACCAGACAGGACCCACACTGGGAGACAGGTCAGTCATGTTGCACTGTGCCACGGCCACCTCGGATGCCTGGGTGGCCCCGCCGTGACCCAGCAGCACTGGCAGGCTGAGCATGGGCCATATGGGGTGGCACCGATGGACCACCAGGGATTCCACTGCGCGATCGCGACCTTGTCCGCACAGGGGTCTGCAGCATGCCAAGCATACCTGCACCAGGGGTGCTTGGGATGGCCACATCAGAACCCGGCATTGACAGGCTGGGTGTCGCATGACACTGGGAATGGGGAGTGGAGAGCGTACTGTGTGGGGTGCGCGGTACAGGGGCACCTGACTGTGTGCCCAATGCAGCCACAACAGCGACCAATGCCTGGGTCTGCCTGTCAATGGTGGCGGTCACATCCATCCGCATATTGACCATCTCTGTAAGAATCAGAGCACAGTCCCTGCTGTGCTGCTCCACAGCCACGCACAGTGCCTCCACGGATGTTGCAACCTGCCTTTGCTGCTGTACTAATTCCTGCAGCAGGCGAGTGTGCTCATCAAATGGGTCCTGTGCCACATCGGCATCCTGTCCCCCAGGATATGGAAGATCCTGAGGCTCAACACCCCTTGAGGGTGGGCGCTGTTCACCAGGACCAGGCATGGGCATATCAACGGGTGGTGTGCATGTGCCACCGCTGGACCCTGTACCCCCAGACCTGGTGGGTGACTGCTTCTGCTGCCCCTCCAACTGCTGTGCCCCAGGGACCACTTTTTCCACTGCTGTGGCTGCAACAGTGCCAGAGACCTGCACAGCCACCGGTGCTGCCCCACCAGTGCTGACAGGCACAGCCTGGGACTGTGCTGACGTGCTGGCACACACGTTGGAACCAGCTAGGTCCAGGGGCACGTGCTGGCCTGCTGTGTGTCCGTCATGGGACACACACGTGTCACTGCCCATTGCAGTCCTTGCATCACCAATGGTGCAGGTATGTGCAACAGCCACACTCTGGCGTGCTGGCATGCTTGCATGCCAGACTGCTGAACACAGGCTGTGCACCCCCACTCCTGACTCACTGACAACAGAGGTGGCAGCCAGGCGCATGCTGGTGCAGTGCATGCCGGCTGGCGACAGAGATGGATGGACCCTCCTCCAACTCTGGCAGGTCTTCCTCACTGCATGGTCCCACCACCACCATCCCCTGCAGATGAACGGGATTTGTAACAGAAAGTGAGGACATGTTAGTGCGTGTGATCAACCTTCCCCCCCAAACACCACCACCATGTCATACCATGCAGTGATGGGCTTCCACCTGTCTGGAATCCACCTCCTGGTACGCCCTCTATAGCACTCCACTGCATTGATGCAGCCAGTCGGTCCTCAGCTGGGGCAGTTCCACCACTGCTGGCTGGCCCCGCCTGTGCCAGTGCATGCTGCCCTGAGGGCTGCCACCTTCTCCTTCACCCTTCTGTGGTCCGTCCTCATCTTCTTTTGCATTCCTGCACTGCGGTGCTGGTGGCTTCCGCAGGTTCACTGCCCGAGCTACCCCTCCCATGCAGCCGCATGGGCCTGAGGGGTGCCCGCGTCCCACTCAGTAGTGGCTCCTCTTCCAGGTAGGCCTGGAAGAGGGCCTCTGTCTCCACTTGGTGAAGTTGGGCCTCCTCTTTCACCCACCATCCTCACCCTCACCTTGGCTCTGCTCAGTCATGTCGGTCTGTATGGGTGGAAGTAGACACCTGTCACTGTGCAGTCTACAGCGTTATCCCATGACCATTGGACAGAACATCACACAGCATGCAAGTCACCCCTCACCTGCAGTAACCGAATCTGGCCAGTGCAGCCCAATGTCGCGTATTTATAGCGCAATGCATGCAAATTAGGAGTGGCTCAACTTTAATGACATGCAAATTGCGCCACCGCGCCTTTGAATGGCTGGATCAGATGATTGCATGTGTCAGCTGAATATCGCGCCATTGGCGCTTTGGCGCAATACGGTTGAGCCGGGCTGAGCCAATGGCGCATTTCTGTGACTGTGTAGTAAACCGCATTGAGCATGCCAAGGTAGCCTATGCGTAGGCTTCGCGCGCATGATGACGTGCAGCGTGATCAGCAATTCAGGACACGGCCACCATTGTGCCAGTGGCGATACAGCGCTGGGCACCAAATGGCACTGTGGCACAACTGCGCAATAGTCCACTGTGGCACTGGCACGCAGGTGACCGGTGGCGCAGGACATGTAGATGTCCGATGGTGCTGTGCGTGGCCTTGCGCCACTGACCCCTGACCTTGTGCCCAACCTTTGGCCCCTGGCGCTGTACGTCTGGCATGTGTATGGCTCTATCGTGCTGTTCGGTGACAGCGCGATAGGGAATGGCAGCGCTGTACTGACAGCACGATAGGGAATGGCGGTGATGTACCACACAGCACCTCCATGTGGGGTTGCCGTGCTGTGGAGCGCCATATTGTCTACTATAGCATTAGAGATGGCACACAGGAGAGCCCCTCAGTGGGGTGCCCTTGAGCTGGCCAACCTTGTGGCCACTGTGGAGCCACACTATGAACACTGTTTGGTGGGGTGCCACTGGACAGGGCCAGGACCCAGGTCTGGCAAGAGGTGGCCACTGACCTGGAGGTGGCCACTGGCCGCAGGAGAATGGCCGAACAGTGCAGGCACTGGTATGGGGACCTGAGACGGAGGGAGCCGGAGCTACTTGCACGTCTGCGGTCGCATGCCAGGAGGGGCGTGGTGCCTCGTCCAGGTGGGTGATACGTTTACACACTTGTATGGTCCATATGGGTAACACTGTCTTTTGTGTCCAGCACATAGGGGAGGATGGTCTAGGGTTGGCTGTGGCGTTGTTTACAGGGTATGGGATGGTGGGTCTAGCTGGGTGGGTGGGAACACATTGGGGCATGGGGAATATGCTTTGGGTTTGTATTGATTTGTTTCTCTCCTTTTATCTCCTACAGGCGTGGCAAGCAGAGGAGGAATATGGAGCAGCAGCAGAGGTTGGGGGACGCTGCACGGGGCATGTCGAGGACCAACGCCAGCAACATCCCGATGAGGGTGAGTGCCATGACACCATGATTGCTATTGCATGCTGTGTGACAGGTTGGGAAGCAGGGGCATGGCCACCATCCATGGACACCACTGCCATGCGTGACATGTGACAGTCAGCACTGCCCAGTGGCACTGCATGTCTGGGAGTGCATCAATGGTGGTCCATGCATGCACTGGGCACATGGCTGTGGCACTGCCTGCTCACTGCATAGCCATGTTACTGTCGGCTTTGGTTGTGCTGTGCTGGACATGGGCGGTGGTGTGTGCAGTGGTACATGGCTGTTGCTGCCTGGTTGGGCATGTCTTGTGGACACGGTCACTGTGGGTGGGGCGACACCATCACAGGGCGTGGCACATGGCTGTATGCCATCGTAATGGGTGGGCTGCAGGGGATGGACAGTCACACCATTGATTCTGATCCCTTGTCCTAGGTGTGCGGATACTCCTGCGAATTCAGCAGTCCATCCAGGATCTTGTGCAGGTGGCACAAGAGTCCCTTGCCATCCTGAGGGATCTTCAGCAGCATGGGGTGAGGAGGAGGAGGCGACCCAGGCAACAGACCCAGGTAGCAGAGGACCAGGCTGGCCGCCAGTGACTACAGTCAACCTCCCCCCTTTGACCAACCCTCACACCCCACCTTCCCTCTCCCATATGTTCACCCCTGCCCCTGCCTCTACCCACCCCCACCTTGTTCCTGTCCCTCCACCCCATGTTTGTACATAATTGTAAATAGTTGTTGTTGTTATATTTTTGAATACAGTTATTTTGATATCAATACTGTGGTGGTCTCTGATTTGCAGCTGGCTATAGGTGCTCAGTTGCAGTGGTGTGCATGGCATCTGGGGTGGTTCAGTCCATGGGTATGTGTGTGTGCGTGGGAAGTGTCTCTGTGGAGTGGCTATCAGTCAGTATTTGTGGTGTGTGTGTGGTTTTCTGTGCATTGCATTACTGTGTGCAGTGGTCCATGTTGCCTGCTCTGTGTCCATTGTGCCCTGTCAACCCATCTTGGCCTGTGCAGCTGACACCTTGCATGTCTGTGGCTCTGCAGGTCTGCTGCTTTGTCAGTGGTGGCTGTCCTGCAGGTCATCCACTGTGACTGTCACAATGCTGGGTTGCCTCCTGTCAATGGTGTGGTGCATGTTTGCCTCGGGTGACACTCATGGCTCCTCAGTTGCTGTCCCACCTCCATGCTGTGGCTTGTGTGTATTGCAGGCTGTGCACCACTGTCTGTGACTTGTGATCCAGGCATATGCTGGTGGCGTACAGGGCTCAGTTCATGCACAGGGTGGGTGTCACCCTGTGCCATGAAGGACTGCAGGCTGTGTGTGCACAGTTTCATGGCCCACACTGGGGGCTTGGTTGCCACACTACTGTGTCCCTGTGTTAGTGTCCCCATGGGTATGGGTGTGTGTTGCCCTGCACTGTGTTGCATCCAGTGTGCTGCATGCTTCCACACACCACTGTGGGTGTCTGTGCTGCCTGCTGTGGCCATGGTGGGGGTCTGGCTTGTATGGTTCTGTGGTACATGAGGTTGCAGTGTGGCAGTGGGGGGTGGTGGTATGTGACAGATTCCCAGAGTGGTGGTCACTGCTCATGGGGGTGTCTTGGGGTCACGGTGCAGGGGTGTGCTGTGCATGGGGGCTGCTTGCCATGGGGTGGTCCGCCCTCCTTGTGTGGCGGTCTCAGCTTGCCAGTGGGTGTGCTGGGGCACCATGGCCCAGCTGTGCTTTGTTTGCTTGTCCCCATGGGCCAGTGGATATTCCAGCCCTCCACCAGTTGTGCTGTGCTTGGGGTGTGGGGGTACATTGTCAGTACTACAGTGTGTTCCTGTGCCCATCTGTGGCATGGATGGTGGGCCCCTACCTACCTCCCTGGTTGTACAGTTCCATTGCTCTGCTGCTGGGGGGCTCCCTGCTTGCACTATGGCACCTCTGGGCTGCTCAGCTGGGCAGCCCTTGTTGCATCATAGTGCATCGTCTCTGCTCAGCTTCCCCTTCCTGGTTGCGCTATAGCGCAGGTTGTGCGATATTCAGACGCTGGCTGGTTCGCATTTTGCTTGCTCCATGTTTGAATATCGCTGCCTATTGCGATGTGGCAATTGACTTGTGCTTGCTCATGCTGTTGTGCTCTTTTGGGCGTAGTTTGAATATCCGCCCACTATGTCCCAGCAATGTTGATTCTGATACAATAAGCCAACCCTTTCACCCACCTGGATAGTCAATTTGTCTATGTGGGTACGGCCTGATCCTGTCAGTTCCATCCAGAAACCCAGGTATATACATGAATCAACACATTCCAAAGGAGTTCCATTTTGATCTTTTATCACTATTTCTTTACAGTTTTAAGTTTGAAAGCTGGACCGTATAACATAAACTTAGTCTAGAGGAATCACATTTAACATAGACGGGCAGTGGTCACGATTCAGCCATAGCACCTCACGGTGCAAGGAGCCTGATCCACCCACCCCCCAAAGAGATAGCTAAGGTACGACGCTTGAAAATTGCTATACGATTTTCTGGGCTGTGTGAACGCTGAACCAAATCATCACTTGCAATTTGCTGTTTTCAATTTCAGCGCCTTCTCAGGGTAACGTTATTGGCTCCACGCCTGTGTAGAGCTCCCTGATTGGCTGGTCTCACTCACCTGAGGCAGGAGCACCCGAGATGTGTGGCTTAATGTAAGCCTGCATCCCTGTACTCGGCTTCTAAAATATATATTTTAATTTAGCCTGTTCTGCTCGGCCTGTGTAAAGTAACTTACCATCCCCCCCCACTGCAGTTTCTCTCCAACTGTATGTGCACTGATTCAGTGCTAGCTCTGCAAACGTTCCCTTGATTTTTCATCCCACCCTCTCCCCCTCCCAGGCCTCCTTTAAATGCACACAGTCTCTGCCCACTCTTATCTAATGTTTCAATTTATTGGTTACTTACTGTCAACAGCTGCAATTCCTCCCATCCCCTTTTTGCAACTAAGCCTTCTAGCAGCTTTATCTCATTCTGTCTTGCTGAGGCGCACCATTTTGGTACTTTAGGTTTGCTTATTGCTCACTAGCATATCCTGTCTTGCTAAGGCAGTTGATTTAGGTCAGGTGATCTCTCTAGTACTTAGTCTGCTCCAGAGTAGTAGCTAAGAAATTTGCTTCAAAGCCTCTCTGCCCCTAGTACTACTCTATAGTCAGGTGAACCCTTTTCTTATTAGCCTGACTAGGAACTGTACTTAAGGACTACTGCTTCAGGCTCCACTGCCTATAGTAGTATTCTGCAGGGATTAGAAATTCTCCTCCATTGAAAATCCTTCTCTTGCCCACACTTGTAGTGCCCATTGAGTGATAGTCTCACAATGAGGGCATATTATCTGCTTCTATGCTTGTCTCTGCTCATCTTACATGTATTGGACCCGAACGTGACTCAAAAAATAATTCCTAGAGTAGAGAATGGCAATCTTTTTACATTGTCCGACCGGGACTTTTCCTATCAAGTAGAAGAACTTGTATGTGCTCTAACTTTCCCTAGCCCACTGCTGGTCCTTCACCTGCACTGGCATACAGAAACTCTCCTAGAGCCTGCCCACAGGGGTACACCACCTTCTGCATACTCCCCCCTACTCCCATTGACTGTCTCAGTCAGGGTATTATTGTATGCAGCATCAGGAAAACTGGGAAATAGCCTCAGAACTCCCTATACTGCCGCAGACAAATCACGTAATCCCAAAGAAGACCCAGCCACCCACACTTCTCCTAGGACTCTGCAGAAACTCTTGTTCCTGCTTTACTATGCTCAGGAAATGTTGAGCTTAATCAAGGCCCTCTGGCACCCATGGAATCCCCAGCAGAGCTACAAAGCTTCAAGGGGCTTACATTCTTGCATGTTAATGTATGTAGCCTATTAAGCAAAATCATTTCTGTTCAGGCCTGGTATGTCATACTGCTCCAGATGTTCTGGTGATTATGCAGTCCTGGCTCTGACTAGCGACCAGTAACAATGAAGTTAACTTCCCCTCCTACTCTTTGTTCAGAGCCATCAGGCAAACCAGAGGTGGTGGGGTAGATATTTACATCAAGGATAAATTCTCTGCCTCCATAATTGACTCAACCTCTGTCCCCAAAGAATTTGAAATCTTGTCATTAAAGATTGAAATTGCCACTGGTGTCTCATTATGTACAATAGGATGCTACAGACCCCCATCAACTGGACTACAGTTGTTAAAACATCTCGAAAACATCCTGGGTTTGGCATCTTCAGAGTGTATCATACTAGGGGACTTCAACTTAGACTGGCTCTCCAGTGCATCCACCCCACTTAAAATGTTCTGTGATTCCCTTGGGTTGTCACAGCTAATAAAATGAATCTACTCATCCTAACAAGCTCAACCCTAATAACAGTACTTCTTGGATATCATTTTAGTTTACAAACCCCATTTATTTTCCCATGCTGGCCTCTTTCTCTGATATTAGCAACCATTGCTTCATCGCATGTGTAAGATCCACTCTCAAATCCACAACTGTGCCAAAATTCTCCTTTAAAAGGTGCATACACAACTTTGATCTCCATAGGTATATATCAAACCTAAGAGACTCCATGCAATGGCAGGACTTCTATCTAGCCAAGTCCCTGACTATGGCTTATGATAGTTTCTCAGAAATTGTGCTAGGGGCTCTCAACAAATTTGCTCCCATAGTTAATGTTCATGCCAGAAACAAATCCTGTCGGTGGTTTATAGAAGACCTGAAAGATGCTTTGTGGAGTAGAGGTGTACTCTGGAGAACTGCTAGGTAACCTAATTTAATAAATGACTGGAATTCTTTCTGGAGGGAGAGGAACCTCTGCACCAAGATGGTCAGAGAAGCCAAAGCTAATTTCTACTGCTCTCAGTTGGAGAGCTCATCAAGAAATTCCTCCAAATTCTGGAGGACTATCAAAGACGCTGAAGATCACACCACTGTAAATTCCCACCTACTAAATTATTGATTGATAATACTGTCATCTCCGACAGACTGTCTATCCTCGATGCTCTCAATAATCATTTTGCCACTGCAGGGCTAGCCTTGACTCCTCTCCATGAGTATCCTCCAACAACAACTTAGATTGGATACACAAGAAAACCCATCCCCAGTCCATCCTCTCTCTCTCTCTGCAGCCTACCTCTCTGAAAGAAGTCAAGATCTTCTTCAGCTGGACAGATGCTGGGGCTGACCTCATTGACCTGCATTCTTAAAAGACGGCTACCATGTCCTCGCAGTCCCAATTACTCATTTCTTCAACTTATCTTTGTCCCAAGGTGACCTACAGCCCATTTAGAAAAATGCACTTGTGGTCCCTTTGTTTAAGTCAGGAGATCCTACTGACCTCGATAACTACAGGCCAAACTCCCTACTTCCAAACCTGTCAAAGATGCTGGAGAAAATAGTGAATTCCCAGCTTTGGAACTACCTGGAATCAGAAAAATTGCTCATCCCATTACAATCCAGTTTTAGAGCACAGCACAGTACAATCTCTGCTCTAGCCAAGGTGACAAACGACTGGCAGTTTGAATTAGACAAAAAAAACTTTGCGCAGTTTTCTTGGACCTAAGCAAGGCATATGATACCGTTGATCACAGACTGCTTCTGTTGTCCCTCCGGAACATTGGTTTGGATTTCCTATCCCTTAAATGGTTCTCCAACTACCTCTCAGGATGACTTCAACAAGTAAAGACAGAAGGGAAGTTTTACCAGAACCCCTATTGACTGGTGTACCGCAAGGTTCCATTCTTGGTCCCTTGCTCTTCACCATTTATATTAACAACGAGATGCCCCCATCAAAGAAGCACAAATACACCTATTCGCGGATGATACAGTACTCTATGCTAATAGCCCCACACCTGAAGCAGCCTGTAAAGACTTCAAAATGAATTTAATCTGCTGCAACATTAGCTTATAAACCAGAAACTGTTTTAATTGCAGGAAAAAAGTAATGTTCCTCTCGCCTTCAAAATGCAATAAATCCTGCAATTGCTGGGACACTCCCACAGTTCACTACCATTCTAGGTGAGCAGTTGGACTACGCTCAAAGTTCAAGTACCTGGAGGTCTGGTTAGACCATAGACTTACTTTCATAGATCACTTAGAAGAAACTTAGACAAAGACTTGGTCTGTTCTTTAGGATTAATAATCTCCTCACAAGAGACGCTAAACTGAAACTGGTTCAAACTACTTTTCTTTCCCTATTGGATTACGCAGACTTTCTATATAGTCAGGGACCTGCAGGTACCCTAGCCAAACTCGACACACTTTATCACAGAGCCATAAAATTTATCACGGGTCTTCCATACTCAACCCACGGCTGTGCATTGTGCATGGCAGTGGGATGGTCATCCCTTGCTTACAGACGGCAAAAAAATGCTGCAGTTTGGACATACAAAGCTATCTCAAATAAACTGACCCAGTATATCTCTGTCTGTTTACCTTTGTGCACTCTGGGGAAGTATGCCGAGAAGCACCTCATATATCTACCTTTATGTTTACAAAGCAAAATCTCGCTTTGGCAGAGCAGCCAATAGCTTTGTGCTCCCTCAGCTGTGGAACAAGCTGCAAAACACTTTGAAATTAATTCACCCCATCAGCCTAGCAGCTTTTAAATCTCTATATCTACATCATAATAAGGAGTCCTGTGCCTGTCTACCCTAAATAGTGACTCCTATAAGTCCAAGCACACTCTAATTACTACCGTTAAAAGACTGATCACATCTATAATCACTCTTCCTCTCCCTTTTCTACCCCCATATCTGTCCCTTCCACATTCCTTTGATCTTGGTTCCAGTCCTAAATTCTCCATACCGTATCACTATATATCTTTTATATTAGGTTTTATTTGTGTTCGTGCACCTGCTATGTATATTTCTTTACTTTTATGAAAAATTGTGTCCTACCCAAAACTGGCTGTATCTTCTGTGCCAAATATATACTACTGTCAATACTACCTGCTGTTACTTTGTATATACTATATATTGTATCTCACTTTATTTGTATTATTACTATTTTCTTGAGTATTGCATCCCATGTATATTGTCCCTTGTTCCTTGTTAACAAACCCAGGTCTACCTGGAAAATGAGCTTGCTCAATGGTGATCGCCTAGTTAAATAAAAACTTTCATTGATTGATTGTCTTGTACTGTAGTGCAGTGTATTGCAGTGTACTGTATTATGTTATTACTTACTTGCACTGTACTGTACTGTATTATATTGAATTAGTACTGATTTGTACTGCACTGCTATGTATTGCACTGTACTGTATCATTACTGATTGTACTCTGCTGAACAACATGCATTGTACTGCTCTGCATAGTATTTTATTGTATTGTTTTTGATTCGTACTTACTGTACCGAATTACACTGTACTGTATCACATTGTATTATTACTGATTTCTACTGTACTATACTGCACTGTATTATACTTTATTACTGTTTTGTACTGTACTATATTGTACTGCATTATATAGTATTATTACTGATTTATAATGTACTGTATGCATAGCATTGTACTGCACTGTACTGTTTTATATTATTACTGAGTTGTACTGTCTTGTACTGCTTTGCACTGCCCTGCATTTTATTTCACTGTACTATATTGTACTGAGTTGTACAGTATTTTAGTGCATTGTGCAATACAGTATTGCACCATATTGTAATGCATTGTACTGTATTTTAGAATTGCACTGTATTTTAACCCTTAGGCTGCCAACAGAATTAGAACGTATAGGAATTTTGAACTGATATATCAGTCCATGGCCCTGCAAGGGTTAATATATTGAGTAATACGGTATTGTACTTAATTGTTAGGTAGTGCACTGTATTTTACTGTATTGTTCTGTACTCTAGTGTAATGTATGATACTGTACTGTATGTACTGTATTATAATACACTGAATTGCAATGCATTTCACTGTATCGTATAGTAGAGGACTGTACTGTACTGTACTAGTCAGTATTTGCACTGCACTGCATTGTACTTTATTATATTGCATTATTATTTATTTGTACTGTGCTGCATTGTACTGCACTGTACTGCATCATGGTGTAGTATTGCTGATTTGTACTGTACCACACTGTACTGCACTGTATTATAATTTATATTACTGCATTGTACTGTACTATATTGTACTGCGCTGCATTGTACTGCACTGTATTATAATTTATTATTACTGCTTTGTACTGTACTATATTGTACTGTACTGCATTGTACTGCACTGGAATGTATTACACAGTAGCACTGAAAAGTAGTGTGCTTGTTTAATTTAGTGTTCTGAAGCTATGTGACTTGTTAACTGCAGTTAAAGTTCACTGTCCTGTACTTCCGTATAATGAGTCTGACACAGATATCTAACTCAGCTGTTCAATTAATGTAGCGGATCTCTTTCTACAGCCGAACATAGCAAGACTTTTTTACAGTAAAATAAATAAATGCTACAGTATTGTATTATTACTGATTTGTAATGTACTGTACTATCTGTACTGCATTGTATTATATCGATTATATTAGTACTGCTCTGTATTGTATTGTACTGTATTGTGCTGCTCTATATACTGTATTTAATTGTATTATTACTGATTAGTACTGTACTGAATTGAACTGTAATGATGTGTGTTGCTTGGCAGCATTTGGGATAAGCACCCTGGTGTCACAATATGTGTGTGTGTGTGTGTGGTGGGGGATGATACCTGCAGTGGGATTGAATAATCACTGATGGGTGTTTTGTAATTGTGGGGTGGGGTGGGAGCAGGAGAATATCAGTGGCCTAATTGATGGGTCTGTGGGAGTGGTTACACTTGCAGCAGGACTGAGCATCCACCAACAATATTTTTAAATGTAGAGTGGGTGGATGCCATGGTGGCCAGAGACAGGGAAAGGTTGTGGGCATTGTGCAACATCCATGCCATTCTGAGGACAGCAGAGAAACAAAGCACTGCACAGCACCAGTAAAGCAGAACAAACTGCAGTGGAAACATTTCTAGTAGGAAGTACAGGCTGCACAAGAACAACCCACTTCCAACTTATATTTTTCCAGGCTTCTGATTTGTCAAGTACTTCAAAGGAAAAAGGCAGAGAGTGGGTGGAGGAAGGAGAAAAGTGGGTGGAATTGGTGAGAAGAATGGATTTTCTTAAGCTATGATAGGAGGAGGAGGGTGCACCCCCAAAAGCCATCTCTGAGCTCAGACAGATCAAAATAAGTTCTCTAGCCCTTGGCAAGTGATTATAAAAAGTATTTTTATTTTCTTTTGGCACAAGAGCACTTTTAGGCTGCCAACACATACCCACTTTCTGCCCACTGTTTAGTAATCCGTGTTGTGACTGAAAATAAGCATATTATTGTCTAGTGCACTTACATGGTAATCAAAAACCAAATAAATTCCCCAAAGCAGGCCTCAAGCATCTGTTTCTCTACCCATTCTGGAAGTAAGAATTCAATAAGTGACAAAAGGAATGCTGCTGTCAAGTCTGATTCCTTGATCTTCCTGTAAATAAAAATGTCTATTTCGGCAACTGGGCATCGACAGCTTGTCGCCACCTCATTCCCCTGTGCAGTGCCCAAACACACCCCTGTCCTCCCTGTTCCCACTCCAAGCAAGCCCTTGGTCCCAGAGGCCTGCTGCTTTTCAGTGCACTGCTCAGCCTGACAAAGTTTTTGTTCTCTTGCTTTTTCTCCTGTTAAAACAAAAAAAAAGCAAGAAATATCCCCTGCAGCAGTGTTGCTGTTGTGTAGGCTTTTGTTTCTGTGAATTATGGAATAACAAGCATTTGTCAATGCCGAATGTTTGCTTGCTGGCATTGGCAGTGGTAGTGTAGAAGTTACAGAGCTGCGTAATAGGAATGGCAGTGAAGTATTGAACTGAAGCCAACCTCACCACCACCCTGCACAGAGTGACAGGCATTGGGGTGTGCGTTTGGGTCGTCAGGCATAACGGCCACGCCATTTCACCACACCCCACTCTGCAGAGACTGACAAGTGTCACGTGTTCCTTGGGGTCTTTGGTTTTATGCGCACCTATTTCATTAGGAAATACGTAGAGATGGTGTGATATAGGAGAATGGGGTGAAGTTTGGGGTCAAGAGTCCAAGGCATACCGATGCCTCTCAGTGACTGCAGGTGTGGAATGGTATGAGCATCACAGGCAAGAATCCAAGTCACACCCCTGATTCCTGTCATTCTATAGGGTTGGGCGATTTAGTTGAAAAGCCTAATACCTCAGGCATTCGTTGGTATGTTAACTCCAAATTTTCAACATGTTTGTTTTGTGACCCCACCTCATGAACAGGGGAATATCAGTTTGGTAGCCAAAAGCTGCTTATGCACAGTGACTCTGCATTTAGCACCACAGGTGCAAAAATATTCGAACAGGATGTAAAATGACAGCTGTACTCTTTCATGGGAGGTGTAAAAATGGCTATGTTGCAATTGTGTAGTAAAATATTTAAAAAATGGTGAAGTCACTGGCCATAGAAACTGTGCAAAGCACACCTTATATAATTAGGTTGGGATTTTTAGCAGATTGTCAACTCAGGCATTTTGGTGCCCAATCATGAACAGTGTCACTGTGATTTTCTTTATCTGTGCCGAACAATGATTTCCCACAGCGATCACGCATCTCTGCACTGAGAGTGTGAAACACACTTCGGCCATGTTGTGAAAAATGGCAGCTGTACTGTTCATGAGGAAGTGTTGAAAATGCCACTAGTGAAAATCTGACTGAAAATATTACAAAGTCATGAACTAACGAGGATGCGTGGAAACTGCACAATGCTCACTGCACACAGTCATTTTATGGACTTTTGTCACCAAATTTTCAATATAGCCATTTTAAGACCTCTGCTCGTGAACAGTGTAACTGTGATTTTCTTAATCTGTCCTAAACATTGCTTTCGCACACCAACAGCACCATCGCTAGCTACATGGCGGAAACACGTTTTGGGCAGGATGTGAAATGACAGCTGTACTGCTCATAAGGAGGTGTGGAAAATGGCAATGTTAGAAATCTGGAGTGGAAATATTGAAAATTCGCAAACCTACGAAGCATGGGAACTGTGCAACGACACTAGAAACAGTCATTTTAGAATTCTGTCACCAAATTTTCAACATTACCATTTTAAGATCTCTGCTCATGAACAGTGACACTGTGATTTTCTTAATGTGTCCCATACACTGAGTTCAAGACAACGACTGCGCCATTGTGCGCCATATGGGCAGAAAATGTTTTGGGTGAGATGTGAAAATGACAGCTGTACTACTCATAAGAAGGTGTAGAAAATGGCAATGTTGAAAATTTGGAGTGGAAATATTGAAAATTAAGAACCTATGAGCGTATAGGAACTGCGCAATGCACGCTCATAAAACAGTCATTTTTAGGATTTTTTTCACCAAATGTTCAACATAGCCATTTCAAGACCTCTGCTCATGAACAGTGCCACTGTGATTTTCTTAATTTGTCCCGTACATTGATTTTGCACACTGACTGCGCCATTCTGTGCTACATGGGCGGAAACACATTTTGGGTGAGATGTGAAAAATGACAGCTATACTACTCATAAGAAGGTGTGGTGAAATGGCAATGTTGAAAATCTGGAGTGAAAATATTGAAATTTCGCGAACTTACGAGCCTGTGTAGGAACTGCGCAACGCACGCCGTTAAAACAGTCAGTTTTTGAATTTAGTACAATTCAACATGTTTTGCCTTCTTCATGAATGATGTCACTGTCATGGCAGCATTCAGGCTGAAGGGTGATTTCGCATCACGCAGTCACTGCGCCGAAATCACCCTTTGGGCCCGAATAACACCATGACAGTGACATCATTCATGAGAAGGGGTCCCAAACCCCATGTTGAAAATTTGGTGCAAAAATTCCCAAAATGGCTGAGATATGCAACAGTTGAAACCCCCTCATCTAGCCCATTATACAGCTTACCGCATTTCTCAGTTCGCGGGTCGGCTTTGAAGAGTGCAGACGTGTTCCAGGTCCACTGAAGACTGCCGCTACCGGAGTCCAGAGGTAAGTATGGGGTGGGGGTGGGAGGCTGTGCGCAGTGGTGGGTGCAGGTTGTGGGAGGGGCCGGAGACGAAGCGCTGGACCGCTTTTTTTTACAGGTTAAAAAAAAAGACGTGTGGACCGCTTGCCACATGGGGTGGGCTCCCAGCATGGCACAAGGACTTGGGGCGTTCGGCGGCGGAGATTGGGCAACTTTCCGGCAAAAACAAAAAACGCGAGGACCGCTTGCCACGCTGGTGGGCTCCCAGCGTGGCACAAAGCACTTTGGGGAGGGGGATGCTGCTCAGCCGACGGGGATTGGGCACCCCATTGGCAACATGATGGATTGCCACGCTGGGTGGCCTCCCAGCATGGCATCAACTAGGGGAGGAGGAGACGAGCGGCGGTTCAGCCGACGGGATTGGGCACCCGTCGGCTATACACCTGCATGCAGGGGCGCACACGCCTGCGGCTGGGGGGTGCGTGTGAGCAGCTTCTTATCGCTGCTCACTCAAGCGTAGCTCCCCCTTTCAACTGTATGCCACTGCATTTTGGAGCGTGTCATAGACAGCTCCAAAATGCATTGGCTTACAGGGGCCGCGCCTGCAAGCACACTGCCTGAATTGGAGGAGGAGGTGACACACCTCCGAAATCTCCTATGATGGCACTATGTTTCTTGCACATGCATGCAAGCAAACATAAAAATGAAGATTTCCTGGAATAAAAATGAAGATTTCTGGAATAAAATGAAGATTTCTAGCTAATCCAGCTAAATTCTCTTGAATGCCCTGCCTAAGCTACCAATCAGCTGCCAAGTGAGGTTTCCCGTTGCACCAGGGCACCAAGCCATGTCTGGCAAGAAAATGAGGCTATAACTCACACTGGCTAGTGACTATCTCAGGTGTGCAATGCAGGTTGCCGTTTAGCCGGTTCAATGGGTCCACATTCTGTGGAACAGGCAAACCAGTAGAACGAAAGTCTGCTTTTTGGCCCCAAAAGTTCACCAAAGTCGGCAAAAATAAAAACAGGCATTTGCTTGTTTGGTGGAACTGAACTTGCAACCCTAGCAGAGACATTGGAATACACTATGAGAAATCAAAAGTTGTTTAGCAGTTTCTTACAGATGTGCGGTAGTGCCAGAGTTAACAACATGGTTTAACCTTTAACATTAAAATTTACTGCTATGTGTTTAGTGTGTGCAGGGCAGGATTTTGACAGGTTGGAGAAGGTTAGGGCTTCACCACTGGGGTCATGTTCACTGCACTGGCTGAACTGTACAGAAATGATCAGTGCAATTGTTTCCCATGACCATGAATTGTCATCATGCTAACCTGTGCCATTTAACTATGAACAAATTACTTCTAGTGCTTGTCTCCTCCTTGGCCCTGGTCTGTCATCATGCTTTCATGCAACACCTTGATGCCTCTGTCCTCCCTTTGATACTGGTCTATCTTCCCACTTTCTTCAGCCTTCTTTCCACAACTCTACACTGCACTCATCCACAATCTACACGCAATCATACTATAAAAGTCCTAACTCTCCTTTCCCTCTCCCCGTAGGCCCCCACCGCCACATCAGTTCTACCGACCTATCCTTGGAACTTCAATTCTCACAATGTTTATCCTTCGCTTACATATTACATACCCCTGCTGGTACCCCATCTGCCATTAGTTGGTGGTTCTCCAAGCCATTTTCATGGCTAGTACTAGTGACTGCCCCTGGTAAATGAACTAACTGGTACTTCTATACAGAGAACATGGTTTATATACAGTTGCATGGTTCAATGGTGGACCTGCCCCCTTGTATTTGAATCCTCTTCTGTTATGGCTTGCCTTGTCTTCCTTTTATCATTTGACTCCCCTATTACTGCACCATTGTGTTTGTGTTTATATACTTATTTACAAGTATTTATATGTTTTTATGATGGATGTTACCCGACCCTCTTCTAACCAGGTCCATCTTGTAAAAGAGCTCTGCTCAATGATGTTCGTCTGGATAAATAAAGATTTTGATTGATTGAATTGGCTATTTTCAATGAGAAAAGTGGATTTACTAAAAGTCTTGTAGGCAGATGAGGGTGACAAGGAGGTCAGACAGAGTTCTATCCCAGATTTTTTACATATGATTTTGGAGTGCGGTTGGCTGGGGTCAGTAGGGAGCCCAGATATGTAATTTTGAACTGATGATATGGGGGACTGGCACAAAGGCTACCACACTGACTGTAAAGTACAGTTAGCCTCAGCCAATCAGCATGTAGGAATTAGTATACTGTGCCATAGTTAGGGTCCATTTTGTGGGTACATCAGAATAACTGGATAGTAACTCTGTATTCTAATTGGCTGAGAGGGACCTTTTCCAAAATAACCTGCTAAAACCACAAGCATGCCCTGTGAGGCCCAAGGCATGGCTGAGGGTCTTCAGCCTACTAGAAAGTACAGATATAGCTTTCTGTGGCTTCGGGAGTGTATTACTTCAGTTAGAATTGTGTATAACATATTCACTGTGTGATGAATACAAATGATGCAGGACCGCAGCTTCAGGCAGCTCAGATTATCACCCAGTGTCTGGGCTTGTAGATGCTACTGTTGTACGGCTCACTACACTGTACCACAGGGCAGCCCCCCTTCCCCACCACAAAACAATCAGATGAACGCTGGTTAGTGTTTTAGGCCTTTGTTTCCAAACTGTTTGAACAGCTGACATTAAAGGGACCCGAACTTTGATGAAAGTTTAACCCCACCATTCATTTGTGAGTAATTAATTATATATAGGTTAGTGTGTGAATCTGTGTGTTTTGGAAATGAGGGTTACAGCCTTTAATGAGTTTTACTACCCCCCCTTCCCATCCTTATTATTATTATTATAATTTATTTATTTTCTTTAAAGGAGCCTGCTCAGAGACCAAAGTGATCTGAACTGACAATATTTTATTCTGAGAGATAAAAGCGTGAAAAGTGGATCAATTGGGGCGGCTCGTCTCTGATCATTAAAGGCCACTTTGATGGTGCCGTCTACACTGGGTCCTGAGGACAATGGCTTCATTCAGATGGGAGAGGCAGACACCCCTCCCCCTTCCAAGTGAGGACCAGCCTGGCCCAGCTCAACTCAACTCAATACCCTAATGAATTCAAACAACACCCCCCCCCACGAACCAAACACCAGCCTTCCCAAGCTCCAGCCTTGGCATAACTGATGATGTCTTAATGAATTCAACTGCTTCCATCCCGCAGGCATGGGAACCTCCCCAAACTCCCCATCATACTGTGTGGTGTGTGTATATATATATATAAATAACACTTCTAACCTCCAGGCTTTTTGTGTGCTCCATCTCTGCTGCAGGCATCTCAGGAGTTTGACAGTTAAAAAGAAGAAAGAGGAGAAAGAGGAAGAAAAACGAAGCAGAAACGCTTCTTAAAATTTGCTGGGACTAAAAGCAGAAGGAAAAAACACAGAAAAGAACCAGCAGAGCTATCTAGTTGACAAGTTTCTAGCCCAAGATGGCATCTCTAAAGTGCTGCTGTCTGTCTCACTAGCTGTGGAACTGAGCTTTTGTGCACCAACAGTAAGCAAGAATCCTTACAAGCTGCCCCACTGCATTACAAGGTGAGAAACACAGGCTTAACCCATTAGGTGACCTATCTCTTAGTATATGTTTATAGTAATTGGTACAGTGATGTATGGAATCCATACACTTCTAGATTGTTGTTATAGCACAGTAGTGAAGTCAGAATGTTCAGGCAGTGATGTCAGAATGCTGTTGTACCACAGTAGTGATGTCAGAATGCTGTTGTATCACAGTAGTGTAGTCAGAATGTTGTGGTACCACAGCAGTGATGTCAGAATGCTGCTGTACCACAGTACTGATGTCAGAATGCTCTTGTACTGCAGTACTGATGTCAGAATGCTGTTGTACCACAATGGTGTTGTCAGAATGCTATTGTACCACAGTAGTGATATCAGAATGCTGCTGTACCACAGTAGTGATGTCAGAATGCTGCTGTACCACAGTAGTGATGTCAGAATGCTGCTGTACCGCAGTAGTGATGTCAGAATGCTGTTGTACCACAGTAGTGATGTCAGAATGCTGCTGTACCACAGTAGTGATGTCAGAATGCTGCTGTACCACAGTAGTGATGTCAGAATGCTGTTGTACCACAGTAGTGATGTCAGAATGCTGTTGTACCACAGTAGTGATGTCAGAATACTGCTGTACCACAGTAGTGATGTCAGAATGCTGCTGTACCACAGTAGTGATGTCAGAATGCTGCTGTACCACAGTAATGATGTCAAAATGCTGCTGTATGGCAGTAGTGATGTCAGAATGCTGCTGTACCACAGTAGTGATGTCAGAATGCTGCTGTACCACAGTAGTGATCTCAAAGTGCTGCTGTGTGATGTACTACTATACTACTGTGGTACAACAACATATAATCCTGTGTCTAATAAGATTTCTCATGCTTACCTGCACTGCATATTCCTTATAACAAGTATATTGGCCTGAAAGCATCCAACATGAATGGTTTTGTTAAAAGATGAACTACTAGAAATGTTGCCAGCTCATGCAGCTATTACTTCAGTCACATTAATCTTATCCTAGGGTTTGCTGTTTTCCATTTCTCTGACCACAGTTCAAGACAGAGGGCTCGATATTCAATAAGTCCTTAGAGCAATGCAAGTTGCCTCACTCTAGGGCTGCAGTGAACTCCAGGCACGTTAGGGACCCTGCGCCCAGTTTTATAAAAGAGGGTCACTGTGCCAAAACCCAGGAGTTGCCACAGCTGCAGGCTAGTGACAAACAGTTGGCACACCTGTGAGAATTACTGCAGGGATCTGGTCCCCCTGCCCGAGCGCAACACAAGAGGGGCTGGGATGGTTGGGGTGGTGAACTGCTTGTCAAGGAGGTGATGGGGCAGAGGGGCATGGGGTGCCATTGGGGCATTGGGAAGATGAGTGGACATGTGAGGGAGTGATGTGGCACCTGGCTGGGGTGCTGTTTCATAGCCCTAAAGCTGATAGGATGAGACTGCAGGGGTTCCAGAGACAGACAGTGCCAAGGTCCTAGGTTGGCACATCTCTGGCAGAAGCTCTGGCCATCTATAGGGCTGCTGTCAGGACTGTGCCCACCTGGGGCCATGGCACTGATGTACCTATCCCCCCCACAATCTCATCCCTTTGACTTTATGGCTATGTAAACAGTACCCCCACTAGGTATCACACCACTCCCCTGCATGCCCACTGTCTTTCTTATACCCCCATGGCACCCCATGCCCCTTCTGCCCCAAGCAACCCACTTACAGACCCTGCCCCCTTCATCACAGTGTGTGGCACTGGCACAAGTCCATTAGACCACCTCCTGGCCTAAGAGAGGTCCCTTGCTGCGATCACGGTGGAGCTTTAAAAATCCCCAAAAGGGATGGTGCAGCCCTGCCTGGCACAAGCCCCTTGTGACCTGGTGCAGGAACATTTTGTCACAAGGGTGGCATAGGGTTTGTTGAGTGACAGGCATTCTGATTCCGACATAGTCTGCAATTAAAAATCAGGATTGCCACAAAGTTTGATGCAAGCACCTGGCATGAAATTTCACCATTTGGAAATCAGGCCAGAATTAAAAAATAAGATTAATGAATTAAAACAAAGATGTACTATGCAAAATAATGTATGGGCAACCATACACAAGGCTGATATGACATCACACGAGACCTCACTTCACAGGCTTCGCTCTCGAGATCTATGGTGTCATCTCATCTATTGATGGAAACACAACCTTGTTCTCTGTGGTTGCCCATACATTATTCTGTACTTTACTCAAGCTTCGCTCTCGAGGTCTATGATGTCATCGCACCCCTTGACAGAAACAGAAGCTTGTTGTCTATGGCTGCTCTTCGTTATTCCATATTTGCTGACCAACCCCAATCATATATCAGTTTTCGCACCCTGGTAATGTAACTCATACTCAGGTTTGATGACCTGTTTATTTATTGAGTGACTGAGCCTAAATTCCCATCACACAAATGCCAGGCTAGCCCTTTAAGTTTCGATATCTCATTTTCA